>VYZM01015420.1:871673-895667 GCA_013398915.1 Dromas ardeola
ACTGTGTCCAGTTCTGGGCTCCCCGGTTCGAGAAGGACAGGGAACTGCTGGATAGGGGACAGCAAAGGGCTACCAAGATGATGAGGGGACTGGAAGACCTCTCTTGTGAAGAAAGGCTGAGGGATTTGGGTCTTTTTAGTCTGGAAAAAAGACAACTGAGGGGGGATCTTATCAATGCTTATAAATACTGAAAGGGTGGGTGTCAGGAGGATGGGGCCAGGCTCCTCTCAGTGGTGCCCAGGGACAGGACAAGGGGTAACGGGCACAAACTTGAGCATAGGAAGTTCCATCTCAGCATGAGGAGGAACCTCTTTACTTTGAGGGTGGCAGAGCCCTGGCACAGGCTGCCCAGAGAGGTGGTGGAGTCTCCGTCTCTGGAGACATTCCAAACCCGCCTGGACACGTTCCTGTGCCACCTGCTCTGGGTGACCCTGCTCTGGCAAGGGCTTGGACTAGATGATCTCCAGAGGTCCCTTCCAACCCCGACCATTCTGTGATTCTGTGATTCTCTCTGTTGAAGGGATGCTGGGCCGTGGCAGGGGGGCTGTCTTGTGGGGGCATGCATGAGGGATGGAGCGGTTTCTGGGAAGACAGCAGTCCCCTCTTCCCTAAATCCTTACACTGCAAAAGCTGGGGGTACCAGGCACTGCCAAGGTGCCAGATGAGAAAGCAGGCTCTGAAGCCTTTCTACTCCTTCCCTGCTTCCAAAGGTGCCGAGCCCCTCTTCCACGACTTGGATAGCGATGATACCTCACTGAGCAACCTGGGCGACTGCTTCCTCGCCACGGCGGACGCGGGGCCGCTCCAGGCACGAGTGGGGAACCCCATCGACCACCTCTACTCCATGCAGAACTCCTACTTCACCTCCTGAGCGTGGCCTGGTCCCCGGCACGGGGCAGCCGATGCCGCCGCGCTGCTTCGGGAGGGGCTGCGGAGCCCCCGGGGTTGGGAGGGAGGGGGAAGCCACAAATGCTGGGATGCTGTCAAACAATATGTTGTAGCTTGGGATTCCCAAGGAGCGAGTTAAGTTATGGGTTGCATAGTTTCATGTTTCTCTTAGGAGCCTAGGATTAGGGACAGGAGTGGTTTTTGCAGCTGGCTGGTGGGTTTTCAAATTTCAAACGGGGAACCAAATTTCTCGTTTCGGCAGGGGGAGGGGGAAACCCTTCCCACGGGAGCGTCCCGGTGCCGTATCCCCTCTGCACCACCTTCGGTCCAAGCGGCGGGAAGGGCAAACTGCTGATTTTCACGGGGGGAGCCCGCCGCATCAGCCGGGCTTTGAAATTTGAAAAGCTGCCAACGCTTTTGGGGAAACACGGGGAAAATTTCCCTGCGGGGTTTTCCCTCTGTTCCCTTGACCAGCTTGAGCGCTCGCTGTTTAAACACGGGGCCTTTTAAGATAGATGTTCCCATGCGAATATAGAAAGCTAGAAAGCCCTAACATCGTCCCCGTCCCCGAGGAGGGGGCCGTGTGTGTGTATGTGTGTGCGTGTGGGCTCGCACGTGTGTGCGTGCGAAGCTGCGTGGCTGTGGGCGATGTACCGCACAGCCACGCCTGCCAGATTGTATCAACAAAGTTTATTTCTAAGTCTATCAGAAATTTACTGTACAGCAAAAGTAACTTTATTTTCAGCGTGAACCATATTTAAGGAAATACTCAATGCACTTAAGTTATAAGATGAAATAATTTACTTTTTATAAACGTTATGTTTATGTTGCAAAAGCCCAGTGGCAGGGAAGGAACATCAGTTCACTTCAGGCGATAGGTTTGGGTTTTGGGGTTGGTTATTTTTGGTGCTCTCAGGTTGCCGCCCTGGTTTTGAGGTGCAGTTGAAACCCAAAGCAGGGCTAGCTCCAGGGACCTGCTCCTCCACTAGCAGATCGATGGGGACAGCACGGTGGCCAGGTCCTGTACCCACCGCTGGACATGTCCAGGAGATCGGTGCGGGGTGGATGACGCTGCTGGAGCAGGTGGACATCCTGGCCCATCGGGGCTCAGCCATGCTTCTCTGCATCACCTCTCTCCTTCCCATGGCAGGACCCAGCCTGCCTCCGCCAGCGACCCCGTCCCATACCCTCAAATATGGGTGCTAGCCCAGTGCGAGCTGTTCTCCTGGCTCTGGAAAACACTGCAGCCTGTATTGCTACCCCTCGGGCGAAGGAGGAAGGAGGGAGAGCCCTGCATTTCCCACCCCGTGCTTGGGTTCATCCCTGCAGGAGCTGCGGGAACCTGGGGAAAGTTCTCCTTAGGGTCAAGCCTTCAGCTGACCCTCACCTCATCCCCACTCTCGTTTTCATGCGTTGTGTCCTTTTGTGCTGCTGTTCACAAATGATGTAAGCGACAACCCGTAAAGACATGCAAGTGGCTGTGAGGCTCAAAACGCTGGCTCATCGCCACCGTACGATCTGACACTGAATGTAGCGGGGTCCAGAGATGGCTGACCCGGCGGGAGATGCTGACACACTGTCAGAAATCGCGTACCGAGATGAAATTAAAAAGACAAAAAAAATCTCTGGAAAAAAAAAAAAAAGCGCCTGGTCTTTTCTTGTGTGGGGTGTCCCGGTGACTCGGAGAGGGAAGGGTTTGAATCATCTCCAAAGTTGGCAAGGTGTTGGGTAGAGTAGACCATGGGGGAAGCTTCTGCCCCTTAGGTTTTTGGTACCAAATATTCTGTGTTATGGGACTAAACTGGCCCTTGAGGGTCCTCTGTGGCCAACGGACAGAGACTGGTGGATCTGGAAGGTGACACACCTGTCTCTGGCTCCTATCCAAGGTGGCAGTGAGGGGCTTGCTGGATCTCTACACCGAACACAACAGGACTGTGCAGGACTAGCTCAACTGTGAACAACCAACATGTAGACATTTGTAGGGAGCAGAGATGACTCCCAGCCAAAATGACAAAAGAAAAAGGGAGGCCAGACACTAGGCAACCTTCTTTACAACAAGGAGGGATCTTGGAGAAAGGATGGGGAAAAAGAGAAAAAGAAAAGTGTTTTGCATGTTTGCCAGCTCTCTGCATCTCATGTGTGTTTGTACTACCAGAAAACTCTGCTTCATGTTTACACCTACCCACAGTGTTTCTGTGCTCTTAGCACTGAAGGAAAGCTGGAGAAGCCAGAACATCCAGGTTACTGGCAAAACATTTTCCCAAACGCGTGAGCTCTTGGCTTAAAATTCCCTGCAGACCTCATTGGTACCTTCACATCCCTGGTTGCCATCTCAGCTCACTGAGCAGAGCATGGGTGGGAGGCATTTCTGCAGGCCAGGTTATCTCATAAGTGCTGTCGTCTGGACCATCACTTCACCAGGAACTCCAACCCTCCATGGCAGGGTCATGGGCAACTCCATGCTAGGACTGCCTAAAAGATACAAGTGGGTATTTCCCAATAGGAGTTGCTCTCATTAAAGCTCCCTGACATGGAGAGGTTCTAGGGGTATATGCTGATGCCACCAAATTGGGGATGGGGATCCACAACTCATTGTCTGAGATGTTCAAAACAAGGTGTTCTCCTTCCTGCCCTTCCTCAGTTGTGGCTCTGCTGTTCCTGCGCTATAAAACATTTTCCAAGTCCAACCTGCAGAAAAAAAATATTCCAAAGTGGTGTGACTGTGTGAAGAAAAATTGTGATTTTTTATTTTGCAAGTAGCATTTCCCTAGGAACAGCCTGGATTTCTTGGGTTGGTTTGGGTTTTTGCTTTATTTCAGGACAGAAGAGCATGGCAGCTGACCCTACGAATGGCAACTGCTGCAAAACCCCGCAGCAGCCCCAGCCCAGCAGTGTCCAGTTTGTTTCAGTCTCTCAGTCATGTCTTGGGCCAAGGTGCTGGGCACCCTGCCTGACCCAAACTGCTTGGGATTGTGTTCTTGGTCATCCTGCAGCTGAGTGTTTCCCCTTGCACCCCAAAATGAAGACTTATTTTTAGTCACTGCACAGGCTCTATTTTCTCTTGACAATTTTGATTACAAAACCTCTCTGAGCCTTTATCTGGCCTCTGTTGCCTCAAACATGAGCTGAAAATGCACAGAAAGAAAGCTGGAGAGATGTCTAGCGGGTAGGAGAAGGCTTTCCCTGCAGAATTAAAACAGCTATATTGAGTTGCAAGGTCTTCTCTTCCAGTAGAAGTATTTCATCTGTGCCTGCTTGCTCATTTGGGATGTAATTAGTGAGTCACCAGGTGAAGGTGTTGCAGGAGGGAGGGTAAAACCCTATACAAGCAGCATTCACAGGTTGCCTGGGTTTGGGAGGAGGTGGGAAGATGTGCCCTAGGAAGCTGCCTGGCCTGATTTGAGATGATCTTGTGAAGGACAGCAGGTAGGCCCTTGTGTGCAAATTTTGCTGTGTTTCTGAAGCCCTTGCTCTTTCTGAGAGAGAATTATGCGTTGGGGGATTTCTTTGTAGAGACTGTGGTATTTGTGTGTACTTTGCTCTTCCGAAGCACAGGGCTGATACCTGTTATAGGCACTGGTATTTTTTTAATGTTGGCTAAGCATAATTTTTTTTATCTGGTTGTCTCCAAACCCAACTTTGAGGTGGATGACATGAAATAGCAAAAATCCTCCCTTTTAGTTTGGGATTTTGGCACAGGAGGGCTCCACGGCAGCAGGAAAAAGGGTTGGATCTGTCCTGGCATGGATGGGCTGAGGAAATTATGGCTTGAGATTTCTCTGTCACTGGGCTTGGGGGTCTTGGAGAAACGCTGGCTGGTGCTAGTGGAGCAGAGGGGATCTGGGGTGAGGCTGACAGTCACTAGGGGATGGAGGTGGATATCACCACGTGCTTTGCTTGTGGAAAGGGGGCAGATCTGGGGGAGGTGGAGTATATGCGGTGTGGAAGAGCTGCTGTGACCCATGAAGCCAGCACGAGTCTGATTTGTAGGATCCAGCTGCAGATAATGGCTGGGTTAACACCACCCAAGCTTGCAATAGAAAAATGGATGCTTTCATTAGTTGTTATTAAAATTGCCATAAAAATTCCCCTCACTTGGATGCTTCTTAAAACATCACGTTTAAATTTAAAAAAAAGAAACGTTTAAAGATAAAAAGCTTGTCTTCCCCACCCACAGCTATCTCCTATTTGAAAAATACTCACCTACGTCAGGCTGGCTTGTCATCAGCCTAACTATCAATTTACACTCACCAAATTACTTCCCCCAGAATAAAGCCCCCATAAAACCCATGTCATACAGACTGGCTGCCTACTTCTAAAATCTTGCAAAACTGTAACGACATGCTGTAATAACAGTATCTCCAGGTATGTTTGTGTATATGTATGAAATTATTATATATAGTATATAATTTTTGGGAAGGATCAGTATTGTGGAAGGAGGCAGATCTTTGTCTCGTAAAATCAGCAGAATTCATGGTCTTAAGCCCATCCACCTTCTGCAAGTTGGCCTGTGTGCTTGGCACAACCCCGAACACCAGTCCAGCTTGCAATTGTGCAATGCAGGAGCAGATGTGGATCCTCCTGTCATCTGGATTTCATATTCTCTTGTGCCTTATTTCAGGGTGTAGATGGATCCCGCCAAAGTAAAAACTGGCTGGGCCTTATCTTCTGCAGGTGATGGAGTCACTGCAGGGCAGATGACTTCTTGTCAGGCTGGCTGGATTGTTGGATGTCCCTGGGTGGGTGGTGGGTTTGTTCAGGACTGGGCCCCCCCTGGGATGTGCTTTGCCATACCATGGTCCATGTCTGAGCCCACTCTCGGCCTGGGGATCAACTCCCTAGGACAAATGATATCTTCTTGTCAAAGCCAGGAAGAAAAGAACAAGGTCTGATACAAAAACGGGCTCTACCTTGCTCTCCAAGGCAAGGGCAATGCCAGGAAAAGGTTGGGGGCTGACCTTTGTGTCTCTAGTGACTAAAAACAAAGCCTCCTCTGTTCAGGCACTGCTCGGTGGCCAAGGAAAGATCAAGTCAGAGATTACTTTTCAGTTGAGGACACTGATTAGATGATACTGATAGCCAGGAACGAGCTAGCTCTGAGTGATATTATGTTAATTAACTTGCTCTTTGTGAATGGATGGTACAGGAGCTTGTGGCAGATGCAGACTGGAGTGAAACTCAAAATGGTATTGGCCAATAATGCCTGGGTTTGCACTTGGAGATTTAAATCGTGATGGTGTTTGTGGGAGACTTTGTAGTGCACGGACATAGGAGCTGGAGCAAGCAACCTTCCTGGAAGCATGTCACCTTGGTAGCAGATGCTGTGTAGGAAAACCACCTCCAGTTGAAGAGTTGAGTCCTCGCCTTGCTCAAAATGGCCTGGCTCAACTGAAGTCAGTGGAGCTGTGCTGGCTCCTGCCAGCTGAGACGTGGGCCCTAAGAGACCCCGAAGCGGACATCTTCCTAGCAAAGAGGAGCTTGGTGCAGCGAGGAGGCCCACGTGTGAACGCCAGTGCACAGCCACCTTATATACAAAAAGACCCTGCAGGAGAGTTTCTTCTGTACCCACATCAGTGGGTCGCCTTTCTGCCCATCTGAGGTGGAGAGGGCACAAATCCCAGGGAAGCCACAGGCAGGGTCTTTCCCTGGAACTGGATATGGGAGGTAGCAAATGCAGCTTTTCTGGTGAGAAAAAACCAACGAATTGGTTGCTTCTGTTGCCTTTCCAGAGTGAAATCATTTGCCAGATGTCTGATATCTGCACTGATGCTGTTCTGAGCACAAAATGTCACCCATCATTAGAAAACGCTTGTCTTGTGACACATGATAGGGCTCAAACCACTGAGGATGAGTGCCTCGGCCTTATGGTAGGTCTGTGAGCAAGATCCCAGGTAACACCAGCTGTCCAAATCTGTGACTTGCGTTTGCTAAGCCTTTTCTTCCATTGCTCATCATCTGCATGGAAAGTTCATTTTTAAAAAAAAGCTTTATGAAATGGTAAAGACTTGCAATGGAAAGGCAGGAAAAGGGTTAGAACCTCTTCAGGTGTAAAAAGGTGAATAATAGCTTCTTATCTTGTTGGAGATCAGACCAAATTCTTGTCAGTGTTCCTCTGAGTGGCAATGTGTTGGTCATGAAAAGGTTATCTTGTCAGCTGTAGACCTCCTAGACACTGATGTGGAGGCTGACATGTGCTTGCTGGTTGACATGTATAAGTTCACAGGCTGAGGACGAGCGTATCCAACTGCAAACCATGTCAAAACACTCCAAGTGATCAAATACCAACAGCACTTTCGGTGAAGAACAGCAGCTTCCCACCGCCTCCGGCCCTCTGAGCTGCTGCTTCAGAGAGGAGATCAGATTTCTCCTCTGATGACCCCGAGAACAGGGGTGTCATTCAGAGAGATGCTTGGTGGATTGAATCACGGTCCCAGGGCAGAGTTAAATCTGTGGCAGGAGGCAGGCAGACCCTGTGGCACAGAGATGGGGAGCTGGTGGTGAACCCCAGCAAGAAGTGTCCTTATCAAATTGGTGGCTTCAAGTGGGGTGAAGAGCTAATGACCCTTTTCTGACCAGTCTTATTTAGGACTCTTAGAGAGCCCAGACAGGATTAGTGCTGTGGAGAGCTGAGCTTTGGTGTTCTGAAACTGGCTGGCCCCCAGCAGCTCTGGCTCTCCTCTTACCTCTGTTCCTTGTGGTATGGATGCAATAATATCTGCTTTGGAGAGGAGAGGCTGTGACGGGAGGTATCCGTGGAGCCTCGGGCTTCTCTGCGCTTTCCCAAGAGCATCTGTGAGGAAACAAGTCTGTGCTCAACACAAGCTCAAAATAATATGTGAGCATGGAGGGCCCTGAGGCTGCACACAGAGAGTGAGGAGGAGATGGGAAACAGTGAGCAACCACCCGTTTGCTGAAGGAGGCAGGGACCGTATGGAAAATATAGCATGAGATCATGGAACTAGAGATGTGGTGCAACGTCTGTGCCTTGGATGGCTGATTATGTTGTCCTGACAACCTCGAGCTGGTGTCCCAGGGTTGGAGGGTTTGGCTCTGCAGCTGAGTGCATGTAGGTATTTGGGAAGTAACTGGAGAGCCCCTGAGGAGCTTGGGAAGAGGAGACTGGTGAAACTCTTCCAAAAGGATTAGCTGGAGCCTGCCAGAAGCTATAACCGACTGTTGGCTGCTCTGTCTCCTCGTGGAGTAGGCGGAGGGGTGAGGAAGGAGCGGTGACATCCCAGTGCTGCCAGCAGAAGACCTGGGGGCCTGGGGCACATGAAGCTTCATCCCACAGGGCAAAGACTGCCTTTGCCAGGAGCTCTTCAAAAAAGGCTGGGGTAGGAGAGCTGGAGACAGGGTGAGAAGCTCAGGCAGGACACAGTGGCTAAAGGACAGTGGCAGAGCAACTCGTCAAAAAGACAGGATGTTAGCTGCAGGTGGGACCAGGATGGTTGGAGAGGATGGGGCTGTGTCACTTCCCTGTTAGGACAAAAGGAGGCAGAAAGAGACACTGTGAACCACCTGAAAGCCTGTTTTGATCCTCAGAGTTAAGGTACGAGGAATGGGGCCAATTCTCATGAGCATGGCCAGACTTCTGCAGGGAAGGGGAACAGTGTGGCTGGTGTTTGACCAGTGGCTTTACCGTGTCAAGCTGGGTTACCTGGGAGTGTGAGACGGGGAGGGGATGCTGAATCCAGAGAAAAGTATCAGAGAGTCTTTGGCAGGGGGTTGGACCCAAGAAGAAGCACAAAGGCAGATGCTACCCTCAAAGGTGTTGAGTTGCATTCTGCTGTGCCCCAGAAATGGTTGTACAAACTGAGCTGCTTTGCCTCTTCCCTGGGCTTTACAGTTCCCATCAATTAGAGGCTAATCACTTGCTTCAGAAAGCTTTTAAGTGCAAGCAGGCTTACTCAAGATGATGAAATTGCCTTCTAATTGATTATTCCTGCAGTTTAACAGCTGTTTCCCTGACTTGCTTATGTTTTCCTTTTCTCGAAATAAAAAAAATCCGCTGTTGATGTGACCAGCTCACCTCCAGCCAGGAGCTCGTGAGGAGCTAACAAACGTTTGTGGCAGTGTATTAGCCAGCGCCGGAGCTGGTGGGGAAGAGCTTCCCCACGAAATATGAATAAGCAGAGGAGATGCTACGCTTTACGCCCTCCCTGTGATGGCCTCAAAGCTGTGGTGTGCTGGGGAGGGGGAGGAAGAAGAGTCCTGTTTCATCCCACAGCCTTGGGCCACCCGAGCTTAGGTGCTGCCTGACCGTGTGCACCCGGCCAGCCCCCTCCGATAGCATCGGGGAGAAGACAGTAGGTGCTTTGTGGCTGGGGGACGGATCTGGTTACTTGGGAGCAACTCTGCTCCTGGGGAAGACGATGACAGCGGCTTGAGGGCGGGGGGGGAAATGACAATGCCAGTTTGTGAATTCCTCTGGGATTTTTCAAGGTGCTTCCTAAAGGAAAAAGTCAGTGGGCTCCCTCCACGCAAGGGCTTTATAGAGGATTACCTGCTCTTGCTGATATCCTTAATGTTGTGTTGATTGTGCTGTGCTGTACCACAACCTCCCCGCGCCGGGACACGTACTCCCTTTTTTAGCTGTTATTACAGGTCCCGCTCTCCAGCACGATTGGTTGTGGCTGCTCTTTCTTTCCCAGCAAATGTTTCTACCTTGCTTTTCTGCTCAGACGAGGCTTATGCAATTGTCTGGCCTGTTACCTCCTTGCCAAAATAATTTTGGGGGCCGTCGTCTAATTTCTGCCAACTTTGATAAGGTAAAAAAAAAAAAAAAATAGGTTTCTGTGAGTCTTGTGTAAAGGGATGCTGAAGAGATCTATAAATCTGTCCACTACTTTTCTTCCCCTTCATGGGGGAGACTTTGGTGTGAGCGCAGCCCTTGCTGGACTTCAGGAATCGCGTTGGTGAGCACTGCTACCCATGTCACACCTGCAGCTGAGGTGTGAGGCAGGGGTCACGGCTGCCCACCGAAGGGATTGCACAAAGCCATGGGACATCAGGCTTCCCAGGACCTGGGCTGCTACCGAGTCCTTCTGGCCAAGAGGTTTCTCTGCCTGAGAAACCCTGTGGCTTTTGCTCAGCTGAGATGAGACCCATGAGCACCCTTGATGTACCAGAGTGGTGGAGGTGCATTACTGCTACTGGCTCATTCTTTCCGTCTGTTGGGAGACCTGGCCAAAATGGGTCAGGGATATGCTACTATTTATTGACCTCTGATCCAGGTGGCTGGGGTCTGGGCCGGGTCATAAGAGAAAGTCCTTCACTCTTCTTTCTAGCTGGAGGTCTTGCTCTCCAGCCCTCTTTTGGCAGCAAGCTCTAGAGAGTGTGAGGCTGAAAGACTCCTTTGGAGGCTTTCACTGAGAGTTTAGCGGTGCGAGCTTCTGTCTGCGTAGATGTCTTGAATCTCCCTAATGATAACTGTGTTCCTGGTGGGGCTTTCTTCTGCGTGGGATGTGTCAGTGAGGGAGCAGGACCCTTAGCTAAAAGGCAGAAGGCTTGGGAAGCTCTTTGGAAATAAAGCAGTGAAATACAGGGATGGTGGTGAAACTTTGCCATCTGCTCCAGAGTGAACCGACTGCGGGGAATATTCAGAGCGGTGCCAACACACACAAACTCGCTCCTGCAATGTGTTTGCAGTCCTGCTGGTGTGGGAACCCACTGGATGTGGCATCTCAGTTGCTGGTCCCTAATAAAACCTAACCCGCACCTGGAAGCCTCACCTTTATGTTGGAGAGCAATGGGAAGCTGTCCTTCGGTGCCGGGCAGGTTGCAGTCCTATTAGCCTGAGCTGTGCGTTTTGGTGTGCTGCGTACTGGTGGGTAACTGGTGTGCCACGTGCTGGCTGTGCTGGGAGAGACCCTGCTAGCTGCTTTTCCCAGGAAGGGTGCACCTGGTTGTCCTGTCTGTTAACATCCCTGGATTGGAGGACACAAAACACCGCTCTCGACACGCCACCTGCGTGACGCAGCCCAGACTGAGGGCTCTGTGATAACCAGCCGATAAAACCGTCCTCGAAACCGCAGCCATGCGCGGGCGAACTTCCCTGGCGGGGCGAATGGATCCAGTTTCAGCACTAATGGGTTTCCCAGGATTTGCAGATGTGAATTATTTGCATTCTTGACTCCAAGGTGAGCGCAGGTGCATCAGACGGTCCCCGTGAACACCCCTCCGGCGTGCTGTCCCTCGCCTCCTGCGCACAGAGCCGCTATTGTGCATGGCTGCCTGCGCACCAGCTGCCCGCGGGACAGCCCATCGGGTGCTCAGGGTGTTGCTCGGTGCTGATGTTCTTTCTAAAGGTGTCTCTCCTTTTTCTCCTCCAGGAGAGAAGCCGTTTTTACAGAGTCAAACCCTGAGCTGGCCCTTGGGCTTTTGGTCAGAGGTCCGAGGAAAAGAGCCTTTTCTTTAAACCACCCTCCTTGCGTTTGCTGTGCTTAAACTCCAGGACTATTTAACACGCTTCAGCTTCTTATAAAGTTTCTGTCAAGATGGATTAGCAGCACGCTGACAGATTGCTATTACAGCCTCAGTGAACTTTTAATACCCGCCAGTAAGTTCTGCGAGAGTCCCTTAAATCCTCCTGCGGATGGTTGGGTTGGGGAGCAAAGGCTGCTGCTTACGCAGCCGGTATTCAGGGCACCTCTGCCTCTCCCCGAGCCATCAGCATGAAGAAATGACCTCTGGGGATTTCTGACATTCTGTTCCCCAAGGCCTCAAAATGGCTTCCTCGGTGTGCATTGCGTCCCCTCTCCCATAGGGGAGGTGCTGCTGAGAAGGGGACCTGGGGTTGGAGGTCCCCCATTTGGCTTTGGGCAGAGGAGGAGCAACAGCAGCAGCAGATCTTATGTCCACAAGGGCCAAGGAGGCCAATGGCATCCTGGGGTGCATCAAGAAGAGTGTGGCCAGCAGGTCGAGGCAGGTCATCCTCCCCCTCTACTCTGCCCTGGGGAGGCCGCAGCTGGACTACTGTGTCCAGTTCTGGGCTCCCCGGTTCAAGAAGGACAGGGAACTGCTGGAAAGGGGACAGCAAAGGGCTACCAAGATGATGAGGGGACTGGAACACCTCTCTCATGAAGAAAGGCTGAGGGACTTGGGTCTTTTTAGCCTGGAAAAAAGATCTGGAAAAAAGGGGATCTTATGCATGCTTATCAATACTGAAAGGGTGGGTGTCAGGAGGATGGGGCCAGGCTCTTCTCAGTGGTGCCCAGGGACAGGAGAAGGGGTAACGGGCACAAACTTGACCGTAGGAAGTTCCATCTCAACATGAGGAGGAACCTCTTTCCTGTGAGGGTGGCAGAGCCCTGGCACAGGCTGCCCAGAGAGGTGGTGGCGTCTCCGTCTCTGGAGACGTTCCAAACCCACCTGGACGCGTTCCTGTGCCACCTGCTCTGGGTGACCCTGCTCTGGCAGGGGGTGGGACTAGATGATCTCCAGAGGGCCCTTCCAACCCTACCATTCTGTGATTCTGGGTGTTGGGGGGTGAAGCCAAGGTGATTTGCTCCCCCACAGCACCTCTCCCTCCCACCGGGGCTGCTGCCTGTGCAGTCTGATGGCTAGGATCAGAGCATCACTCACATGGCTAGGATCAGAGCATCACTCACATGAGACAAGCTGTTAGCTGCCCTTCAGGCAGGCTTGGTTTGATCTAGAGAAGTCATGGCCCGCAGTCCGTGCACCCTGAGTAAGGGTGCAGTCTGGAATGGACATGATTTTTCTTCCTTATACTGAACTTCACATCTTTTTATTTGAGTTTTGATGCACCTTTTCCTACTGCTGTCACCAAAACTGAAACAACATCAGTGTAGAGGTGTGCCAAGGAATAGCCACCAAATATCCATGTGGTGAAGTGGCTGCCATGGTGGAGGCCCCATCCCTGGAGACATTCAAGGCCAGGCTTGATGAGGCTCTGAGCAACCTGATCTAGTTAGAGATGTCCCTGCTTGCTGCAGGGGGGTTGGTCTAGATGACGTTTAAAGGTCCCTTCCAACCCAACACATTCTATGATTCTATTCTATGTGGAGGGGGTGGTGCATGGCAGAAGTCTGGGGCAAGCTGGGCACGGCTCCTGGTGGGTGCTGCTTCCTTATCCCCATGGTGAAATGGGAAAAGTCCAGGGAGGAGCACAGCAAAGGCAGGGATGAGAAATGGGTTTCATGTGGCAAGAACAGCACGCAGCAGTGGCAGAGTGAAAAGGAAACTGGTGTCCTGACTTTCTCTCTACCTTGGCAGTGGGTGTGCTGGTGTGGGTAACTGCATGGTGGTGCAACTTGAACAGCTTCTCTCCAGGATCCCTGGGCCCTTCTGGGTACCAGCATACCTCCCACTTCCCTCTCTTCCCACAGATTTCTCTTCACCTTCTAAATCCACAGCTTCTGGAAGTGTGGTATGTCCAGGAAGATATTTGTTAGGCTGGAGAGTTTCCAGTTGTGGAAAAAAGTTTGACACTGCCTCTGCCAAACTCCCTAAACTCAGAAACCAGAAGTCACCTAGTTGACACACTTAATTGAGGGCACATGAGTTTTTGCACGCTTAGGACAAAAACTGGAAATGGCCTTTGGCCAGGGTCTTTCTGACTCTATCTGAATATGTTCTGCTCTTTAGGTTTCACTTACTGGGATGCACGTTCTCCCAGTAGGCAACTTGCATCCCGAGTCTTATTAGCCTTTTGAAATGCCATTTCTCTCTTGTGCAGTGCTGGACAAGTTTGTGTAGCTTGGCAGAGATACAGTTGTTCAACAAGAGGCTGCAGCTGAGCAAGATGTCTTGTCTTGGCATGGCCAACGCATCATGGCTGATATTTTGGCCTCCTGCCTGCAGGATGTGCCTCAAGGCACCCAGCAAGCGCTGCGGAGGTGGATGCTGTGTACCCTGCTGCCATAAGTATGCCAAGGTGGTGTTTGATGTGGTCCAAGGTGGGGGTTTACAGTTGCTCTAGAAACTCTAGCCCAAACTGGACCTCTGCTTGGGGCAGGGGTCACGACACAGAGGTCCCTGTGGCAAATATATGGTGAATGCAGATACAGGGGGGAGCCCCTTGTCAACAGAGGAGGATTTGGGGTGCTGGAGAAGCCAGGATAGGCCCAGATTTGCTGTTGCTTGTAGGGAGCTTGAGCGTGATAGGGAAGGAGAGTGAGAGACCTTGTTTTCCCAGTGGCTGTCCCAGCCCTGCCCTCCTTGAACTGGGTTAACTTGGGCAGCTGCTTTTTAAGCATCTTTGATTTTTACTTTTTTTTTTATTATTATTGCACGGCAAAATACTTTTTTGGAAAGCTGGGCTATTATCCCTCCAATAGCAAAATCCAAACCCAGAAGAGAGAAAAAGGCTGAGGGGAGGGAGGGAGCACGAGGAGGTGGTGGTAGTGGGGGGCCTTTGAAGTGAGCTGCCCAAATGAAACGTGTGACATCAGAGAGATGGCAGATAGCTGGCAGAACAAGGCTGCCTTTGAGCCTGCCTCGGGCCTGGCCAGTGTGCACTTTACACCCCACCTCCCGAAGTCGGAGATGAAAGATGCCCCAGGCAGCCTGCCTGACCCCATTGCCTCTGCTATCTCCACTTGATTGCACAGTGTTTTGCTCCAAACAATTCTTCACTGTCTGGGCCGCACAGGTGAATCTCCCGGCTTGGCTCGCGAGGAGGGATGCCGCGCATAGCAGGGCTGCTTTGTTGCGGTCGCTCACCTGCTTGGGGGGGCGGTTTTCTTAGGACGGGCATTGTTTAACAGCAGGGTACGGAGGGAAGGGTGGAGAGGAAAGGATGGGGGCAGGACTGGGTAGCCTGGGGGCAGGGAAAGTTCTGGGGGGGATATGGAGTCAGGGAGCATCCTCAGGGATGGATGCATGGGGGGATACAGAGTCGGGGAGCATCCTTGGCCAGCAGATTGGTGAGCCCAGCAGCCTGTGATGGATGCTCCAAGAAGGGATCCAGGATGGATTTTTAAATAATCTGCTTCTCCATTTGTTACTGGATTTAACCTGCTTGTGTGTCTAAAGCACTCTGGTCTCCCCACCTGGGGCCCTTGCTTTCAGAAAGGTGCATTGGAGGAGTGGGTGCATGTCTACACTAAGAAGAAAATATATCTTTGAGAAGCTGTTCTGTCTCAGAAGAGAGATACGATGGATTTGTGTAGAAAACGAGATGTGTGAAAATGGCTGCAAATACTTAACAGGTTAAGAGGGGCAATGGGCTCTGAGAAACTAGATGGGGATTTGGGAAATTAAATTCTGGAGGGCCATGTGTTTGGGATTGGGGCTGTCCCAACAAGTCTCCATGCTGGGCTCATGGAGAAGGAGGGTTGGAGAAATACAGGTCATGAAGACTGTGTGTATGGGGAGGGTGCATGTCAGAGTTCCCCTCAGAAGCGCTGAGGCTGTTATTTCTCTGTCCTCAGTTTCTTTAATGTTGACGTGAACCATGAAACGAGTCTTCATTGGCTGCTTTAACAGCATTTTACATTCTCTACCCTCTCACTGAACGTCATGGGACTGTGGAGTTCTCTGCATGGAGAAAAATCAGGCCAGATCCTAAACTGGAAACCCCAAACCATAAATCGGGACACAACCAGTGTTCCCATAAGCAGACCTAGAACAGACTCCTCCTGACTTGGTTAATTTCTGAGCATCTTCCAGCAGCGTAAAGGCCGGGTGGGACCGGTCTCCCATGCATCCACGAACTGATTGTTCATGGCTGCTGTCATGGAACCTGTGTCCTTCCAGTTGGGTTGGGATGGTAAGGGTAGACAGACATCCTTCTAGTGAGAGCTGATGGTGCAGTGTAAGGGCTATTACATCAGGGCTGGCCACAACCAGTCCATGGTTAGGTCAGGATGGAAAAGGATTGAGTGCTACAGCCAGTCTTCAGAAGGTCAACAGCCTGTGAAACTCCAATTCTACATGTGCTCTGTAGACAAACAGGCTCAAATAAGTTTTGAATGTTCAAGTAGTACTACAAATGTGTCCACACGACCTTCTCAGTGGGTCCTCTCTGAGCAAATGCAGTCAGAGAGGCAGTTCTTAGATTCATGTGAGTGGGGCAGCCTTCAGAATCCTGAAGGGCATTGGAACAGTTGAGCTCCCATACAAAGATCTGAGCACCCTTTTGACCTTTACTGAAAAGATCAGAGCCAAGTTTTCCCTTGCGTTCAGTGACTTGTAAAGACTGAATGCCCTAAAATCAATGTTACTAGTGGGAACATGAAAATTAATTGTGTCAATCTATCACTCATCTTGCCCTATTACATTCGGTGATTAGAACTTGGCCTCAAATACATGAACAAAGTGTCTTCTGTGACAGGTAACGGCTGCACAGGAGATGGCATTGCATGACTTAAAGTGGTGAAAAGCAGAGAACAAAAGTTTGGGTCCAGCACTGTGTTTTGGGGTGGGTTTTTTTTTTTTTTAGTCCACTGCAATGCTTTCCTTCCTTGAGTCTATTCAGGTCAGTATGACATCTTGAGAGCAAAAGATGAAGTACATGTTTGCAGAAGTCTCAGCTGAAAAGGAAGCAAAATCTTCAGGACACATTCCCTTACTGTCTCTGCTGGTAGGTAATGAGTAACTTGCAGAAATTTGCTTAGTAAGGACTTGTGAAATGGTAAAGTTAGAAAAAAGTAAAATAACAGGAAACTAGCAGCAGGGGGAAGCATATGGAGAAGGTAAGGTACGCGTTCTGTTTGTGAACTGTCTTGGAGCAGTGCTGAGGAATAACGCACCAGGTTGATCGGTCACCTGCAAGTAGACCCTGGAGCCAAGGAAGATGACTTGCAGGACTGTGTAGGCATTATGCAGTGACATCCCAAAAACTGTTTAGGGCTGGGCTGTTTGAAGGTGTGAACACCACCAGTGCTGGGGGCATTTTTTTGCATCACCAGCTACCATACCACCCTACCCTCCAGGCCTGGGGGACCAAATGGCGTTGATGGTGACCTCTTCATACACAGGCAGCTTGGAGGCTGGGTGAAATGGTCAGGTTGCTGTCATGGTTGTGAAACACAGCTGAGGTTCTTGACAGCTGGAGGGCAGATATAGTTGAGACAACTTCAGGAGGGCTGGCTGGGTAGCAACAAACAGGTATGGCAGCACAGAGCTCAGATTTGGGCTGAAATGACTCCACCTGGCTATGGTTTTAAGTTCAATTCGTGTCAAGCTTAGCTTTAGAGTAGAATTCGCAGTTTTGCAGAAATTACAGTTTTGCTGTGCTCACAACATGCTCGAACAGCTTTCATCTTGCCACAGAGCCATGACATTATGTCCAGGTAAAAAGCTGCTTCTCACGCAAGATTATTGCTGAGCTCTAGACACCCCCAAGTTGCTTGAGCCTGGCATGGTGAGATGCTGTTGGCCCAAGGAGCTGCCTGGATGTGGCAAGGGGACGACAGCCCCCTTCCACCCTATGCCACCCCTCCATGGGAAGGAAGCAACCTTCCCACTGCAGACCCACTGAGTGTGGCTGGCCTTGTTCAGCAGCAGCGGGGGTTCATCTGTCCTCACCCATGTCAATCGGAGGGTTACAGCTTGAGGCAGCAGGTCAGCTCGGAAATTTGCTGAAAACCCCTAACACAAGGCTCACTTATCTAGTGTTTCTCCATCAGGAGTGCTGGTGGGAGAAGAAAAGCCTTACTGCCCTGTGGCAGCATCCCCATGTGCTCCCTGTTGCCCTCCAGCACAGCCTGAGTCTGCAAAATAAAGCCAAATTTTAGGTGGGGAAGGAACCAGCTATTCAAGGCAGAAGCAGACCTGCAGGATCTATGTTGGTTGGGCTAAACAGGCTGATCACCAGATTGAAAACCTCATGCAAACATCTGGATGGGGCAATCTAGGCCAGCCCCCAGGGCTGGTAGAACAGTCATGCTGTATGTTGGTTTTCCACCCATCAGTTTTCCAAGGGACACCTTGTCAGATCAAGTAGGACAAGATCTCAGGGTGCATAAATCTTGTAGGATCCGAGTGTGCTGGACACCTATATAGATTTGTGGTTCCATAACTGAGTCTCCTTCCTCTGTAAAATGGGGAGAAGAGCGTTTTCCTCTGGTGACAACCACTCCTTTGCTGTAGGGTGGCCCATCAAAAGGCTGAGCCTTTTGAAGTCTGTGATACCGACACCAAACATCTCTGGGCTTTCCTGCTTCACCAATGTTTGTGTTCATCAAAAACCTCTTCCAGGGGCTGTGAACAGGCATGGATCTCAGCACTTCTCTGTAGCTGGTGAGGAGGGGACAGAGGGCCCAGGTTAGGAGCTCTGCCCATGTCACAGAGGAGTTAATTTTGGGGATAGAAGTTTGGAAGAGGACCCCAATGGGGAAGAAGGGGAGAAATGACAGCTAGAGCAGGCACCAGGGGTCTCCTACTCCGTGCCCTGATGTGAGGCAGGGCGGACTCTGCATTTGCCCAGCCTGTGCTGAGTACCCTCCAGTACCCACCAAGACTGCCATGTTCTCCCGGAGCTGCCATTTGGGAGCTTCCCCAAGCTCTTTTCTGTGCTCCCTTCCTCCTTGTAGCAGGAAAAAGGAGGCAGGGGGCAAAAACAAGGAGAGATGATCTGCTTCCCTGACAAGGCAGGTGAACTGCAGAGCTGGGGGGTCCAGGAAGACATTTCCACCTCTTCATTGGGGCCTGGCTCTGGGGATCACCAGGGGTTTGCAGCACTGGTGAGGACCCTGGTGTTGAGCTGTCTCATGGCCCTGGGCTTTTCCAGCCTCTCCGTGCACCTTGGCCGTGAGGAGGGGGCTGCAGCTGTCCCTCCCCATGGGACCTCCGCCTCGGTGGTGGCTGCGGCAGCCCGGTACCCACGTGTCTCCTTCCTCGCTCTTCTTCATTAAGGCACCGATCTCTTCCCAATAACAAGGGGGCTTCTGTTCGACAAAACCTGCCAATTAGTCATTCTGGCTGGGTATAAACGTGGCACTTGAACAGCTGAGGGGACGGCGGGCAGTCCTGCCCCTTCTCGCGGCGTTGCCAAGCTTGCCATTAACACAATGTGACAACTAATCTCTCTATAGCATCTGACTGAGCAATTTTAATTAATAGCTCTGTACGCTTGCACACACACCCCTACCCCCTCCGCTTCGCGCAGGTACCGCATGCCTTTAAAGCTCCTTCCCTTGCATGGCAGCCCGAGTGGACAAAAGGAGTAAAAAAAAAGCCCTGTTTTGCCCCAATTAGTGTGGAAATGCTGCTCATTTGGGGCTCTGGCCCTTGGACTGAGTCAGGGCTCACTGCCCCCCATTCCCCCTCCCCTCCGTGGGGTTGAGGACCTCAATAAATGTGGTGGCTCTGGGGCAGAGGTGTTTTCTCGGCTCTGCTGGTGGTTGGGGCATCCCTGCTGTGGCCCATGGGAGGCCAGGGGCCACCAGGGCTGAGCTGGCTTCACGGGCTGGATGTGGGGGAATTAGAGGGCACCAAGGGGGTGTTTGTGCTGCTCCTCCAAAAAAGGATACCTTGCTTTATCCAAGTGCGTGTTAACATCAGAAAAAAAAAAAAATAATCCCATTTCTGTGGCTAGGTTCTCCCTGACGTGAACAGCCATGGCTTCCAGATGGCTGCTGTTGGGGTTGCTGTGGCTTCAATGCGGAGGTGTCCCAGTTTGCTTTAGGACAACTGGGAGGGCTCATCGGTGGTGAGCTTGGATGTTGCTTTAGGCAAATGTTAGGTTGAGGATGCCTATTTTGGGCTACCTCTCTCATGGATGTGGTTGCAGCGTGAGCAGAGCCAACCCTCCTCATGGCCGGGAGGGACGCAGGAGCCCAGGGAAGGTGTGCAGGACACAGCTGCGGGAGCAGCACACAAATCCTCCATGGAGAGGAAGAAATTGTCATGGTTAGGAAGAGCACTGGATGTCTGTGGTAAGGACTGTGGCAGAAAAAGCTGGGTGCAGGAGAAGGTGAGAAGTCCAGCAGAGCGCGGGGGTGTGAAGGGGTGCCCCCTGTCCTTTCATCAACACCCTGATTCAGTATTTTGGTGCTGGGTAGCCAAGACCAAAGACGGTATCGGTGTGGTTGGATATCCTGAGCGTGATAAAATTGCTCAGGCTTTGGGTACTTGGATAAGAGGAACGCATGGGAAGCATCTCTTCCCATGGTGACGTGGCTCCACCATCGCCCTCCTGCAGCTCCCTCCCACCTGGGGTCTGCTCAGTGCTCTTCCTTCAGTTCACTGGAGCAAGTCCCCAACGACAGTGAAGAAGCACCATGGGGTGCTTAGGCTTGGGGAGAACATCCATGCTTTCTGCAGGTTCTCGTTCCCACGGCTTGTGTGTCTGGTTGTCTTGCTCACCTTGTCAGAACGGCTGCAGTGGGTCATGCCATGGTATCAGGAGCCCAGTACCTTGAATGGTCACCCTTCCTACGAAGGGGGATCAGAAACGACCACCACTGGTGATACTTAAGGGATTTGATACTTAGATAATAAATGGGGGGATCCCTTGCCCTCAAGAGAGGGCTACGCTATTCTAATACTGTTGGATAACACATCTCTGGCTTGGAATATTCATCCAGCCTGGAAGCGTTGCTCATTCTGGACAAATGCAGGAGCTTGTACTTTGTTTTGTTCTTGTGGAAAGCACAGGCTTGTCTCCCCATGAGATGTGTCTTTTGCCCTGGAAAGAGAGGAGGTGTGTGGGACACTGGGGTGGTGTGTAGGAGCCTCTTTCCCAGAGATGGGATTTAGGAGGAAATGACCAACTGGCCACACATCCCTTTCGCTCTGCGCCTACGCATCCTTTCTGCCTTGGTCCTTGCTGGTGACTCCTGGCTTGGGCTCATGTTTCTTTGGTCCCTCTCCTGCCTTCGGGGCTGCTCAGGCTGTATCCCAGAGCTCTGGCTGCTGTTGCACGAGGATGTCTCTGCCTTACCCTGGCAGGGAAAGCACCCTACATGTGGTAAGGGTTTGGACTGCCTGAGACCACCCTCGGTCCCTACGGTGACTTGTTGCGCTCAGCACCCTGGGTGCCCAAAACGCAGCAGAAGGCTGTCTCGCAGCGGGATGTCCCCTCATCCCACTGGGATGGGCATGGGCCTGGCTGCCTTACGCTGGGTGAAGCCGCCCAGGTGCTTCGAGCATCTTGGCCCCGCAAGGACCACCGAGCACGGAGCCGTGAGAGCTTTCCTGCTTCCAGCTCGCCCTCCCGGCAAAGACATCACATGGCGGGATGCAGCGGAATCAACTCGGCCAGGCAGCTGGTGAGCGCAGCCACCCGTCTGCAGCCTGGGGAACAGGATGCGGACCAGCCGTGCCCTCACCCAGCCCCGGGGAGAGCATCTCTGCCCTGCGGCGGAGACCGAGGGGACATGGCAGGGAGCGGTGCAGAAACCAGTGCTCCCTGGCACCCCCCACCACCACCACCACCACCCCCGGCATGGCGGCGGCAGGCGGATGCGGGACCTGCCCCATCTGCCTGCGCGGCAGCGCGGCGGGGAGCTAATGAGAAGCAAGGTGAGAGGCAGGAGACGGGCTGACAACTTACTGGCTCCACAAGCTGCTGATGGCGCGCGGGCAGCAGAAGGNAGGTTATTACTGGCCCGCTGCTTGACGGCCGGCACCAGTATCTCTCCCCGCTCCGTCCTCCCAATTCCCACTTGTGGCTACGGCAGCGGTGAGGCAGGGAGGAAGGGATCACCCTGCCCTCGCGCTTGGGTTTGGCCCAGGGCTTTGGTGGGAGGGAAAGCACGGTTTTGACCTTCCTTGTGGAGGAGACAGCGCTCCCGTGCTCGCCGCCTGTCCATCCCCTTTATTATCTCTTGAAGGTTTCTGGCCCGTTGCACCCCGGTTTGACAGGGGGAGAGGTCTCAGAGATAATTAAGTTCCTACAAGTTTTGTGAAAATGGGCAGGCGAAGGGGAGGGATGTGATGAAGGCTTCTGCGGTGGGGAGGGCTCCTGACGGAGAGGCTGAGCCAGGGAATGGCGGCCGCCTTGCTCGCGGAGCTTGTGGGAAGCCCTTCCTGGGACCTGACTCGGGAAACTGGGGAATGATGCTTAACCCGGGGTTTTCCCACTTTGGGTCTGCTGGAGGAAGGATGGGACTTCATGGGGTATCCCCAGGAGTGGTTGAGATCCCAATGCATGCCACGAAGGAACTGGCATGGGTATAGCGAAGGCAGGACTTGTCCCGTCAGCTCCTTAAAAATTTCTTAAGGATAAAAAGCCCATTCTGCGCGCGTGCTAGTTACCAGTACAGCGTGGTGTGTGCCAGCCGTGCCTCTCCCTCTGCCTGCAGAGCACCGGCTAAAAGGCTCCAAACGCTTTTCATCATGCCACCCCATCTAACAGCAGCTGTAAACGGCTTTGCTGAGCCAATCCCCCCCAGCACACTATTAACATTTGTATTAATCACTAATGAGCGCAAGAAACCGGTGCATTTCCAAACTCCTCCGACATCCAGAGGTTTGCAAACAGGGGTGTGGAATGGCCGCTGCTCCCCTGACTCTGGTCCCCTCCTGCCTCGGCGTAAGGGACCCAGTGGGAGGGACATGTAGGTGCCACCACGCACTGCCCCAACCCCACAGCTGACCACGGGGACCCAACTCCAGGCACCCAACGTAGTGCCATGGCAGGAGCTGCCTGCGGTCGGCGTGCCGGGCAGGGACCGGCCGTCTTCTTCCCCTCTCGGAGCAGCTGGCGCGGATGTCGCAGCTGATCACGTCGAAGAAGGAGGTGAACGGGAAAGCGGTGACACCTCGCTTATGGCACCCTGCTGTCGAGGGCCAGATGTGGAGGCCGACACATGTTCGCCGCCGCCATGCCGCTAATTAATCACCTTCGCCACGGGGCCGTGACGGCACCCAGCCCCACGCGAGGTGGCCCTGCCAGGGTGGCGATGGGTGTCTCCGTGCTGTCCCTTTGAGCCACATCACCCCATCCCTGGGATGGCAGGACGATGGGTCACTAGCAGGGAGTTTCAACACTGTTGGGTTTTGGCTTCTGCAAGAAAGAGGTTGGAAAGGGCAGGGTGCTTTGTTGTCACCCCTTGCACAGACGTCACTGCCCTATAAATCAATGGGATCCCTCTCCGGCACCATCCCAGCTTGAGCACCCCAAGGGAAATTGGGCACCCCGGCACCCTGGGGAACAAGGAGACGTGGTCCCTGTGCTTGCAGCTGGAAAGGGTTTGGGCAGACATGGAAGGGGATTCCCTTCCCCCTGGGAAGACCTGCAACTTTTAAATAATACGGAGACCAGACCCTTTATGGCAGAAACTGTTGATAAAATTGGGACTTTGGGGATGTTTTCCTGTTTGCTCTGGCACGTGCGGCAGAAGCCAGGTGTTGCGGCTCCAATTCGGCTTCCCAAAGAGGCACAGGAATAGCAAGCGCCCACCCAGACGGGTGCTTTTTCCCCATTTCCCTGCTGGCCAGCTGAAAAAAATCCCAAGTGGAGAATGTCGCAATTTGGCTGAAACCTGATTTTTTTTTGGCTGGGAATGTCTCGCTGAAATTCCTGACAATTTGGCCCCAGACAGGAGCATCTCACAGGGGGGTCGGCCACATCACAGCCTGTCCCTGAGCTCCCGAGGAGGACAGCGGTGGTGGCGGGTGGTGGTGGGGGCTATCTGTTTGTTCCAGCTTCCCACCAAGTCAGGCAAACTAGCTTTTGCAGCGAACTCCGGTGACTTTGGGGACAAGGATGCAGCAGTCACCTTCAGGGATGCTCGGGGGCCAGGTCCCAATCCATCCCCAAAGCGTCGCGGTGCCCGGGCAGCCCCGGCGTGTCCCCAGGTGATGAGGGACAGGGGATGGGGACCCCACAACCAACCTGGGACCTCTCTGGGACCTCTTTGGGACCCCGGCTCCTCTCTGCGGGCAGAAGCCTCCCCCTGGTGGCCGAGCCCCGAACGACAGACGGGCTGCGGGACCGGAGGAGGGACGGGGACAGGAGACAAGGGGACGTGTCCCCCCCGGGGGCTGCGGCAGGAGCCCCAACGACCCACACCCCTTTGTCTTCATGGCTGACCATATAATTAGCTTTCCCCCACTGCAAATCGGTCGAGTCCCGCCCTCTCTCCCCCCAGCTGAGGTGATTCCTTTTATTTATTGCTCTTCATCTCTTCTGTGCATGTATTATTTTGGCAGTCAAAAGTTTTCCAGAAGGTTATAAAGTCTCTCTCTCTC
>VYZM01015420.1:920001-949876 GCA_013398915.1 Dromas ardeola
TTTTGATTTTTTTTTTTTGGTATCGAAGTCAGGTTTTTCTGGGCAGAAAAAAAAAACTAAAAACAAGAAGAAGAAGAAGAAAAAAACCCACAACACTCGGGGCTGGGGAACGCGGGGGAAAGGGGAGGAGAAACAAAACCCAAAAAATAAAAAAAAACAAAAAAAAAAGCAAAGAAAAAAGGCAAGCCAGTAGCTACGCCAACACGAACCGGAGGGACCAACCGGGGAACCCAGGAGGTGATTTGGAAAGTACCGTGGAGGAGGTGGGGGTGCCGTGGGCAGGGGGTGCAAGGCAGGGGAAGGCACCCCCGGCACCAGCCGTCTCTGGTGAGCGGGTGGTTTCGGCTCATTCCCGGTTGGTTTCCAAGAGGTACGGCGGCATTCCCGCAGGCACGGCACACTGCTGCCGCTTCGGAGAACAGCTCTGACCCAGTCCCACATCCCTGAAACGCTTCGCTGGAACGGTTTCACGTAAAATCAGCTGGAAATTGTTAAAAGGCTGCACTGGGGGAGGCCACGGGAGGGGAAGAGGAGAGCGGGAAGGTGCACGGCTTGGGAAGATGGCATCTCCTAACCGTCCTCGCAGGGAACCAACCTTCTCCTTGTTCTCAACGTACTCCCAGCTGGGAATATGTTAATTCCCAGCCCTAGACCTCACGTGTCACATCACGCTCTGCAGCGCGGTCCCCGTCCCCAGGGACGGAAGAGAAAGGAGGAGCAGAATGTGTCCCACCGCTGGAGATTAAGAACTACGCAAAGATTAGCTTGTGCCGTTTCTTGTCCACCTTTCACGTCCTACTCTGATTCCACCAGCTCAGAAACAGAAAATCCGCTGAATCCGGACTTTTGGTATTTGGGGGAAGGTCACAAACTTCAGACAGGGTGTTTTAGAGCCTTCCGGGCTTGTTCCCGTTGGAAAGCCAGGCTTCACTTCCACTTCAGGCAAGTCATGCCGCTGGCCCCGCGCTGCAAGGTGACAGCATGTCAGAGCCACGGGCACCTCCTTTTTCCAGCAAAAGGGTGGAAATTTTTCGGGCAGAGCTTAATTTTTAAATGGTTCCTGCTTTATGCCGCTCTGGGCTGGCAGTTCCCATCTCGAGATGGCCAGCATCAGCGTGGGCAGGGTGGGCAGGGACGCGCAAGAGCGTGAGACGTGGCCGAGAGGCATTAGGGTCCATCACGAGGTGCCAGACGTGCTGCACCCACGCTGGTCCCCACGACACCCAGGGTCTTGCCGTGGGCCGGCTCAGCCTCTTCGCGCCTGCTGGAACAACCGGCGGCTGAAAAGTACCTCCCTGGCACGAAGCTCAGCCCAGTTGCCCAGGGCAAAGTGACGTCTCCGCACCCCGCTTTTCAATGAAAGCCGTGTCCTCCCAGTGCCGGCTGCGTGAAGGGGTGTTTTAGCAAGATGAAGCCTTGCGTACCGCCCAACACTGCTTGACCAGAAAAGCTGAGCAGAAAACCCCGCAAGTGCTCCCACGGCTTGGGATGCCACTGCCCAGAGGAACTCCCGGGATAAAACCAGCAGCTTCAGCAGAAAGACATCCCCAAGCGGGGGACCCACTACAGAGCTTCACCCTCAAGCAAAACTGTTGCGTTAACCATTATCAAAAGCACCCGACGCCCTCACCCCACCACATCCAGCCTCTGGGATCCCGCTGCCCGTCCCTCACTGCCTGCCCTGCAGGGCTTTGGGAATGCAGCCGGTGCCACCCACCTCTGTGGGTCCTGTCTGCCCTGGGGAACCCCATCTCCTCCTCTTCCACAGCGCAGGACGCTCCCGAAAACGTGAACCAACACTCCAGGACAATCTCCGCGCCAGAAAAAACTCCACCGCCGACCCCCCGAGGTGCTGGGAGAAAACTGCTGGGATCCCGGCAATTATCAATGCCTGATCCCGTACAACACCACGGAGGTGGCTCAGCGCCTTCCTTATCAGCGATGGCCATTTCTCGTCCGCCTCTGCCTCGTTTCCTTCCCTCCTCTCCTCCCCTCCAACGGCAGGCAGGGAGGGTGGTGGGGGTTCNGGATGGTGGGGTTTCGTGGCTCACCCAGCTCACAGCACCCAGCGGGATGCGCGGCTGAACGAGGCAGGGACCGGGAAGTGCCGGCGGTTTCCCTGGGGCCGGGAATGGGCCAGTACCTTTTGGAAGCGAAGGGGAGCGTGTCGGCTCCTTCTCCTACGTGCACGGGGGCTTGCGTCCACCTGCCCCATCACCGGCAGCGCCCGGGGCACAGCTCACAGAGGCAGGGCTGGGAGGCGACGCGCTGGCTGTGGCCGGGGCCGGCGGAGACGAGGCGGCAGCAGGGCTGCGGTGGCGTTTCCCTACGGAGAGGTAGCGTGAGAGACGGGGGGGGCAAGGGGGGGCTGCCTGCTAGTAAAGGAGCGAGAAGCGACTGAGGTACGTTTGTGGCTCCTCAGGAAGACACCCAGCACGAGGCCGTACACTGCTGTGGGCTTGTTTTGTGTGGCGGCAAGTTGATTTTTGCTTTTCCTCCACAAAATCCTTCTACCTGTTGACACATCCTTCGGTGGGAAGGGGTGAGGGGAAGGGAGTGGTGTTGTGGCGGTGGCAGGGAGGGGGAGAGCGGCTTCTACCCAGAAAAGAAAAGGGAAGAGAGTATAAAGAAGTGTCCAGATTGGCTGAAAAAAGCATCCCGACGAAGAGAAGAGAAGAGAAGAGGAGTCTTCTTGTGTGTGCTGATTGGGTTCACCTCCAGTCTGACTGCTGCGGTGCTAGGAGAGGCCCCCTCCCCTCCCGCCCCCGCCGGGGCCGGCTCAGCCAGGGATGCAATTTGCTGGGAGATCAGTTGGAGGTATCAGAGTGAACGCTGCCAGGGCCTTCTGTGGGGGAGGTCACCGATGACGGGGTAGTAGCGTCTTGCCAACCTCCATTAGCCTGCGGGGAGGGAGACACGGAGATGTCAGACACCCAACGGCACACCCGGCTCTACCCAAATCACCCATCCGCCTTGGACCCCCCCCTCCCACCTGCTTCTCCCTCGTCAGGGGCCGATGTAGGAGACAAAGATGTCCCCTCCGGCTCGCCCATCAGACCACCAGCCACGGGGCTCCGTCAGTGGGATGGGGGCCAGAAATAATTCTGTCAAAAACTGGGGTTTTGATAAATTGCAAGTGCTCACGTAAATTCTGTCCCTTAAAAAAATACGTATTTCTGCAGAAACCCTGAACTCTGGTTGTTTGCGCCTTTTTTACCCCCAAATAGGGCCCTTCCCTATATGCAAGGAGGAAACCAGCAAACACCTCACTCCAAAAACCTCATCCTGGGACATTATCTGGACGCAGGTGCCACGAACACGCAGAACAAGCGATGGGTCCCAAGGGACCGCTGAGCCTTGCCATGTCCCCCGGCACAGTTCTGTGTCCCCCCTCGCTGCCTTTCCGGGCACCCCTCCTGCTGCACCGTCCCTTTGCGGGGGGAAGCCATCAGCAGCAAGCCTTACTGCAGGGAAGATGCCTCACCCAAGCACCACCATGAAGAGATCTGGGCCACCTCTCTGCTCCCAACACCAGAGCCTTCCCCCTCCTTGCTTTGCAGTAAAACCACAAATTTCTGCCACCCCGGGGCTGGTCCTCCTCACTCCCCATCACCCCTCCTCGAGGGATCCCAAGCCACAGTGCAACGGAGATGCCACCATCATATGCCATCCAAGGGTTGGACCACTTGTTTCTTCTCCTAAAAAACAGATGCAGAGCCAAATTCTCCAACCTCTCGAGGGCAGAGCTACCGAAGGGCCCTGGCTGCCTCAGGCAGGAGCCAGCAGCGCACAGAAGCTGCTCCTCTGTGGCTGCCATCCCCTTCGGAGAGGAGCAGATGTTGCACCCAACCTCCTCTCCTCGCTCTGACATTGATTCAGTGCTCAGCTAATTAATCCTTCCCAACTCCTGCCCAAGCTGGTGTCGGCAGCAGCCGCCGTCCCGCTTTAGACATGCCCAGGCTGCTTCTCCTCTCTGGCTGCCCGTCCCGCTGCCTCCAGCGCAGAGCATCCATCACTGGCCCTGACAGCTCCGGCTTGCCGCGACCCCGTGGACCCCCGAAGTGGGATAAGGGTAGGAAAAGCCCTATTGCACTGAGCAGCCGCCCAGGACGTGCCAGCGGGTTGTCCACGCTGCCGACCAGCTCCTGCCTGCCTGAGAGGCAGCCGAGATGGGAACGAAGAGCTGACCACGAGCATGCCGTGGGGATCCACGTTTTGAGGGATGGAAACCACCTCGCACTGGGACGTGCCCAAAGCAGGAATGACAGAGGCGGACACACGCACACAACAGGCCTGTGCGTTCTTCCACGCACGCATGGGAGTATGCAAACATGCTCCCTTGCAAAGGGATGATGGGAATCACAACCTGAGCTTGCCAGCGGGCTACCAAACCCCGCTCCGCTTCACCTTGGGTGCAAGCCTGAAAGCAGACCATGCACGAACACCAACAGCACCGCGTGCCCCCCACCTGCAAAGACCACCTCACCATGCCCACCGCCCCCACCAGCTTCCAACCATAGCTGGGCCCCGACCCACCGTCCCTGCGCTCCCCGGGATGCAATATCCACCCTTGCATGTCTTGGACCGCTGCAAGAGGCAGCAATTACTGTAGATTATCAGCCCGACAATGACAGGCCGCGTAAAGAGAGACACAGAGCCAACTCCACCGCCCTGAGACTGGCATATTCAAGTACACTTAGGACATTAATAGCAATTTACGTGCCATCAGTGAGAGAGAACCACAATAGCTGTGCTGGCAGCCTCTTATTACCAAGCCTGTTATTTGTTGGAGTTACAAGCTATAATCACAACAGAAACTTTCAAAACCCTTATCTTCCGTGACGCACCAAATCTATTTCAGAGCCGTAATTGCTATGTCACCAGAGAGTTTGCTGCTTAATGCACTCAGATGCCATTTAGTGTTTGCAGGGTCATTACGGCGAGCAGGAGGGGGGGAGAGCGGAGGGGGCCGCGCGGAGCAGGGCTCCGTCCCTGTTGTGCTCAACTATTTTTAGCAAGGCTCTTGCGTGCCAGCCATGATTGGAAGGAGCAAGAGGGAGAGCATCTTGCAGACAGCGACCACGGTGCCCCGATGTTTAGCACTCTGCCCCCCAAAATGCTGGGGAGCCCCATGGTACTCAGGATAGGGAATCAACCTTCACGTGTTGCAGGAGTTCGGGGTGCCGATGACGACCTCAGCATCATCCAGTGGGAAAAGAAGCGGATGTTGGGGAGAGGCTGACCCGGACTGGGGCACGCTCCACAGACCCCACATCCTGCTCCCCCAGCCTGGCAAGGCCCCAGGTTATGGGTCAAGCGATGGAAAGGAGGCCCCGAGGTTGGCCATGACTTTAGTATCTTAATGCCATCCTTTGGCACGGACAAGCCCTCCACAAGGAGGCCGGATCCTTTCCCAGGCAGAGGGTACATAGGCACCATCCACACTCAGCCCTCCTTTCCTGGAGTTCACCCCATTGCTGCACAGACCAGGCCACGTGCAGGATGGATCTGATTCCACCCAGCCGGCCCTGCCTCCTTCTGAAGCAAGGAGATCCCTTGGGATCTGACTGTAGCAAATCCCTTGGGATCTCCCCCAGAGACAAAGGAGTCTTCTGAGAAGGCTGCTGCTCCTCGCAGACCCTCTGCGGAGCCCCCGCACACAGCTGTGACTTCTTCAGGAAGGGCAGAAGTCAAAGACAGAGCAATGGTCTCCAGGACATCTCTTCTTATGTCACCTTTTGGTGCCAGAGCACAGGCAAGGCCTTGGTGGCTGCCCAAGTGGTGGAGGCCTGGTGATGGATTGCTGAAGCAACCGGTTTTGGTGCCCTTTTAAATGACCTATAAATTAAATTAAATAAAGTCCCAAAATAGATTCCTGAAAGAGTTTTTCTTTAAGTGACTACAGCTCATTCATTAATTAGCAGACGGGGGACCTAAGCCACTTTGTGGATTTAGGGTCACAGGGCAGTGGCAGAACGGGTGATGGCTTGGGTTGGGACCCTCCAGAGGATTAGGACAATAGAGATCCAACTTCTGCTGTAACCCACCAGAACCTAAAGCATTTAGATTGCTTTGAATCCCCAGCCTCGGGGACCCCCAGCTGGGTATAGACATGGACCCCCACCAACACGCACTGTCCAGAGGGACCAGACACCTCTCACTTAATGGTGCAAAACCCCCAACCTCAAGGCTTGCAAAAAAAGGCTGGATCAGGCCCCAAACATCCCCTCCTTTCAGGTCGGGGGGGACACCTTCTTCCTCTCAGTGCTACCCAAGGCAGGGTATCCTCAAGACGGCTCCTGCCTCTGCCAGCCCTCCATCACCAAGAGCATCCCTGTCCCTTGCCGGGGCCGGCGCTGCCTGACGCCATCTCCACCTGCAGAAGAGAAGGCGGCTCTTCTCGCTCTGCCTCAGCCATCACTGTGGGTCACGGCGATCGCGATGGCTGGGACATCGCCCATTATCCTGCTAACGATGCAGAACCGACTCCAGCCCTTTTCGCCCTGCGGAGCGGTCTGTCAGCCGTCGAGCAGCAGAGCCGCGGAGGGAACTGGGCTTTGGGTAGAGATTCCTGTCCTCAGCTGTCATGACTTACACGCATTTAAAAATTCATCCTCCATCAAGGAAGGCAAACCCCGAGCGTTGTCTCCCCTGCCAAGGTTCGCAGTGGTGGAGCTGGGCAACCTGCCGCTGACTTCCCAGCCCTGACGGGCTCCGGGGATGACTTAACCTCAGCCCCGCGCAGACATCTTTGTGACAGGGCTCTTGACTAGGTTTCGGCTCATCTCCTTCCAGCAGCTCACGGGGATCCTCGGGTGACGTGGGGACGGCAGCTTTCTGTGTCACTAGCAGCTTTCCTCCACATGCTGCTGCCCTTCCTTGGTGTTAAAGGGTTCAGGGGAGAGGCAGGGAAGCCCTGCCTGCTACGAGACAGTCACCCTGCCTGCACCGAGCAGCTCCCCGGCATCTTGCCCAGGACCCAATGCTTCCCAGAGGGTAACCACACTTCAGGGGTGGACAAACTGGGGTTCATCAAGGAACCTAGCTGGATGGGAAGACATTAAGTGACAATAAAAGCTACGGCGAGGAACGTGCTGCCCGGGATATGGGGGAAGCAAAACATTTGGGGACAGAGAGACAAGCCAGAAGACGCTTCCTGAACTATCTGCTCAGCTCCGGACTCCCTGTCTCGCTCCCCATGCCTACCACAGCTTTATGGGGAACACAAGGCATCACCCCAAATCCAGGTGGTCCCTTTGCTCACTCGCCACCTTGCCCCTCTCGGAACAACATCCAATTCGGGCCAATCTGGGCTCCTGTCCTCCCTGAAAATGAGCCTAACGAACCATCAGCTGCCCCCATCCCAGGTGGTCCCCGTTTGGGAAGCGCAATGGACACCGCTGAGTCCCTGCAGCTCTCAGCCCACCAGTTCCCAGAGCTGCTTGTGGTCATAGCGGTTCTCCCAGTACCACAGCCAGAAATACCAGCCCAGCCCTCTTCGTCCTATTCGGTTTTTGAGTTTCCACTACCTCTTTCTTCTCCTCTCCCCCATCGCCCCCTCCCCCCCAAATTTTGGCTTAACCCAGCCCAGTGTTATTTTCCAAGCCAACTGCAACTGTAATCAGCTCAGCCTCTTTCCTTGGGGGTATTTTAATTTATACAAAAGTATCATCTCTTATCATGATCAGCCTGCGATTCATTTACTCTCCAAGTATTAAAAAGCCAGAAAGGGAATAAATTCAGCGCACGGAGAAATTAATGCGGAACGATAGGCTCTTTCATGTGGCATTTCCAAGCGCCGTTTTTGCAACGGGCTCATGTAATGAGACATAATTATCTGCACATGTTCAATTACATTACTTCACAAATCCTCCCTGCCTCCTGACGTCAAGCTGCCCGCTAAGCCCCGGCGCCCACAGGAGGGGCGACCGCAGACCCCTGTCCTGCTGCACCCCTCTCCCTGCGCCGGCGGTGGCCACTCACACGCCGACGGCCACAATACGGTCACACACAAGGTGACAAATGGCACAAGCCTTGGCTGTGAGGGTGATGGGACTGGACTGTGCACCTCAACGGGGTGATGGACCACCATCCCACCCGGATGACCACCACCTTCCTGCCCAGCTCGAGACCACCCCACCTCAACCTTCAGTCTCCTCACCAGGGACCGTGACAGCCAGACACATCCAGGGCCAGCTGCCCCCTCCTCCATGCCACCCCGGACACCACCGCCACCATCCACTCGGCGCTCGCTCACAGCCTCCTTTTCCAGGCTGCCCTCTTCTCCCAGCTTGCTGTCACCACCGCTGAGATGGCGGACGATTGATCTGAGAAATGAAGTTGGATTGCTGTCCCGAATCTACACTGGGTTCTCCTTGTGTGTGTCTGATCGATTTCCCCCTGTGCGACACAGCTTGTCGCTACGAATTTTCATGCTAGTCAGAACCCGCCAGCGCACCCAAGAACAAGGAGAAGATGCTCCGGAGACCGCCCTCCCCCTCGCATCCTCCCCCAGCCCGGTTGGGCAAGGTTTTCTTGGGTTGACGTTGGTTGGCTTTGTTTGTTTTTTTTTTTTTTTCTTCTCCTTGTATTTGCAATCGTTATTGCTGCCAACCCCATCGCCGCCGTGCTTTCGGATGCCGGCCAGGGATGGGTTATTTTTAGATGGTCGCCATTGGCCTCCGCATGGAGCCACCTCTGGACCAGGGCGTTCGCAGTGACATTCCCCACCGTGGTTACGCGAGGTGTCACCTGTTTAGCAGCTCCTTTCAGCCGAGTGCGTGTGGCCGCAGGTGCCAGGCAAACGCTGATCGGCTCTGACAGTCCTAGACGCCAGCTGCCTGCACAAAGCCTGCCCGGTCGCCACTTTTTTTGTGGGCAAAGCTCTGCCGTTGGCGTGACCGATACAGAAGCAATAAACTAGGTGACCGTAAAAGCAAAGACAAGTCCTACTAAGTGGCATTCTGAGCCCTATGGCTTTGAAATAATTGGTAGTGAGAGAACAAAAATGAAAAAAAAAAAAAACAAAACAAAAAAACAAGAACCCGAGCCTATTTTTTTTTCTTACACTGATGCCCTGCGGACTATACATCTGACTTGCTGCGAGTCCGTCACTGTATCCTCCTGTCTGGCTGATAACATGGCGAAGGGTATCCACCTAAACAGACCAACGACAACAAAGACACAAATTAGAGTGAATGAAAGGTTAGTGGGCAAAGCCGCTTCGGTTCATCTTTGGCAAGATAAAAACAAACAAACAGCAATAATAATAAATAATAAAAATAAAGGTATATATTTAAAGAGAAGTAAAAAGAGAACCACAGTTGGTCTTGCAGTGAGAGCTGAGCCAGAGGAGCGCTCCTGCCTCCCTCACCACCCCCCGCCTGCCCCAGCAGCCCCATCATGCTCTCCTTGGTCCCAACTCTTTCCACAAAAAGAGTGGAGAGGGAGAACAGCGTGGCAAGCATGGGGTGGGAACTCAAGGAGCACATCACTGCAGCGGGCTCCACCACCATGCTCAAGGACCCACATTCCTACCCCTATCCCCTTCCACTCTTCAGCCCAAAGCACTGGGAAGCTCATGGCAGTGGAAGGAGATCCTCGGAGTAGGCTGAGCGCCTTCATTTCGGAGGGCCCAGAAAGGGAATATACCTACCATGGCAAAGGCACCGGCAGCTCTCCTCCGGGCACCCCATTCCTCTCCCTCCACTCCCCCAGCCCAGCCCCAGCAGCAGTACGAGCGACGAGCGCATCTCGTCGCCCACGGACGGCACGCTTGCTCCACGTCCAGCTCTGCCAGGGGAGCGACCTCGGCTTTAGAGAGCTCTCCTTGCCCGATGCAGAAGTGTCAGAGTGGCTGTCGCTTCTCAACAGGCTACAGAGCCTTAGATGCCAGAGAGTGGACTCATGGCACATCTGGACATCGGATGGGAGGTGGGAGATCTGAGTGAGTTCCTGGCTATTTTAAATTCTTTCTTTTTGCACAAAGCACAGGTTGAAGTTTCAGTAACGCTGCTCAAAGCTCCCTTGCTCTGTTTTGCTGGTGTGTATGTGGGTGGTGTGTGTGCTTGTGCTTCCGGGAGGCGGGGAGACGATGAGGGGTGACTTTTAATTGAAAAAAATTTAAAAAATCTAGCTGTTTATTCGAGCTTTTCTCGCCTTTCAGTAGATACCTGGTTCGGCATCAAAGAAGTAAGTGGAAGCCTTGGAAAATGAGACACCAGTCCAAACATCTGGCCCCTTCCCTTGGAAGAATAAAGCAAGCAGAACCTAAACCTCAGCTGCTTTCGTTTGAGTTCATGCCTGTTCTCCTAAACCTCATCTCCTCCTAGTACGACTATCAAGCCAGAGCCAAATGCATTCACAAAGTGTGGGCAAGTCTCCTCAAGACCATGGTTGTTGGTTTGGTTGGGTGTTTGGTTTTGGTTTCTTTTGGATTGATTTTTTTTTTTTTTTGGTGGTTGTTGCTGTTGGTTTTTTTTTTTTGGTTGGTTGTTTTTTTTCGGTTTGGTTTGCCTTTTTTTAATGCTGGTTGGTTCGTTTGTGCTGGTTGAGATTTGCTCTTTTCGGACGGGAGGGAGAAGTGCCAATACAATCAAAGGCTCCTCCAACACTAATGCATTCACTGGCAGTACATCGGATGGGTCCCTACCTGTGACTGCACGTTGGCTCCAACCTGGGCCCCTTGGTAAGAATCCCCATTGAGAGACTGCACGCTCATGAACAAATCTCCAGAGTTTGACATGTTAAAAGAACTGGAAGAACCTGGAAAGGAAAGAGTGAGGCACCTGAATCACAGAAAGGAAAAAGATCCACCCCATGACTCTCAGCCAAGAGGAAGGAACAACATGCAAAGCAACCACAAAAACAAAACACACAGTCAGGTTAGTAGGATGAAGAACAGAGCAAGCAAAAATAAATAAAGGATGCACTCTTGAGGTTATTCAAAGCCACATGTTGTTACAGCTCAATGCCAAGAACATTCTTCAACAGCTCCTCAGCTGGAGGAAGGATTCTTCATGCTCTGGACCGAGAAAAACAAAACCCAGCCTGGAGGACTCAGAGACTCAGACAGCTCTTTCCCTTCATTTCAGGGCATCAAAATCCTTCAGGCAGCTTTGAAAGTCTTGGTTGTCGGAGGTGTCCACCCAGCAGACTGCACTGGAGAACAGAATTACCCAAACAAGCCTCGCTATTGAAAGCAGAAGCCTTGGCCCACAACACTGCTGTTTCCGAGAAGCTCAGATCAAGGTGGGTACATCTGCACTGGGCTGCTCCCTGCAGGGTGAGCACGTCCAGACACCATCCAGTTCCACGGCCAGAGCTCCTGGTGAGCCACGGGGAGCTCTGCAAGGGAGCGGTGTGTGGGGTTTGCCTTCAGGACATCAGGAACCCATCACTGGTGGGAACGGCAGCGCACCAGGAATCAAGGCTCGCAAAAATGTGAAGGCGCCTGGGCTGGACTCCCAGTACGCATCATGTCGGCGAGGGTCTTTCATCGTGATGGGCCATGAGAGAACGCAAGGGTGCCACAGCCCTCCTGGGCCAGCTGCCCCAGGAGAATGAGCTCTGTAAGCCAATTCCCCACCGCATGCACCAGTCGCCAACGTTACGCTAAAAAATGATAACGGTGAAGACAACTGGGTGGGATCAGGAAAAAATAAAAACCACAAATGAAAAAAAAAAAAAATAACCCCGCCTTTGCAGAAACAAGGTTTTCTGCTTCCAGCTTCAAGATATCTGAGCACCTCCTCAACTACTGAACAGGAGAAACAAACCCATCATGTAACTGGAAGGCGGGGGAGGAGGGAAGGGGGTTAAAAATAAATAAAAAGGTTGTATGGGATTATTTCAGAACTTATCGTGCAGATCAGCGCGTTAAGTGTGAGACAGCTCAACGTGCAAGGTTTGGTTATATACATGACGTTAGCCTTGGAAAGGAGAGACTTCAGGGGCCCAGGTCAGCTACGCTTTCAGCTCCAACCCCAAATACACTGTCATCATCTCCACTGCCACTTCCAACTTGGAAGACTGGCAACCACAGTCCTGGTGGAGTTGCCCAACTATGGCTCATGCGTACGCTCTGAGAAACACCTGGCAATCCCCCTCCCTTTGCTGGAGAGGGAAGAAACACTCTGGACAGGCCCCAGCTCTGCCCTAGAGGTGGACCGAGAAGGATCCTCTGAAGGAAGCCACCTCCAAGAAAGATCAAGGAGCAAGTGGGATGTCTACGCTGGAGACTTCACGTTCACTAAACTCTCTGCAGCTCTCTGCAACTGGCTCTTTTGTCAGGTGCTGGCAATTCTCAGAACTGAAGGAAAGCAGAAACATCACTGCTAGGAACAACGCCCAAGACAGTCAAGAGACTCATCTTGAGCACAGTGAGTCTTGGATCAGGACCCTCCCACCGGTGCCTGAAAAGAGCAGAGCCAGGAATAGCTCATTGTCTGTGCTCACTGTCATCCCTGCCCAACCTGTTCCAGAGAGCAATCCCACAGCGCTGCATAAAATAACCCGGACTAGTCAGGAGGCAGCTGTAACCATCACCTCCTCTGTTCAGCTGGCAAAGGGCTCCTGTCACTTCCCGACCTCTCAGGTTACTGGCTATTTTAAAGGCAAAAAACCTAAGGAAACGAGCTGGCAGACAAAGGACAGCCCACCCTGACACTGGCTCAACTTTAAGGGTGAAGATGGGCACTTTTCACACGCACTAAGGTGCTTCCTTACTGGGTTTTCTGCGTGATTGCTTTGACCACAGACATAAAAGCACAGGGCAGTCACGTGGCTTCGCCCTCCCGCAGCGGCTGAGAACCAAAGGGCTTTGCAGCTACGGCTCGTAAGAATCAGAGAATATTCTTCCGTTCTTTTAAGGTGAGCAGAAACCTTTGAGATCACAAAAATAATCAGTGGCAGAGCTGAGGACTCGGGAATCCCTGAGCACCTGCCAGGGCACTGCTATCGCTCTGCCCCCAGCACAGCAACATTTCATCCCACCTTCCCCTACCAAAAGAAACTCGTAACAATAATAACAAATAAAAATGTCATAAACTTAACTGGCATTTTTATTGAAACTTAACAAACCTGGCCCTAAAACTCAGACTGGGAGGGAGGAAATAAAAATAAACAAACAGCCACAAACTCCAGTTCTGAAGAGCGCCGGTGTCTTAGAAATCATGAGGAGCGGTGGAGATGTCACTTACAAGATATACACTGCTATTGGCACAGGGTATTTTTACAATATATGTGCATATCTAAACGGTAAATATGTCTTGCCGCTGATGTGGATACAAAGATAAATATGCGCATATCAATGGCCCCCGCATGTATGGATGCGTTTGTATCAGCGCCGTAATTGCGGAGAGCCCTTTCCGCTGCCGCTCTGCTGCTTCAGCACTCCGCTGCCTACGTGCTAGCCATGTATGAAAATGACGATGGCCCAAAGCCTCAGAGAAACCGCGAAGAGGGGCTGATGCACTGGGGTGGGAGAAGGGGGCAGGAATGTGAAGAGCCCTGAAAATTAAGACTCTGGTATCCTCCACGGAGACAAGATCTGGGAACACAAGTCAAATCCTTCCACTAGAGGAGGCTCCATCATAAATCTAATCTGTCCTCTGAAAGGCTTCATTGTGAACACACCAAAGGTTTTCAGTTGTCATACTTTGATCTTGGGCTCCTCAAGAACTGAGAGGTAACCATCTTTGAGCTTGTGAACCCAGGAGGAAAGGGCTCTTATCTTGGCATGAAGCCCCTTGATGCTATTGTGTGTAGACAAAAAAAAAAAAAAACAAACCACAAAAACCCAGAAAACCCAACACTTCTCATGACTTGCAGCAGTGTGGAAGAGTGGTTTATCTTCAGCATCCAAACATCTTATCAAATCCAAGACCTATTGTCACCACTATTCCTTAGTGCTGAGCTTCCATCAGGCATCATCAGCTTCAGAAAGAGAGGTGGAAATGTTCAAACAAACTATGGCACTCAGATCTTGCCACTAGGTGAAAGCCTACATCAAAACAATGCCCACAAAGAGATCTCTTCCACCTCTAACATTTCTGATGAGCAAAATCCACCTCAAGTTTGCCTCCAATTCAAAAATCTTCACAAGCTTGACTGCTGGTATTTCTTGCACCTCTTCTCCAGCTCTTCAGAGAGCTGCTTCTCCAGCTTCTCTAATGTCTTTTCTAATGTTTTGACAGTCTCCGCTTCCACCTCAAGTTTTCCAGGACCTCTAACAAGTCCTTTTCTCTACAGTATCCGACAATTCAAACGCATCAAGAATAAACAAACATGGCAGTGGTGTTCACTGGAGTTGAAATCTCGCCATCTTCATCTGCCTACCACCTACCACCAACGAGACAGAGATCCAGCATACTCAACCACTGAAGCTGACTTCGGTCATGTATACCAGACTCCTAACTGAAGTCAACAGCAATGACATATAGGCATTAAAAGCACAGAATTTACCTGCCCTGTAACTTCTCCTTGTGTTTCTACCATGGCCAAAGATGAGGGAAGAACGTGATGGACCATGTAGCTCCTCAGCTGGACAAAGCCACCGAGTTTGATAGCAGGCCTAAAAGCCTGGGATGACCCAGCAAGACCTTTGTTCCTTTTCACTTGCCAACCAACACTCAAGACAGTGAGACCATGATCAGAAGAGCCTCTCTGCTGACGCAGGATCCTCTCCAGCGCTGCACTCTGGACAAGTGATTGCCACAAATGGAGGAAGGCAAAGAAGAGAAGATACAGCAGTCAGGCCTGTACCTGATGAAGTACATTTCCAGAGAGCATGATCCCCTCCATCAGCACCTCAGCAAACAGATTTTTACAAACCAAAAGGGTGAGCAGGGAAAAAACCAGTTCAGGTCAATTTTGGCTGCTCTGCATGGAAGATTTCACTGGATGTCATCACCTGTGTGTGGCCCTTGAGGACTCCGGTTGGCAAAAGGGTCTGTCCACATAAAATAGCTTTCATTTGCCATGTGGTTTTTGTGCTGAGATTGTCCATGCAATCAAAGTGAGGATGGGGAGTTGTTAGCCCAAATGAGCCAGACATCTCAGCTTATTCGAACATCTGGCTGATATAAGCCCAACTGCGCGTATTCAGGATGAAAAGGTGTTTGACATTCAGGCCTGGGTGACTGAGGATGGGGGACCCTGCTTTGAACGTGCCAGATGGCTAGACAGATGTAATCCTTGCCCTTGTCAATGTGTGGCCAATCTCTTTGACTGACTGTAGCCATTCACCGATCTCCGGTAACATGGGCATCAATGCAGAGGACAGATGGGCCTGCGTAGCCACAGCAGAAATGAATTTAGCTCCTGTCCCAGGTTCCATCGCATCCAGTTCCACCTCCCCTTCCAACATCATTGCCCTCCAGGGACTACATTGCTGGTCACTTCTTTCTCATGACCTGTCCTCTGCCTACTCTCTTTCCTTCCACATGCCCTACCATTTACTTAAACCAGAAAGTCTTAAAAATTCCCTGCAAATCCAGCCTTTGTTCAGGCTCCTTCCTCACCAAAGTCTCAGCCAATGATATGAAAACAGAAAAAAGTCCATGGTATAAAAGGAGAGGCATCATCCATCTTAGTCCTTCATCTCTTCATCCACTTTGACGCTCCTCCCAGGGCAATTCAGCACATCCAGATGGCTTGTGGCCCTTGATGCCATCCTCCAAATCTTTCACAGGCAGGTTATTTCAGACCTAGTGTGTACAGGTGTGCTTCTTGCTGCTAGCACCTCCAGGACAACCTGAAGCAGGGGAGGTCACACAACTTCAGGTGTCCTCAGGACGTGTCCTTGGCCCACAATGTGACATTGCTGAGAACGTTTGACTGAGCTGTTACATCCACATGGCTCAGCTGGGGAGATCTCAATCTGGGATGCCACTGTTGGAGAAAAAATCCTGAGGCCCTTCCAGTTGTCTTCTCAGGGAAGGACTACAAGGACATCCAAACCCACTATTTCTGCAAGCTGACCCAGAGAGTACTGCGGTGCCGGCAATGGGGCTTCCCTGCTGCTCTGCCACCGCTGCAGCGTACAGGGAGGGTGGTGGGATCTAGGCCAGGTTAGAAACACTTTGCCTCTAGCAGAAGGATCTCAATGGCCCACGAGCTACCCTCACATTGACATACTGCTTTAGATCCACCGCCACATGAGGCACGTGAAAAGAGGTCGATGTTTCTGGAGTGCAGACAAGTGAGTCAGAAAGAGGACCCAGGAGCTCAAGTCTTACACGTTAATAACAAGACTGTTTGTCCTTCCTTGAAAGCGTAGTGTTATCCAGGGATTATCTTAGCTGTTTACTGCAGGGTACCAGCCCATTTATCTTTAAAACAGCTGTGTTACTGCCTGTGGGGAAGGCAAAGAAGCAGCCTTGCGCTGGAGCACTATTTAACTGGGCCGGCACTGGGGAAATGCCTATTCCACAACCATGCAGGTCGGATACAAACCCGTTTAAGCAATTTGAAGCTATTTCCTTGCTATTCTAGGTCTTTGGATCTGACTCCAGTTGAAGAAAGAGGAAAAGAAGGAAAGCTGTGTCTCTTCAGTCCAAGCTGATGAGGACTGCAGGACAGCATCACAGGCAGTCGGTATCTCCCTCAACACAGGCAATTCTGCTCTCTATTGTCCAACCTTTTTTACACGGGGTTTTAGCGTCAAGAGAATCCACCTGCCCACATATTTTGAGTGAGCTGTTTGCAAAGAATGACATTTTTAAAAATGCAGCTAAATCTTCAGCAGTTAAAACAACAGAAGAGGGGAAAAAAAAAAACACCAACAAAAGAAAAGAATCAAACAAAATTCCTGAAAACCGTCTGTCCCTGCAGAACTCTGCCACATCCACCTGAGCCCTGAGCACCTCAGCCAAGCCAGAGCAGGCGGCACAGCTCGGTGGCAGGCAGCCCTGGGAGAGGAGGAGGTGGGAGAGATGCCTCCCAGCATAATTTTGACCTGCAACCAAAAGCTGCGACATCCAGGTGGCTCTCTAGACCCCTAGCAAGTACCATGTCCCCTGGTAATTAAGGGGTTGTGCGTAGGGACTTCTCTCCACTGCCCAACTGAATAAGCCTTCTGCTTCTCTGCAAGCCATCCGCATGAGTCCCTGCAAGGTGTGGATGAGCTCCCTAGCGCAGAGCGATCAACCACTGCTTACCATGTTAGCTCGTCAGTAAAGGACTGCCTTTGCCTTCCCGCTGTGGGGCTGGTTTGGGAGCCAGAGACCCATGCCACTGGTTTCTCCCCTTGTTTGACCCCTGGCTCTCCACTTTCCACTCAAATCCTCCAGATCTGGGGGTACTTCTGGGCTGCGGTTCTTCTGATACTTGTCACAGGGAGGGTTGCGCTCACTATAGAAGCATGTCCTGGTAGCAACCAGCATTTGCATGGTGTACCACTGGTGGTCTACTTAACCTCCAGCTTCTCCTGCTGCCCACCACCCTCTTTGCTTCCCCACCGTTTCCTTCCTCTTAGTAGCCTACCTGATAACAGCAAGCACCATGCCCCAGTGAGAGGGTACCATGAGCAGACATCGAGCTCAAAGGCACAAGTGTGACACATTCCCACTCTCCCTCCCTCCCCTAGAAAGAAAACAGGCACACAGATATTTTCACGGGTAACGAAGCACATGGCACCTACGAAGTTCACTTTTTCCCCCTCTTTTTAAACAAATCCCAATTTTCCATTGCTCTTGGGAGCAGAGCACAGCTAGCTGACCACAGCCTGGGATCATTTTTGGGTGGGTCGTCCTCGTGGCAGGCACCACGCATGAACTAAGCATCATTCTCTAGCAGAGGAGTTGAAATCTGGGCAAAGTGCTCTGTGCCTTTGACCCTCAAAACAAACAAATGGAAACCACAGCAAATGGGAAGGAAAGGGGGAAAGGAAAGGGACCGACCCATGGATTTCCCTGGATCGCACTGACACAAAGGGAAAATAAAATTCACACAGGGCACACTCTTGCAGGTGATCCAGACACTGTCATATAAGCAATCAAGGGTAACCACAACAGAAAGAAAATCAAAGGATAAAAATCTACTCAAAACAACCCGCAAAATGGCATGAGTTAGGACATCCCAGAAATCCAGGGGTTTATCCATTAGGACCACTCATGCTTTCAGCCCCAGTGAAACAGAACCAGTATGCAAGGACTTTTTTTTTCAATTTTTTTTTTCTCCCCCTGAAGTGCAAGCAATCTCAGCAATCTTTTTTTCAGATAATTTTTCTGGTTTTGTGTTTACCATCCATGCATATAACACCCAACGCGCCACCGTCAGTCGTAAGGTCTGATCACATCGTTTTTTCAACGAAAAACAGAACAGGGAAGGGGAAGAGAAAAAAGAGAGAAATGAAGAGAGAAAAGAGGGGAAAAAAAAGTAAAGAAAATAAAGTACCCCAACAAAATAACCCCCCAAACCAAACCCATCTCTCTTTTTTTATAAAGACCACAAAAGTGAGACAACCGAAATCAGAAAACAAAAATTGAAATAATCAAAAGGAGAAAACAAGAGAGAGATCAGAGGAAGGGGAAGAAACAAACGAAAAAACGAACACTAATGACCCAAAATAAAAAAAAAACCAAAAACTAACCAGCTGAATTGGGAGTTGAGGGTGAGTTAGCCTGGCTTCCATGGGCTGACACATTGGTAGCCGTGACAGCCGTTTTGGCAGCATAAATATTGGCTTCCTCTTGAAATTTACCTATGTTCTTCTTGTACCGGATTCTCTTATTTCCAAACCAGTTTGATACCTAGAGTGAGTTTAAGAGAAGACAAAGACATTAACGTTTCAGCTCTGGCAAGTGCGGCTGGGTGAGGAAGGTGGATTAGTGCAGGTTAAGCAGTGCATACTCCTCCCCCCTCATCCCATCTTCCTGGCTGTGGAAGGCAGCACCTTCTACCCGTGGGTGCCACACCAAGCCCAAGAAAGGTGGTGGGACCCCCTTGGGAGGGTCGGGTTTGTGTGGATGCATCTGGTTCCTCTACGGTTGGGATGTCCACTAAAGGAACCACTAGACCCACCCCACAAAAATATCAGATGGGTTTAAAAAAAACCTGAGAAAGTCAAACGACTCTGGAATTGCACAATCTGAAAATGACTGTGTGTCATTTTGGAACTTTTTATTTGTGTCGCTTTGACAGGGACAGATGCCCTGATACCCAGATGCCCCTTCTCCCTTCGGAGAAGCCAGTGTGGCTTTCAGGGAAAAATACCAACAAATTTACTTGGGCCTGGCTGACAAAATTGCCTTGCTATCACTGAAGGTCTGCTTTTGATCCACCTGAGTGAAATCAGTGCAAAAGGCCAGAAGCGGATGCTCTGCATCCATCTGAACTTGGCTTTGTATGGTTTAGCACGAGCCACTACACAGCCCAGGGGAAGGCTGGAGAGGCAGCACGGGGCTCATCGTAAGATGTAACTTTGGTCCCGGGGAACAAGCGTATCCTTTGGAAAGGGGGAAGAGATGTTTCCATTGTGTTTGCCCAGAGACCACTATGGGCCTGTTGTATCCAAGCGCCTAGAAGTGTGTTGAATGAGGCTAGTGGATTGATTTTAAAAAAATAAAGAAGCAGGCCGAACTTCTTCAGAAGTCACAAGGGTGGCCGAAAATGACAGCCAAGATCTGAAAGTCCTCATGCCAGTTGTGGGAGAAGCTGTTTCTGTGTGCCTGCAGCAGCGCAATGCATGAACCTCAGAAAGCCCCAAGGAGAGATCCGAGAAGGTGATCCTCGCAAACTGTCAGGGTGATACCCTGGGATCGGTAGTACGAATGGAATGCTTGAAAGAAACGTTGCTCGGACAACCTGCCAGGTGTCTGGATAAATATCCCGAAGTTCGCATATCAGAGGTTCAGCAGAGCGATGGGAAACTCTGAAGGATGTGAAATCAGGCTGTGATATCCAGCTGGAGCTGCTTCTCCGGGGAAAATGTCAGGGTACCACCATGAATCCAGCGTTCACAAAATCCCACTCAGTACCCTGCTGACGATAAACTTCTTCACTTGCAGGCACTATGTCGCAGCGAACAATTACAGAGAAGATGTAGGAAATATTCAGCCTAGAATTTGGGAAGCAGCTGTCGGCTTCTTCTTTGACAACACTGAACACAGAGAATCAGGGGAATGTCTTCCTACGTGCAGGCCTATAGGCAGAGGACAACTTCCAGCAGCTACTGACCTTGTTTGAGAAAGCTCATCAGGATGAAGAGAATAGGCAAATGCCAGCGGATGTTGCAACTCTCCCAGGAGAGCTCCAACACTCCCAGGATTGCTTGGAGTTGCAATCTTGAGCTAGCAGATCAATCTCGCTGGTGGGACTCCAAGGACATTCTCCCTCTGCTTGCTGGTGAGCACGTACACCAGTGTTCCCTCTTCCAAATGGACTGTCCAAGCACCAAGACACAGAAGACAACACTGGATCTTCATCCTGGGAAGCTCATGATTCTCTCCTCATCTTAGAGAATTGTTTTGGCTTGGATGTTGATAACTGAAAGCTTTTACTCCTATGATGCTTTCTATCTGCAGCGCTCCTAGAGCATTCAGCAACTTCTACACAGAAGGCGCTTCATCCACCAATTTACTTGCTACTGAACGGCAGGTGTCCAATCCTGCGCTGCTGCAGAGCAGGAAAAAGAAAATGAAACCTGCTGAGACTCCTGGGAGGCAAAAGGTAGTAACTCAGATCAGCATGCAACCCAGATCTGGGAGCGAACGTTTCCATGACACCAGGAGCAGGTGCTGTTTGTGAGGAGTTCTATTCCACTTCTTGGTCTGGCTTTCTCATTAATGACAATGTGCTCCTTCCTGATTTTCTCACTTGGTCATCTCTCTACAGCAGCTCTTCTGGCTTCAAATGCTGGAGCCGGTGGGTCAGTGCCACAGGGAAGGAAATCGGGATAAACAGCCACCACAATCGATCCTCAGCTTAAAAGTTGTGAAGCAAAGAACCTGCCTACCCTGGTCAGCCTTTGAGTTCAGGTGAACTCTGCCCGTGACTTGCACAGATTCATGCTGTCCCACGTTCCCACTTAGCCTCAGCAAAAACAGAGACTTGGATGTGTGTTTGTTTCTGCCTTCTTTGGACAAAAAAGGGAGGGAGATCCTGGAATCAGGCACAGTGGACACAGCACAGTCAAAAAAATATCCTAAGTGCAGCATTTCTCCTGGGCATTTTCTCTTTGCGAGGGAAAAGCTGTAAGTGTGAACAGATGAATTAAAAGTGAGAGGGGAAGCATCAGGACAGCTGTAGTTTTACTTAAGCCAATATGTGCTGTCTCTCGTAGGTAACTCCGGGCAGAATCAACGTTTGGGTCTTCTGACCCAGGGGACGCAATCGGAGTCACTCAGCAGGCATTCAACACGGTGACGACACCTACCCTTGGTTGCTGTTGCTCCTGCTGAAGGCGGACATGCTCTCACAAGGACACCAGATGCTACTGCTGTCTTCACTTTACTCAAGCGACGAACAGGCACGTGCCTGAGGCTGGGAAGCGGCCCAAGATGGGGAACGCAATGGGAGCCTGGAGGGAGCACTAAGCTCACACAAGGACAAGACTACCGGAGGCCATACAGACTGGCTTTCAATCACCCAGCTTGCTCCAAAAAGAAAGGAAATAAAGAAGGCCAGGCCTGAGCGATGTACGGTTGAACACTTCAAGGACTGACTGCACTTCTCACAAGTCCCAGCAGCTCCCAGGTCATAGCTACAGACTCCAGGAACTAGGTGGCTGCCTCGAATGTATGGAAATAATTAAATTTGTCTTTATTGACCACCTTTCTTTGAGGGATAAGCCAGTCAGGTAGATGTCACGTTCCGCAACATAAGAGTAATGACAGAGAGAAATGACCCTGAGAAAGCCCGCTCTCCTGGCGCACAAACTATAACCATTAGCCTGTCTGACCCAAACCCTTCCCACCAGGACCTCGTCCATTCTACCTTATCGAGCAAAACCTGCACAACTCTTCCTACTGCGTTCGAATCCCTTGGCTTGAAGAATGGACCTTCAGCTCAAACGAGCTCTTCTTGTAAACCAGCTCAGCACTAATTCCTTGAAGAGAAGACTTTGCCTCTGTAGGTCACGTCACATCATTTCTCTGCTGTTAACACCTCGGCTGCACACAGAGCCATCGCTCCATGAAGTCTTCATCCCTTCTAAATCCTCTCCCAAACTCTCCTTTTCCATCCACGGCTTCAATCTGCACGTCTGCCATCTGCTCTCCCATCCACTTACACTAACTTGCGCTAAACTCATTTAGTAATTAAATGCTCAACACCGGGACATGACTGAGGCCCGGAGTGCCCTTCACCAGGCTAAGGCAGCCGTCGTTGCCGTTATTTCTGAGCTCTCTCACCTGTGAGACTGTGATGCCGCATTTCTTGGCTAGCTCTTCTTTGGCTTCCTCACTGGGGTAAGGGTTGCTGAGATGGGAATAGAAATACTCATTCAGGATTTCCGTAGCCTGCTTGTTGAAGTTTCGTCTCTTCCGCCTTCGCATGAAGAATGAAGGGGAAATAGAAGGAAAAGGAAAGGGAATCAGTGCCGGGGATGCAGAAATAGGAATGCAATTTTAGATACTCTGACTTTCCCCACTTCCCTCCCTCCTTCCCCTGCTCCTCGGAGCAGGGAGTGCAATAGACTCATGGCCAGGAAGCTTCTTTTCTGCACCTTGATGGTGACTCCTCTCTCAGCACCTGGTGACTGCTCTCTGAGCACCTTCCAAAGCAAGTAAGTCTCGGTCTCAAATTATCACTGTATCCTCCAGCTCACAGAAGAATCTTAAAACTGGAACCCAGCTCCTCCACCTGGGAAGGTGACTCCCGACACCTGGCTGCACTGGCCAAAGACATCACTGCTACTCTGCAAAGCTCCGTGCTGAGAAAGCAGCGCTAGATACAGCCTTGGGGAAGTCTGTTCCATTTACAGCTGAGCGTTATCTGTCACCCACCTCTCCCCTCGTACCCCAAGTGTAGCTGCCTCTCCTCCCCACCCAAAGCTGCAGCCCAAGCCACAGGCTGCACGTAACCAGCTCGGGGAGTGAAGTAATTTTACAGCAACTCGAAAATCTGTGACAATGGGAACAGAAGGAAAAGAATAGGAACCTAGAGGGGACAGGCTGGGCTGGAGGATTAACTTTCATCCCTAACTGATGTGCACATTTTCACCACAGAGGTTTGTTGGAATATGCACAGAATTTCCTCCTGCCACAGCAAAACTAGGATGTGCAATTCCCCAGGCCCGAACAATACTGCGCGGTGGGTGGGGAGAAAGGTTTGGCGGGGGGAACTCACCGTGCATCCAGAAATCGGGAGCGCAAGATCATGACGGCTTCACACGTGCTTTGCTTCAACTGCATCTGGATGGAGCTGAACTTGCGGTGGATGATGCTCACCATCCGCTCTATCTCCTTTGGTGAGATAGGTCGGGTCCGGCTCTGCTCACGCAGCAGGTTCATCACATGGGTGGTGAATTCATTGCACGCCTGGGATGGCAAGAAAAGCAAAAGAAACCCCAGGATCGGAAGGTCATTCGACGGCGTAAAGGACAGTACGGAGGTAACACTGGTAAGGAACGAGATCCAAGTGGAGGCCTCAATGGCTGGGGCTTTTTAGAGCAGAACCAGAGCAAGAGTGTGCTGGAATTCAAGGTACAGATAAATTTCTCTCCCCTGCCAAGTAGAGGGCGTGAGAGACTCCCAACAAACGTGTTGAGAAAGGCAGGAGCCAATTTCTTTGCTCTCAGGGATCACGGATGGAGCTGGGGCAGGTGAAGCCCTAGGACTCAGGAAAAGCATTGAAGAAGTCCCAGCCACCGTTTTTCTGGATGGGACTGGAGGAGCCATAGATGTATCTGTGGAGGACCATGAACCTTTTGACCCGCTGTCCCTGCTCCGGCTGCCCCAGCTAGACCCCAGCACCACGTGTCCTGCAGAGCCCCTTGTGCTTCACAGGAGCAGCTCCCAGAGAGACACGGCCCTGCTCTGTGCTCTTAGCACATCAGAAAAGAAGTAAATAACAATAATAATTAAAGCCTGAGTGAGGCAGGGGCCCTGACAAGTAAGGGCAAGCAGGTAATAATCTCAATTAGTTTGCTGCTGGCACAGCACTGTCTGGCTGCTCCTGCTGTCGCCATGCTGTGAGGACAGGGCAGCGAGAGGAGTCGGGGGGACAAGTGAGGGATTTTGAGGCCGGATGAAGGCCACTTCGTTGCCCTCTCCGCCATCCTCACAAGCACCTCAGAGACATGACAGGATCCTCCGATTCCCAGAACCAAGCCCTGAAAACCAGGTTGAGAGCAGCACTTGGACACTGATGGCTCAAGAAGCCTTCGGTGCTCCTGGGACATGGGCAGGTGGCCTGGGGACAGTGTCCCCAGTTCCCACCCCATGATGGGGAAAAAGGGGCTAGCAGGGGAAAGAAACACTGATTTTGTGGACTGGTGACGTGGGCTTGACTTAATATATCCCACCCCACAGCTCAGATCTAACAAGGAGACATCCCAGAGGCCAGCAGAGCCCCTCCAATTGCCCATTACCAGCTCCAGCTGACAGGTCCCATCTCCTGGGGTGAGCACCGGCTACGAGAGCTCTCAGTCGGGTGCCTCTTTGCTCCCAGACGCCCAAGCAATTTCAGCTCGTCTCCTCTTGGCGTGAAATAAAGAGCATTTAGAGGCAAAATTGCAAGCGAGCACCGTGCTGTCACAGCAGCAGCCAGATGCCGTGAGAAGCTGAGCTTCTCTGGCCACCAAAAATGGGACTGGAGAGAGGGGGATGGAGGCTGAGAAACCCTGAATCCTGGTTTTGCAGGACTGTGGGTGATGATACCGGAGATGTGGACTGGCACAGCCATCTGCAAAGCAACTTGGTGGCAAAACCAACCCCATCAGTGCGTTGCGAGAAGGAAAGATGTGGCCCGTCTCACCCCACGGAGCTGGGGTGAAGGCTGCTCTCACCTGGGTGTCCCTTTGGGGAGCAAAAATGACGCAGAAGCAAAATCAGAAAAGCAAACAAATAAAACTCCTGCCTACGGGGAGGAGGGAGCAAAAGGTCCTTCCCTGAAGCCTGTCCCTGGCTGTGCCAAGGGTCTCTCCTTGGGCTTGGCTGGCGGAGGACATGGGGTATTCTCTCCCCGTCTTCAGCCTGGGGGCTGAAAGATGAGCGCTGACGTGGTTTCCACTCCTACCCACGTGAGATGGCTGAGGACAGCCACCAAAGGTCATCCTTCCAACCCACCCCCTGCCTGCTCCCTGGGCCCTGCCACCCCCTCCACCTCTAATGCTCTGCCAAAATGTCTCTCATGGCATGACCACGCTCGGCTTCTCCAACACCAGAGCCTTGCTTGGCCACCCTGACTCCAGCTCCAACCCAGGGGCACCCATCTAAGGTGGCTCCACACCAGCCCTGGGTGTAGGTCTGAAGATGCTGACCAGCAGCCTCAGCTTGGCCAACATAGCATTGGAAGCGGCGAGACATCCCCCAGCCCCACCACACAACCAGTTAGCCGGGTAAAATGGGAGCCAGGTTGGCTTGCCCACACAGACCCTGGCACTGGTGGCCGCTCACAGCCCCACTGCATCAGCAGAGACGGCGTTAAACCAGAGACCTGAAACCCCGCCTGGCCCTGGCCGTGGGGGATGCCTTCTTGCTCGCACTCCATAAACCACAACCTCGGGGTAGAAACCACATTCATGGCAAGGGCAAGCCACGCGGCGGCAAAGAGAGGTCTGCAAAACATCTGGAAGCGTTTGAAAGAAACCAGTTTTGAGCACTGGCCCGCAAAGCTTTTCATGCAATTGTCAGCATTACCAATAGCTGCATTCATGACCCAAATAGTTTTTCTCTTTTTATTTTTTAAGAATCATTTTCCCCAAGAAAAAAGCCACTTTTTTTTTTTTTTTTCTGGAAAAAGAACTTTTCAAGCAGAAAAAATATTCGAGGAAGATTTTGATTCAGTCCTTGCTTGGAAATCTGCCTGCACTGAGGCCAGCACCTCGAAGAGGACTCCACCTTCACAGGGCCAATTTTTGGGAAGATATTTGGGGAGACGTGAAAAGCGAAAATCGAAGGGGCAACCCATGCTGAGCCTATTCACACACCACATCCCAGCACAAAAACCCAATCCCCCCAGTCCTAAAAAAGCATGTTTTCACTCCAGTACCAAGCAACAGTTTGCGGTTGCCCGCACACTCCTAACAATAGATGTCAGTAGCGATCCAGGCTGTGCACATCCACGCTGTGGTGCCAGAACTGGACGGCGGCTCTCCCAGACATTCCGGCTCTCCTGGACTCTCTGGCTCCTGTTCCCACCATCCCACGACCACCACCCCTGGGCAGCCCTTCCCTTCCGCCGCGAAGGAGCCTGTTACCTGCTCGTACTTCTCCAGCTCCGTGTGGTAGATCTGCCGGATCTGGGAGAGTTTGGCTCTGTAGTCGGAGTGTTCCACCGAGTTGTCGGAGCCGGCACCTCCCGATGCGGCGGCGGCGGCGGCAGCGGCGGCTGAACCCCCTCCTTTTTCGGGGCCCGCTACCCCCTCGGCCAGGAGCATGTTGTCTAACCGCATCAGCTGGGGGTCCGTGGGCTCCTCTTCCTGCGCTCCCCGGATGCTCAGCACTGCAGGAGACACAAAAGGGAGAGGAAAGCCTGAGTCGTGCCCGGAGATTAACTCAGGGAAGGGGATGCTCATCCAAAAGGGGATGCTCATCCCAAGTTGGACCGGTGGGGCACAGTCCCCATCAACGGGGCTTTTCTTCCTTTCCCAAGGGTACCCCAACAGGCTGTCTGCATCCTGGTGCTCCAAGTGCTCGTCTCCAAACGCAGCTCCTTGGCTCTCCAGCTCCCCGCTCCCCTCCCCGCCTCTTCCCCTCCTTCCCGCAGGGAAGAAGTAGGGCAGAACCGGCGGAGAGCTCACCGCAGAGGTAACCCAGAAACCCACGCTTTGCGTTCAAACATGCAGCAAAACTGCTAGCGCCGCCAACCAAAAAAACCCAACAAATTTACCCGTTCTCGCTGCCAGAAGTGACAGGGACTGTATCCCGACTGCACGGGATGGGAAGTCGGGAGCCTCTAGCCCAGACCTCAGCTCACCCGGGGGTCATCTCGTGTCACTTCACGTACCGCTTACGGCCTGACCCTGCACCGTTCGCATCAGCCATCAACCCCAGATGGCAGAGGAAGAAGTACAGAGCCCAGAGCCGGCTGTGCCTCAGTTTCCCCATCTTTAAATACAGACGCAGAGGGCTTGCAAGGCCCTGCTTTTAGCCACCCAGTGGAAAAACAAGCAAAAGAAAATGTATGAAATGCATTTTATTCTTTGGAAAACGCCAGGTTTTTTTAACAATCTGGTCATTCCAGTGAAGTCTAAACCATGCTAAGAAAAGGAGTGACAATAAATCAATCCTCCCGGAGTGACTTGCCAAGGAGGGAATCTTCCTCCTCTCTTTGTACTCCCTGCCTCAATTATTGCTTCGAGTAAAAGCCCTTCTCTTGCGAGGGTTTTCCTGGAAAAACCACAAGGGAGCATCCCGACCACTCTGGGCTGGTTTGGGAAAGGGGCATGTCCCAGGTCTGAAGGATGGAGGTGTCCCCCATGTCCCCCGTGTGTCCCCCCCGCCATGGTCTGCGTTTGAACACAGAAGCAAAACCGAGCTTTCCACATGCAGACAGACAGGTGTGCACAGCTGCAAAATAAATAAAATAAATCAAATAAATCCTCGATGAGCGAACACAAAAAAGGCATTTCCTAAGAGAAACAAAGTGCATTTCCCCATCTCATCTGGCAGAGGAACGCAAAGCACTTTGTAAACACGCACACGCACACCCCGAGCACACACTTGCAGCTGGGTAATGTTGCATGGATTTTAATAAAGCCGTGCCCGCTTACACCCGAGATGAATTTGACTCCCCCCGAATCCACAGGGCAAACAAGAGCAAGTGATTTTCCCCATCATTTAAAAAAAACAAAAAAAAAAGTCTAAAATTAGTTGGCTTTAAGAAGTAAAACCGGAACAGCTAAAAAAACACGGAGTATGTTCTTCCTCACTCCGAACTAAGTTAGAGAAGGATTTAGCTATTTTCAGTACAATATTGTAGTAAAAGACCTTGTTGAGAGATTTGGCTAACACTAAAAAGAGATTTTTTTAAGCCTCAAGCTCTACTGAAACCATTATTTTCAGGACTCTTAACATTTATCGCTGGTTTTGTGATCAAAACATTCGCTGTCAACAAAGGTGGGAAGGTCAGGGAGAGAGGAAAGAAAAGAAAGCAAAAAAGCCCGGCAACAGGAAATTTGCCAATCAAACGAGCTAATAATAAATAATTCCACGCTAGGGAGGATCGTTTCTATACGGAGGGATGGGGGCACACTGTCGAATTTGGAGCCGGGTGCCAGTTGCGGAGCGCCGAGGAGAGAGGTCCGGCATCCCCCTCCACTGCGGGAGGCTTCCCACGGCACGGCCAGCGCCCAGCCACACGCTTCGCCGGCGAATAAACCCGAGGGGAGAGGTCAGACTCCATCAAGAAAACGGTCTGGGGTCTGCGGTCCATAAACTGAAACGAGAGGTAAATGTAGCCAAAACGCTTCAAAAGAGAAGCGGGAAGTGAGGAGGTGACAAGCTATGGGCGAGAGACAAACTCGCTATGAAAAACAAAAAAAAAAAGAGAATAAATTCCTATTCTTCCAGGAAAAAATAAATCACTAAATTAAAGCGCATCAAAAGCCCAAACACAAATAGAAAGCAACACAGGTTAAAAAAATAAAATTAAAACCCCTCAAATAAACAAATCAAAAGCAGAGTTGCCAAAACAGGTGCATCTGGATTTCAAAAGGGAAATATTTTTAGATTAAAAATCTCAGGAATCATTGACCTGACAGGTAGGCACGAGTGATTAATTAGTTGATGTTTAGAAAGCTGCTTCCCAATGAAAAGCGCCGTATAACCCCTGAGCTTTATTACCGCGCAAGACGCAGGGACAAGCACCCGCTGGGTGCGTGCATCCCAAGCATCCTACGGATGGATGCGCGTCCCCGCAGCCGAGACCCCAACCCAGCTGGGGACCATGCGGAGGGGGCCTGGGTTTGGCTGCCCGCTCCTGGTCAGGCTAGGGAATAAATAAATAAATGGAAAGGACAATGTGTCTAAGCAGAACTGATGCTGCCTATTTATCCCTGGAAGGCTGCACTCAGCCTAGAAGAAGACAAAATGATTATTTAAAAGCTCCTTTTTTATCTTCCCCGATGCTGTCCCTGGCTCCAACTCACCACCTGCCAGGATGCCCGGGATGCTGGGCTCCTTGGCAGCTCCGACCCTCCAAAACGCCCCCCGTGATGGGATGCAGCCCCCGACCTGCGGTGCCTGGGCTGCCGATGGAGGCTGCAGGCTTTCCTACCAAATTAAAATAAAATAAATTAAGCAGAACGATCCTCAGCGGTCTGGCTTTGAAGGGCTGTGGGCACACTCCCGCCCCTGCCCGGGCATCCCCAGGACCCGCCATTTGCTCCTCCTAATTAAAAAGAGAAGGAAAAAATTAAAAAAAAAAAAAAAAAAGGAAGAACAAAAAGAAAGATAGCGACTGGCAGCCGGGGGGAGGAAAATTCATGCAAGACTTTCTGTCCTTGGCCGCTTTCCTGCTGGCTCGGCAGCCCCCGGAGCCGTGGCGAATGCCGCTAGAGGGTGCTCGGCCCTCGCCGAGGTCCCCCGCTGCCTCAAAATGCATTTTTATATATAAATATATATTCACACACACGCAAATATATATATATATACGGATTTATTTTAAAAGCAAAGCCAAACCACGCACCTTGTCCCCGCTGCGAAACGCTCCCTGGGTGACCGTGGAGGGGAACTGAGGAGCGTGGCTGCCAAACGGCTCGCGGCCGCGG
>VYZM01015420.1:949909-977509 GCA_013398915.1 Dromas ardeola
CAGCTGGGGATCGCCGAGCCACCAGCCCGCGGTCCGGTCACAGACGCCACCAGGGTCACGGAGACCCGTTCCAGCATCTGGGAAATGGCTCCCAGCTCCCATGCTCTCTCCTTTTTCCTCCCAAGCGAGGTATCACAGCCACGGTCTGCAGAGGACATCATCCCAAGTCCTGGGCTGGGCCGGTGGTGGGACTGGCCTCATGAGAATCAGGCGAGGAGACAAAGCTGAAAATAGCTCCCCAGCTCCTTGCCTGCCCTGCGATTCAGGGACGAGGGATGGAAACCACATCAAGTCGGCAAAGCTTTCAGATGGTCCAAGATGATTCCCACCATCCTGGGCATCTCTGATGAGCGCCTGCAGAGCAGCCAGCCCCACGCTCACACGAGATGGGCAGCCAGCACCCCACTTGTGTCTCTGTCCCCACACCACGGTACCTGCGCCTGGTGTCCCCACGCCCTGGGGCAGCCACGCGCCTGACCTACAGCCAAGCTGGGGGGCATGGGCAGGAGAAACAGCCCATGGCATATGCCAGACATGGTGCTGGCATATGCCTTCAAAACGGACTGCACCCTGGGGATGGACTGAGGCTGTGAAGACACCCAAGAAATCCACAAAGGTGGGTACCAGGCTCCTCCTGGTCCTCCACGCTACCATCCCCTCCAAAAGAGCACTTTCCCAAAGAGATCTGAGGAGCCAGTTCAGTGCAGGAGCCAAGCACACAGCCACCTCTCTCCTCCACCAAGGCCACCCCAAACCAGTTCAGCTTAACAATTCTTTGCTCTCCACTCTTTCCAAACCCTCCAGATCGGAGGTGCACAGGCAACATGGGTGGAACACCACCATGAAGGCAACCAGACATGATGGGGGGTGATGGCAGAAGCTTAGTAGGAGACGGTGGCTCAGCAGTGACAGTGGAAAGGATGCTCAAACCTCCAAGCTCTACCTGTCTTCTAGAAAGGGCAATTTATCCTACTGCGGTCAGTGCCCTCAAGCTGAAGAGGTGCGGGAAGCAGATGCATGTCCAAGCCAGACTCCAGCATGGGATATATCCACTCGCAAGGAGACGCAGGCTGCCATGGTATAGCACTCCTCACCGTTTCTCATTCTCGTGTTGCGCCTTGGATGCTGCTGCATGTGTGTGTGCTCATCATCAGTTAGACATGGCCAGGATTTCTGGGGTGAAAGCCAAAGACCAAGCAGAAAACACCGGAGGAGACTATGGTCAAGCAGAAGACAGCGGGGGAAGCTACGGCAAGGTGGAGCAGTTGGGAACAGCCTCTCTAGGGATGCAATCTTGGAGGAAGAAGACACAGTAAATGACACAAAGCCAACTCAGGTTGCAATGATGAACGAAGAGGTCCCCAGAGCTGGCGCAGCTGCTCATGAGGGCTTTGCTGCAGAGGACCAGCATTCCTTGACTCTCTGGTCTGCCTTTGGTGGTCAAAACCATAGTCCTGCGAAATTTGCTGTGACCGCCTGGTTAAGATCTCCTTCAAACTACATGAGCTGGCAGTTCCTCTACAGCTCTGTTTGCTGACACCACCAGCCAAGGGCTGGTCCCAGCAGATGGACGTTCATACAAAACCCACCTTAAAAGAAACCTGCTGCGTGGTTTTAATGAGTATGGGAGGAGCGCTGCCCTCCCGCCCGAGCTGGGCTGCTTCTGGATGGGTTTTCTCGTGGTTGTCTCTGCCCATTCCCAACTTGCTGAATTGCCTTTCCAGGGGGACATTTTAAAGGAGAAGGAGATTTCAAGTAAATGATTGCAACTTATCGAAAATAATGTGCTACTTAGCATTGGAGACAAGCATCCTGGCAGGCAGAAATGGGAAGCAGTGCCGGAGCAGATGGGAGTAATTAGGTTGTGATTTTCAGAAGGGTTTTCTTTCCTGCCTCCACTGTGCCTAAGATGTACTGGGGGCGGGGGGGGGGAACAACCCATCCAACAACAGAGTTTCAAGAGAGGCAGATGATTCCTCTGCTGGGCTGCGAGCTGGTCTTTGGTATGACTTTCCCGTGGGGAAACCAGAGATACCCAGAGTGGAAATGCTGCTGGTGGAGCACCGCTGGCTGCTCTCGCTGTTCTCACACAGCCACAAGTGGGCCGAAGTGCCTCCTTCCCCACCAAGGCACTCATCCGCCCCCTCACCCCGCGCATTGGATGAATAAAGCCTTGCCCAAATCCCGTCCGGAACCTGTGGGTGCCCCTGCGGGGTGATAGGGGCAACGAAGGCATAGCAGCTCCTCCCTGGGAACCCCAAAACTCCTGCACAGACCCACACAGCGCACAGCCAGGCTTTGAAACACGCATCAAACACCAGCCCTCTTCCTACCTTCTGCACTTTAACCACTACCTGCAATATTTGCTCGGGCTCGTGGAGACCAAGCTTCCGGAGTCACACGAGCTCACCGGTTTCCTTTAAACATATGTTTTTACACCTCCGGGTCTAAAACAACAGCCATCAAACAGAGGGACAGACGCGATGCCAGCAAATGCCCCTGCTAACAAAACCGGTAACTAATCACGTTATTTTTAAGCCAATCTCAATATTCCCTGGAGCCTGAGTCTACATTTGTGAACGCAGAAGATCAACAGCACTGAACCTGGTACAAAAATATTCCCATCTGCCTCTTATTTGAGGACAGTTACGCATTAAGCGGCTTGCGGCTGTCTGTCTGCATCCTCCTCATACTCATACGTGGAGTCACAACCAACTCAGGAGAGTCGGCGTTTGCTTCCTCAGCTGACCCATGATGGCACGGGCTTCAGTTGCTCTTCCCAAGCTGTCTTTGCGCAGAAAAGCCCCCAGATCCCACGCACCTACCTAAACTCCTGGGTTTTTTTTTTTCCTTTGCAAGTATATTTGCAGCCTACTTTCTTCTGCAACAGCACACCCCAGACACAAAGGGAAAGCCAGTGTTCTGGATCTCCTCTTTAAACACAAAGTCACCTTCAAGACCCTATGTTCAGAAGGGCTACATAAACTCTCAGAGCTTTGTGGAGGATGCTAAAGCACCTCTGGCTGGGTCTTCACACTGCCCATTCAAGGGTCCACGTCACAGACAACAACGTAAATGTCTTCTTGGCAAAGCCTATGGTGTCCACGCTAAATGGGGACCAACAATCTGGGTAACCAAGGTGGAGCACTTCAACGTTAAGTAATCAGAGGCAGTTTTACACCTCAGCTGGATATATTCACCATGTTTACGTAAAGCCACTGAGAAAATCAACAGCAAAACACAAATAGCTATTTCCAAGATAAACGTAAGCTGGAATTTCCAAATACACCGGCACACACCCTTCCAGGAAGCGGGAATTAAGAGAAGTTGGTTTTTCTTTTTTTTCTCGCAATTGACAGAAAAGTTCCCCTCCTCATTCCAACCTTTCCAAAACTTACAACTGGATGAACAGATTTTGCTCAGATTTTCCAAAACAGGCTGCCGTGAGATGAGACATGGAAAATTTCAGCTGGCAAAATGGCTTTTTGTGCATCTACTTATTTATTTATTTCCCAGGAAAAGGAGGAACACTGTGAAACCGATGGGCCATTTCTGTCGGGAATTTTCACAGTCTAAAAAGCCATAAAACAAACCAAAAATCCCAGCAACAAATAAAGAGAGAAGCTTGTACCCATAAGCAAAACCACCCTCGACCCCGCAAATGCACCTCCTCTCCCAACACGGGAGCGTCCACCAGGGCTGTTTGGAAACAAAGCACTTAAACAATTTTGTGAGAGATGCTTTGAAAGGTGGAGAAGTGTTCCTTCAGTCCACAAAGCACACAAAATCATGGTAAGATATGTACTCCCACAGAGAGTTCAGAGTAATGGTTCATCCAGCCCCGAAGGCCAACTCCAGCTGCAGCCAACAAGCCCTACTGGAGACCCAACCAAGGCCATGACCAACAGCAGAACCATCAGATATTCAGGGCAGTGGCACCTCCTCTGGCACCCTCCTACCCACCACCAGTTCTGGGAACTTGCATCACAACCCAAATTCAGATCAATCAAAAATGCTTCTTGAATAAAAAATGCAATCTTCTTCTCCTGTTTCACGTCATAGTTTCGCCTTCCCTCTTTTCATAAATCAAAATTTGGCTCAATTTAGAAACAACCAAACTGCTTTAAAAAATACTAATTTCCCATCTTTCTGGGGCAGAAGAGTCCGAATTATTTGCTGGATCCAACCCAAATCTAAAAAAAAATGTCTGAATTACCCTCAAACTGTAATTTCGGGGCGTGGGGAAGGGAAGAGGGGAATTTATCACATGCCAAAAAGTTTCTCAGCAGCTCTCCATCACTTCAGGAGATGCAGCTTGCATGTGCCACGGAAGCTGCAGAAGAGACACACGCATTTCATAGCGCTGGCAAGGAGTCCGCACCAGTTTTCTCCTAACCCCATCCCAAATGCCAAATGGGTTGCCATAGCGAGAGAGGATCTGGCAGCAAAATGCTCAAAAGGTCTGGAAAATTACCACTAACACACTGGGGGGAAAAAAAAAATCCCCCCCCACCCCCAAACTGGAAAATGATCTAAAATAGCCCTTTGCACAAAAATAGGGCACAATGTTACGGTGATTACTGAAAAGCAGATTCCCCAAGAAATGTGATTCCTTGGGAAGCTGAATGAACACAGATGAACTCATCTTTCCAGTCCTTCCCCGCATCCTGCTCCTGCCGACCAGCTTAGCTCATGGCTAGTAACCGAGCCGGGTATGGAAACTTCTGACCCCATCCCCACGTGTCCAGTTATTGCTATTTTGTGGTCGAACGAAGCACTGTGGATCAAATTTAAACATCTTCTATTTTTCCCTTTACGGTCCTGACACCACAAGCCGTGTCTGCTCATGGATGCTTCGCTGCAGGTTGGTGCCTTCAGCTTCCCATCGGCTTCAGCAGCAAAACTCCCAGCTGTAATTTTCACATGTGAAATTTGGGGGCAGGCAGCACGCAGAAGCCGGAGCCGATTGAACCTCTTGCACCTGGAGCAGATCGCTGAACAGAGGCGGGCGGTTCCGCGGCAGAAAGCAGGCTGGAAGTGCTTGCAAACATTTAAAAAAACAACCAAAGCCAAACCACCCCATCGGTGGACAAACCACCTCCTCCCCTCACAGTTACGGCAGCTTCAAGTCCACCTTTGCCACGTCCCACGGAGCAGCAAACCCTCACAACTCCACCTAATCAAGCAAATCCACTTCCCCCCCAGTAGCACTCTGCAAACAACCCATCACCCCAGAGCCAAACTCTGGGCGCAGAGGGGTCAACCCTGTCTTACCGGCACTCTTCCCTTGGAAGAGCACGGATAAATTTTGGCCGCACGCAGGTTCTGCTGAGCACCCCCCTCATCCCCAGGCCAGGGTCACGGTCTGGCCGCGAAGCAGGCTGAGGTTGGGGAGAGGTGGTGAAGCGGGCTGGAGCAATCCCACGCTCGGTTTATCTCACAAAGCAGTTTTCCCCTTCCTAAGCAGGGCAGGATTAGCAGGCTTCAGTTACAGCTGTGAAGCGAAATCAATCCCTTATCTGCATAGGCAAACCCAGCATGTCTCCAATTCTCCTACCGCACCGACAGCGCGGCAAGCGAGAGGTTGTCTGCGGCCACCCAGCCTTCTCCATCCCAGCCTCCTCCATCTCACCCCAGCCCCTGCCGTGGACGGGGGGACGGGGACCTGGACCAACCTCCAGCTGCTCGGAGCAGCAGCCGCAAGGAGATAAAGGAAAGCAGGGCGAGATTCAGCGCTGCTCTGCTGCTGGGCCAGATTTGAGCAGAAGAGGTAAACCAGCTAACTGACCACGGGCTGGCCCGGCTCCGGGGAGCAGCATCTGCCGCAGAGAAAAGCCGGTGGCCGGGATGGGTAAACTGGCATTACAGGCAGCGGAGGGGAGGAGGATAACACAAAACCCGCGCATCTGCCTCCTTCCCACACCTCTTGGTGTCTCGGATTTTTTCCAACCCCAGAGTGCAATATGGGGCAAAAGAATCAGATTTTGCTCTTGCGCTGAGAAGAACAGGCAGTTAAACAGAAGGCTCTGCCTTGGTCCCTCCAACGGCAACACCTGCTGTGCCGGGACCTCACCTTCTCCTGCTGGAGTTTGGGTGATGGACCAGACTCCCCTCTGCAGTACCAAGAGAGTAAATTGTCACTGAAGGACAGAGCAAGCCATTGTCCCCACGCCAGGAGATGGCTTGGACCTGGTGTCAGTCACACCTGGAGACACTGGAGGGGACTAGGGGCTCCCGAAGCCCTGCAGGAACAAATCTGCAAACAAAAGATGGGATTGCTCCCAGAACAGGTCCAGCCATAAACCCCCTCCCTCTGAACGCCAGTTGGGCTGGGATCTGCCTCCTGCTCTGGCGCGGTGCTTTGCATATGAATTCTCCTTGCTGAAAAGAAATGGGTCCTTTGAATGAGCTGAATCTGCTAATGAGAAGCCGAGGCCTCCAGAGCCCCTCTGAGGACAGGGGTCCCATTTCGACTGCCCCAGGCCAAGCCCTGAAACTGGAGAACAAACAAAGAGAGGTTTTCCCCCCAGAAGGAAGCTGCCTTTCCAGCCTGCTCCCCCTCTCGGAAAGGTCATCTCCCCTGGCCACGCAGCGCCTGCGAATGGCTGCTCGACGCACAAAGCGGCGGGGGCAAGAAAGTCATAGGTGAAAAGACTGGCGAGAGCCCAAGCTGAAAAGCTGCATTTCAGATTCCCTTCTCCTGCCATCCTTTAAAAAAAGATGACCCATGAGACTCCATCCAAGGAAAGCTGGCTCGGGGCTCGTTAGATGGCAATGTCCCACTCAAGTCTTTGGTTTGCTACATAATTTGAAGGTGCCCGCTGCCCGTCACATGGCTGAGAGCGCTGCCGTTCTGTTGCCAAAGGGATGGCCTTGCCATGGGTTAGATTCGGGATTTTGTGCAATACAGGAGAGATTTTCCAGGTCTTGGAGCCAAGCCATCGCAGGAAAATACACTGTCCTTTCCCTCCCTTTCTCTCTCACAAAGCAGGCGGCGCAGAATCACTACAGACATCTTTACCAAAAGCTGGGGACAGACACATAACAGCCTCCCACTGCAGAGCGCCCTGGGGCCATGTCCTCTCCCCTCCATTGCCAAGGGACACCCCCACCGGCATGGTCTCTGCCTGGAACCATGTTCCCATGTCCAGCAGCGACCTTCTGATACAACCCAAGAGCTGAGCACGGCCCTTGTCACTCCTAATTACTTGAAGGCAGCTTGGAGGTGCTTGGAGGTGGCTGCAGGAACAGTATATCCTTTTTTTGGTGCATGCAGACAAGAGGGAAGGAAAAGAGAAGCAGCAACTGTTAAGGTCTCTCCACCCAGGGTGAAACCTCAGGGATGGGTTTTGCAGTAGGAAACCTACTGCCCTGGCAAAGGGGAGACTGCAGCCACTGCCAATTACAAGCAGATCAGAAGTGCCTTCCATCAGCAATCATCTTCTCTGAGGGTCAGCCATGGCCCAGGGTCTCTGCCTCATGGAGGACGGACACTGCTCTTTCCCAGAGAGACAGGGGTCCTCCATTCCAGATGCATTAGAAACCACCCCTCCCCATGTCCGCCTCTCCCCAAGCCATGGCACCAAGTGATTCAAAGCCTTCTCCGTGAAAAATCTGAACTGAAAGTAAGTTATACGCATATGAGGATAGGCCAAATCCAAAGCACAAGAAACAACCGTAACCAAAGGTATCGGAAATCCCACCCCAACTCCCGTTATGTAGCCACCATTTAGATGCAACACATGAGCCACTGGACAACCGCAGGCACCTAGTTTTGGTGGTGGCCTGTACTGGGACAATATCAGGCCACTTCACAGTGTTACAGGGTCAGCCTCCCTTGAACCCCCACGCACATGAGTCCCACGTGTTTCTGAAGTACCACAGCTCTCCAGGACTAAATGTTCCTCTAACTCCTTGCAGACTTCCCTTACATACACGTTCAAGGCCTTTCTCCCTATGCTATACATAGATCACACCAAAATCTGACTGTTCCTCTTCCATTTGCTTGGTTTCCAAGCTCGTCCCACCCACAGCACCACAGAGATCGGTCAGGTTTGCCCAAGCCTAGATGGTCCATCAAGCTCCCATGGCTAAGACACGCTATCTTGAACCCAGTTTTGCTGGGATTCAATGATCTTGGGCAAATAAACGAGAACATTTTTTGCACGATGCTCAGTCCCTCGTGTCACTGTGCCGACCTGCTGAGCCCAGCGTCAAACCCCGTCCTTGAGCGCACCAGACAAAGCCTGACTCTTTGAAAGGCAACAGCCGGTCGGCAGCGTTTTAAGGCCAGAAAACAGCTCTGAACGTTCAGTTCCTTCTTTAAATAGAGGCCCCTTCTGTAAACGATCTGTTTGGACAGGAGGGAGAGTGCTGCAAGAGTCCAAGCGCTTGTGAAATAGGATCGGCTGCCTTCGCTCCCGCTCCATTCAAAACATGTGGGGGGAAGAAAGAAACCCAAAACTGGCAAGGCAAGAGGGAAGGAGAGAGCCCCTACACCTCCGCACTGCTGGAAGGGTGCGAGACACCAGAGAGAACGGGGGAAAATAATTAAAAAGGATCAATTAGTGGCAGTTCTGTTTCGAGACGCTTGCGTGTGTTTAATTATATTCCATGCAAGAGGTTGGTGACACAGATTTCCGCGCTGCAGGGCGGTGGTGTAACGGGATCCGGCTCTGCCTTCTACCCTGGACAACCCCAACCCCGCTCGGGGCTTTTACCGCCAAGCGCCCTCGGGCAGAGGGGGGCTGACGCCCAGCCCCACAGCACACTGGCCAGACAGACGGACGGATGCAGAGTTTCCCCCCCTGCTCCTGTGAGAGAGGCCCCTGCCATAAACAGAGAGGAGATTAAAAAGGGAGAAAAAAAAAAAATTAAAATGAAAAAAAAAGTCTTCGCCCAACTCCGGCTGCGTCCCAGATCAAAGATCATCTCCATTGAGGCCATCTGGTCCTTGTAAATGTAAAACCAAATTGAAAGCCCTGCCCTCACCTCCTCTGACTCCCTCGGCAATATTGCTTTTACCGGCCGGGGACGGGGAAGGAGCTCGCAAAAGGCATCTGTATGTAATATAGAGCCCCCCGTGCAGCTGGGCTATAGGTTTGCGACCCCCCTTTTTGTTAATCACGAAGCAGAGGTAAACGTTTTCTTTGGATCTCCGGGAGCCCTGTTATTCCCAGGGGCTTTGGGAAGAGCCCACGGCAGCAGCTCTGGGATGGAGGAGGGCTGCTCTGCATCCCCATCGCTTCTTTCCATCTGGGAACCTGGTTGTTGTCCCCATCTTGGTTTAGAAAGGGCCACACCGAGAGGGGAATATGTCCCCACCATCCCCAGCAGCGTCCCCACTGGAACAAAAGCCACGCAGCACCCTTCTTCCCCAGCCCACGCAGGTTTCTCCTACCACCGCTCCCTGCCTGGGGATGCAAAAGGGGATGCAGAGGCCGGCAAATAAACAGAGAGAAAAGAGGAGGACTCAACTGGGCGCTTCCAAAAAAGGGGATACAACACATCCGAGCCAAAAACGACTTGTGAAAAACCCCACCATTGCCAACCCAAATACTCCCGGCTCGACTTGAAAGGCGAGCGGGATCCACTACGGAGAGGAGAAAGCTACACGGGAGACGTCGCAGGCAAAAAGGAGGCAGCTTGAGGAATTCCTACCTATCAAGCTTTATTGTGTTATTCCAACTAAGCAGAGACAAAAAGACAAATCTCAGCTCCCTACTTTCATTTATAATTGAACCCAGTCCAGAAGGATGGAGCAAGTACCATCTGTAATGCAGAGTGCATTAGCAGCCGGCAGAATGAAATATTCAAATTACTGTAGGCTACCTCGCATTTTAATGACAGGGTTACAAAAACCTGACTTGTAATTGGAGATTGGACTGAAAGAACAGAAAGTTTGTTTTTCCAGTGCATGAATTAACCTAACAAAATGTTACTTTCAGGAAAAAAAAAAAAAACCACAAACCCAAACATTTGCATGGGTAATTCTGCAGCGTATCCCAACGGGCTCACGAGAAAAAAATAAAAATATTCCATTTAGCTACCCTAATTGATATATTGTCCGGGGAGATGAAAAAACTCGCAGAAAAAAGGGTAGAGATTTTTCTTTTTGGCTGAAGACAATAAATAAATAGATCTAGGTGCGCACAAATCTTACCAACACATACAGGTCTCGTACGCAGGGATGCACGGCGGCGCGTATGCGCGTCCATGGGATGTGTCAGTGCAATACTCGCATGAGCCGTAGACTTTTGATGCCGTGCACAATCTGAATATGCAAATCACCCCTTGATTTTCGTGCTTGTGCCTGCGCCGGGATCCATTCGTTTTGATATCGTTAATCAGGGCTGCCGAAAAGCCTGACACAGTAAGTGGCTGTAGCCCCTAGCAGTAGTCAAGATGGAGTGACAGGCTCCATTTAAGATGTCACAGCATATAATAAAGTGTAAAACTATACTTAAAATAAACGAGATAGAAACAATAAACTTGACTCCGGGTTTGAACTTTCTGGGAGAGCGGCAGAGGGATGCAAGCACGTGTGTATGCAAGTGGGCACGGGGCTGGGGTGGCTGGAGAGGACAGTCCACCCACCCACCACCCTGCCAGGGAGGTGAGAGCGAGAGCTGACTTCCCACGTCCTCCGAAGGAGCGGAGCTTCTCAGCAGCACTACGGTAAGAACCAGTCTGCATGTGGGACATCTCTGGAGGTGACATGGAGGAGGAAGACAAGGAGCTGTAACTGGGATCTGCCGGGGACCGAGGGGACGGCCAGGCCACCACTGGCATTGTGATTCAGACAAGGAGCCCACTCAAGGAAATGAACTTTGCTTCCAGCAGCTCAGCAAAGAAGAAGAAGGGATTCACCCACTGCAGGTATCACCTCCGGGCGCCTGGATGGAAGTGGGGACAACTCGGTCCCAACCGCCATTCCCTCCCAGGCACCCAGGGAATCCCTATCCCTTCATGCCCAGGCAGCAGCACCGGGATGGGAGCAGACAGGCAGTGATGTCCTCAGCATCTCCAGCCTGGGCTCAGCCACACGCCCTGGGACCAGGAGCCACGGCAGATGCTGCAGCCCTTCCCTGGCAGGACCAGGCACATGCCGGGGGGGTGTGGGGGGGTGGGGTAGGAGCATACTAACAGGTCCAAAAGCCCCATTTTGCTCCCCAAACCGCCCTTCTGCACCCCAAAACCTCCTGCGCGCCCAATGGCAGCTCTCTGCGCTGAGACAAACCAGTCGCTCTCCCTCCTGCTAAGCAGTTAAATTAGAGAGTATTCAATTAATAACAGCTGAATATTCTGTCACATTTAGGAAGATGTATGGTAAGACAAGCGAGTTGTGATGTCTGTGACAGAAATGATAAAAGTTCTCCCGACACAGCCTGGCAGATACTTGGCTGGAGGAACCGCTTGCTCTCATGGACTCCAACGTCAGCGCAGACACCAGGCCCAGCGCTGCCTTCAAAGGAGAGACGCTCCAAATTGCACAGGAAAACCTTTGCCAAAATCATTTGCAGGCAGCTCCCTCCCGCCCTCCTTCTGGGATCCATCTCAGACGCAGGGACGAGACCCTAGAGAAGACCTTGGCCAAGAGAGGACTGAGACAGCGCCTGCCAGCCACCACGTGGCGAGCAGCACCCAGCAGAAGCTCAAACCCTCCCATGTCACCTAAAGGCCGTCCCACGACACTCTTCCCAGCCCCTGGCTGCCTCAGTTTACCCATCTGCAAAAGGGACAGTGATCACATCCCAAGCAACGCAGGCCAGGGGGGACCGGGGCAGCGGTGGCATGGCACCACGACCGTAAGTAAGTAAGGAGACGTTCTCCATCTAATTTAAAGATGCAGCGTGGCCAGGGGAGGTGGAGGAGCCGTGCTCCGGAGGCCGCCTCCTCTTCTTCTGGGGGGGTTGTTTTTCACTGGTGTTGTTTGCGAACAGAGTTTTTGTTGCTAAGAAACTACCTTCATATTGCTCAGAGAGCAAAGACAAAGCAACCGTCAAAATAACACTGTATTTTGACAGTAGCCAGATCGTAACCAGAAATGATCCATTTTCCCCGCTCTCCTGTACGCTCATTAATGTGGTCTAAATACCACGCTCCCGTATATTACCCTCACCCTCTACGTACACACGCGCGGCACGAGCAGGCACTGGGGACCCGTGCCGTGCTCACGAGGGGTTCCGTCACACCCGTTCATCCCCCAAGCGAAAGCTGAAGGAATCAGAGCTGGGAAGAGGAGGGGGCTCCCTTCTAGGCAGGAAGACGGCACAAGGTCTTTAAGCAAGACATACGTGAGAAATAACAGGGAGAAGGTTAAGACCTCTGCCCATGTCCACAGCAGCTAGCTCTGCGTGTCAGCCCTGGTTTGGGAAGAAACGTCATTATGTGCTGGTTTAGGGTTTGTTGGGTGGGTTGGGGTTGTTTTTTGTGGGGTTTTTATTCAATTCTCAGGGGAAAAAACGCGGGGGGGGCAAAAATAAAACCCATTCGCTGCTCAGTTTCCAAAGCGCTCTGTGACTCTTGCTGCTTTTAGGGTGGGGAGCTCCTGCCACACAGGGAAGATCAGAGCACCCCCTCACCACCACCTTGACACAGGTATATTCCCAAGGAAAGTCCCCGGGATCCTGAAAAACAGTTTGCCAACGCATCCACCTCCTAGGGCAGGAGGACATCTCCACCTTTCCTGACAGAGCATCTCTGCAAATGTCCCATGCGCCCAGAGAGCAGGGGGTAATGGCAGGGGGAGAAATGACACCCGGGCTGTGCCCACTAACAACTGGGAATGAAAACTGCTTCACTGGAAAGCCTCGGCGTCGTGGGAAGCGCCCGGAGCGTAGGACGCTGCAGTCAGGTGCCGGTGAGACAACTGGAGCAGCGGGTAACCACCACGCAGGCAGGGATGTGGGTAACCACCGTGCAGGCAAGGACACGAGTGACCGCCATGCAGGCAGGGACACAGACCGTGGCACCTTGTACCCACCCTGCTGCAAAAGCCCCCCAAGCCTGCCACCCTGCCACTGCTGATTTACGGGCAAAGGCAGGTAAAAGGCAAGGCTGAAACTCCAACCTGCCGTGCCGAGGCAACCCAAAGGGCGCCGCGCTTTTGTAAAACCCCTGGTACAAGAAAGGATGCTCAGAGTCACAGCGTAACAGCGGCGGCTCTCACCACCCCAGCAGGACAGCAAACAGACCTGTTGTCCTTGACCATGACCCAGCCGTGGCAATCACCGGCTCGAGAGCCAACAGAGAGCACGGATTCACCGCTGCCGAGGGATTACGCTGGTCTGCTTTACGCCCCTCGGCGTGCACTTGTGCAGCCAGCAACGCCTGCAGGCAGGGACCATCAGGGCTTGGGAGAGCAGCGCCCTGCCTTGGATGCTTTTTAGGGGGAGTAAGGAAAAAAGTGAAGCTGTGGGAAGCGATCCCGCAATATCTGGGTTGTTTGTCTCTTCCCCTGGGCCAGCTGAAGTGTGGCTCTGGCTGATCCCTTGCTCAAGCACAAGACGCTTCTGCACGTACCCGAAACCCCAGCCCAGCACTGAATGGCCCATCTCCCGTAAAGCAGCAGCTTGCCACGTGTGCTTTCCCTGCCAAAACCCTCAGCTCCACCCTACAGTAGGAGAAAAAGGGAAGGGCGAGAAGAGCTCCGTCGAAACCCACCAAACCCCAAACAACATTTCTCTGCAACAGAACAAAGCCCTTGGAAATCTCTTCTCCGCTTGGGTCCCCCGACCCACATGAAAGCAGCATTTTTCTGGGCTAATTACGCGGGCTGCTCTGAGCCTCCTGCCAGAATACGAGCTGCAAAGGCAGACATCAAAGGGCTCCCAACTTTAAAATAAATAGAGAGCAAAGACACTGCAGTCCACAGGAGACCTCTCCCCCGTCGCTTCTGCTGGCCGCCTGGGTTGAACGTTGGGGGTGACTGGGTTCACGAGACCCCCGGGCAAGGAAAGGCAGGGGAAGGGGGAGCAGCTAGATTTTATTTGCATGGCATGTTCCCAGAAGGCACAGGCACGTAGGGGGGGCGAGTTTGTCCTTGTCGGACCAGCCATGGTTGCAGCAAAGCCTTCTGAGGCCTCCATCCAAGGAAGGACCAACTACGGAGCTTGTCTGCTAGCTAGGGTAGGCAAGCCGCGAGGCGCTGGATGGAATGGCCAAGGTTGAGTTGTGGGAGAGGATGGGACAGGAGTCACTGCCACACACCAGGCAACGGTGGTCGCCATCACAGCTGGTCTCAGCACCAGGCCTGGGCGCTTTGGTTTCCCCAGAGATGAATGCATCCATTGCACCTAGAGCTCCTGAGGTGGGATTTTCCAAACAGGTCCTTCACCCCAAAGAGCAACCTTCTAGTGGAAGCCTTGGCCCTGCTCAAGCCGAGTCACAAACTGTGCCTACAGCTCCTGATGGACGAGAAGCCTGAGTTCTGCTGCTTCCCATTTGTTTGGGAGAGAAAATGCCTTCACTACCCACTCTAGAAAAAGGGCACTAGCCAGAAACGAGCTTCACCTTCTACCAGCACCCCATGGCCATCTGTCCCTGCTCCTGGCCTAGAAGGCAGCAGGATCTCCTGGCTTTCAGCAGGACACCCTGACATGCTGGGCATGATTTGTATCGGAGATGGCCGGGGATGATGAAGCCATCCTGATGCCTCCTCTGGCCCCCACCTTCCGCCTTCCCCTTTGGGATTTATAGGGCCTTGCAGCACAGCTGGTAGATGCTCCGCAGAGCAACCAGCCCTCGCTCCTCACTGATGAGCACACAGAGATGCCTCTAAAACAGCAAGGTATGACCAGAAATCCTATGGGTCTTCAGGCGCTGGTCCTTCCATGGGCAGGAATTGCCCAGGAGCGCTGCCACGAGACATTTCTGCAGGGCCTTGGAAAAGGACAGGGGCATGGAAACCCACATGGGATGCTCCGACATTCAGGAAGGTCAGTGCACGCCGAAGTGTCACGCGAGGGATGGCAACCACGCTCCTGTACCCAGCCTGGTCCAGCCCATGGTCTCCCCGCTTCTCCCCCCGCCTTGGCTCCAGGGGCGCGGGGGCAAGGAGGAGGCTGGACCGCACCCCGCTTCCTCACGGAGAGGAGAAGGAAGACGAAAGGAAGGATGAGGCTGGGACGGCCGAGCGTGGGATGCGAGGGGAAGGTGTCAATTAAAGCAATGAGGCCCTCCGCATCCCCGCACCTGACAGCCGGGCTGAGTGGAGCTGACAAGCCGGAGTGCCGGCTGGCTTCCCTGTCTCACTCGCCAGAGCGCGCTCCCCCTCCGTCCCCCCGCACCCCCAGCTCCAAACCAGCAAGACCAGGGCATACAGACACCATCAGCGTCGTGGTGTCCCTTCCCCTGCCCCCAGAGATCCTAATAATGGGAATTATCATGATTTGGGGCTTAGAGCAGGTCACGGCCAGCCTGGAGGCGGATGGCAGCGAAGCAGTTGGGGCTGAGGTTGGGGCAGAGAGAGGTGTCGGATCACACTGAAATAACTAATGAGCACCGCAAGGTCTCAGCCCCTGTGCAGGATGGCATCAGCTGGGTGCCGGGATGCGGGGAAGGTGGCAATCCAGCAGATACTGGCTGGCAACTCACCCCCCGAAGCCTCCCCAGACAGACAGCCTGCATCTCCGCTCCCCCTTGCCTCCCCCAGGGAATCGCATCCCGGGAGCCCCTGCTTCACCCCCTGCCTGCCCTCCCCGCAGGCTCAATCCGATTACTGCTGATACACATCTCCTCCTGGGCTCCAAAACACGCTCTTCCTAGCTGAAGGATTCGCAGGGACACGGAAAACTTGTCCTGATTGCGGCGTTAATGGTCGTGTGGCCCATGTCATCACCGAAATGGCCTTAGGGGGAGAGTTGATGGGTCTCTGAAGTCATCAGGACTACCCCACCTCATCTTGCTCCCCTTATTAAAACCATTCATCCTGGGAGCTAAATGAATATGTTTCATCTTCAAATGCTGAGACACAACAGCAAGCAGGCAGAGATCTAATAGAACAATACCCATCTAATCATGCCGATTTTTCTCTCCCCATCCTGCCTTCATATTACACACGCAGCCACGAGACAGAGCCGGGGCCGCAGGCAACGGGTGAGGACAGGGCACGGCACGCTCTCGGCTCTGCCACCATCGCTGCACCTCATCCCCCCTCCACGCCAGGGTCTTCCTCGCTCTGCTGCGGTGGAAAAAGCCCCAGGACTTTTAAAACTCAATAAGCCCGATAGATACCGAGCCTAACAAGTCCAAGGGAGCCAGGGAAGCAGGGCAGGCCCTCTGCCACCGGCAGACCCCTGCTTCCCATGGGAATACTGCACGCCGTACTGCCCATGAATCATTTTGGTGCTCCTTCCCACACCCGCCACAGGTTTTCCCGGCTCCTGTTCCCTTAGATACAGGGTTGATTTTTACCCTTGTTTGCTAAAGCACCTTTCTGCATGCATGACGTCGGGGGAAGCGTAACAATTTTGTGCCTCTTGCATATTAAGGGTCTCCAGAAAGGTCCCCGTGTGGGGACAGGGCGGTGGAGGATGTGGTGGGTGGGAACATGGGGAAGGGCTGGGGATGGGAAAGGTGGTTAATCCGTTGCATCTTTCAAGAGCCTGCCGGAGACGCTGCTGGCCTCCCCTTCCTAACCAGGGTTTGCACAGCAAATCCCCGCTCTATCTAATTATTAACGATAATAACGGCGGCTGGCTCGCTGGATGCCATCTGGAGCCCTGCCATGCGTGCCCGCCGGCCCCCGGAGGGCCAGGGAAGGGGTGACCCTGCGGGGCAAGGGCCGGGACCGGGGGCCGGCCGGGCGGTGGGTACCAGCTCGGGATCGCCCCGAGGACCCAGTGGGCCCACCCAAGCCGCCGTGCTTGTGTTCGCTGCTGTGGCAGGCTTCATAAGGCTCCGCTCTTTGACTGGCGTTGAGTTTATGTGAAAGTAATTAACAGTAATTAATCCTTAATTACAGTAATTAGCCAAGTCGCAGTAAATTAAACCACATCTGGAGCAGATGAGGGCTTCCGAACGGGAGGCTAGTGGAGGCGACAATCGGAGAGATGCTGAATTCATCTGACAGCATCTGATTAAGGCTACCTGTTGCAAGCGGCTCATTTGCATCGTGTTTTTGTTTGCGTTTGGCAGTAACCCTTTCAGCCGGGCTCTCACCCCCCACCTCGGCTCCCCCTGCCCTCCTCCACCTCCCCGTCTGCCCCCGCAGAGCTGCGTGGACCTGCGAGGAGGAGGGAGATGCTCCAACCCAAGAGCCAAGGGTCTCCCTGCTGTCCTCCCCAGCCGGCCCAGGCTACTCCAGGGCGGTGGGGATGAGCCAGCACAGCGCCATGGAGCCACTGGGCTCCCTCACACCCTCCGGGGAGCAGAAGCTGCTCAGGGGGTGGTATATAAACCATCCATCCTGCAGGCAGGCATCAGGCAGGGGATGATGGAGGATGGAGGCAGAGCAATGGAGGCAGCCAGCTTCGCTCCTCAGCTTCCCCGCATCCTGCATGGTAACAGTTGCGATAATAATAATAATAATAATAAAAGATCTGGACTCCAAAGGGGTGCATTAGCAAAAAAGGGCAGGTTATTATTAATGCCACCAGCATTTACCCAGCGCTGCGCAACCTCAGAGACCTTTGCTGATGTTTAGCCACGCTCACAGGGAGGGGGAGATCCTTCCCTTCCCTGTCTTCCTACAATGGAGAAACCACAAGACGGAGAGGTGAAACAGGGTGTGAGAGGCTTGTCATGTTTGAACACCGAAAGGAAGAGCTCAGGGAGCAAATTGCGCCGTCCTGACTGTTTTGTGCCTTCATCCCATGCAGCCAAGATGCACGGTTGGCTCTGAGCTATTGGAAAAATACTGGGGACCATTCACAAAAATATCTTACATTCTCCTGGTCCTCAAAGTGTGCCACTCACCAGCACCCCAAACCCTGGGACAAGGACTTCTATCAAGGCACCGAGATGCCAATGGGATTTCAACCATGATGGTCCAAAAGCAATTGCCCGATTTCATTAAGTAGCGCAAAAGCTTCAGGGCTTAATTGCAAGCAATTAATGAGCATGAGGGTCCTGCGTGTCTTGCCTTTTCATCATACAGTACAGGTGGGATGGGTGGTGTACCTAGGCTCCCGAAGCCTAGGCAGGGAGTGTTAAAAACCCCTTCGATACTGAAAGATCGTCTCTCCTCTGAACTAAAACCGTTCAGGATTGCCAAAGCCAACAGCTGGAACAAGCCCTGGAAACGATCAGAAGAACCTTGTTTTATGAAACACAGAAAAGAGGTACGTTTGCCCCCGACTGCAAAATAAAAGCAACATTTTGAATTTCCTGTGCACACAAGAGCCTCACAGAAAAAAATGTGGTTTCCCCACCTCTGCTTTGACTCCACATCAGGCAGGATTTCCCCCACCCCGTACTGCTGCAACCCAGCCGAGCGCTGAAACAGCCACCGACCAGCCGACGTCCGACACCAATCCACCCCAGAAACGCACTTTGCTGTCTGTGTCTCGGTTGGAGCAAGGGGAATTCATGGCTTTCCTCCCCTCCCAAGGAGAAACGTGGTGTGCCTCAGTTCCCAGGGCCACCAGTCACCAAACGGAGGAGGAAAAATTAAGCAGACTGAAGTGATGCTCCACCAAATCTCACCTTCCCGAACCAGGCAGGTCTCTGACCATGGATGCTACCTGGAGATGGCTGCGCCTGGGGCAAGAACGATGTGTGCCCACCCCGGGGGGGAAATGATTTTGCAGTCAACTTAGAAGAGTGGGGAGGATTCCTGATTCACACCCCCAAAATGAACTCACACTGTCCTTCCAGTGCAATTTTGCTTTCAATAAATAGTTTTCGAAATAGATATTCCGTCAGCTTTGTACTTGAGATCCTTCACAGCTATGGCATTCACAGCAAATCACATTATCTTACTGCAGCCAGATTTTTGGCTAAAAAAAATAATTCAGTTCATATGAATAAAAGATTCCCTTACTTCTTCACGAAATACACCCCCCCAAAATCCACAATGCCAACGTTTTGCCTTGCATAAAAATAACATAAATTGGGAAGCTGTAACCAAATAGGCAAAAAGCGCTGGACATCGCCCTGCTACAGAAGCAGCAATGACCTCAGATGGTTTAATGGTGGAGGCAGGAGAGCCTGGTTGAGCCTGCATCTCCTCCACAGGTATTGGCCAACAGCTATCTGTATGGACCATAGCTGCTAAAGATGTGGCCTTCAAAGCTGCGAAATATTTAACTTCTCAACTGGGGTAAATAGCCAAGTTTTCAGTGCATGGGCAACTCAACCCTCTTGGGAAGACAGCCGTTTTAGACCCAAGCAGATGCTTCATTTCAGCTTGTGCATCTCTCTCTATCCAAATTTCCTCCAATCTCACTTGGCCACAAAGCTTCACCTCTGCAAACACAAGGAAGCCCATTCCCCATGCATTGAGAGGCTCAAGAGAAACGGCTCCCAAGACAACTCCCAGCTGTCCCACCCTGGATCAGGATGTGATGAGACTCCTCTCCCCAGCACACAGCACCAGTAAAGTGGTGCAACCCCCTCTGCTCACCTGCCCGCTGTTCCTCTCAATGCTGGCAAAGACTTGCACGAATATGAGGATTGGGTCAGTGCAACCTACAAGATGGATCAGCAATGTTGCCATCGGGTCCAACTAGACCCAAAGCTAAAAGCTCCGTCAACCTTCAGTGTCGCTCAGCCCGGCTGCCCTACCTCCTTGCAAATGGTACATCTCAAACTTTCAAGTCTATGTATGTCCTTCATGGTGGCTCCGACCTGCCCAAGTAGCAACATGAGTCCCTTTGGCTTTTGCTTATGTGACTGGAAACACGTCCCTGCTCTTTGCACTACAAATTAGTGTGAAACGACTAAGGGAAACATCCCTCCCATGTCGGTGGGGCGACTATTAACTCCACCAAGTTGACCTTCTCCACCTTTTCAAGCCCATAAAGCCCCTCGTGACTTTTTGCTGCAGAAGTCCTTCAAAGAGCAGCCCAGTGGTTGCTCCATTGCCAGTACTTTCGCACCAGGTCAAATGAGAAAACAAACACAGACACAGAAGAACTAATGAGGCCGTGAAGAGGGGAGGTACATGTCACTTCTCCTCTCCAGGGGAAGGGAGACATGGCCATACCCAGCAACTTGTCCAGGCGGGCTTCCCCAGCCATCAAATATCACCATTTTTGGACCAAACGCAAGTGTGGAAGTTTTAACCCGAAAACCACATGTGTGCATTGGGAAGTTTCCAAATAAAACCAATTAAAACTAAGCATCTATGCCTTACAGTCGAGGAAGGCAACATGTCCCAAGGACCTGGGGCTGGGGAGGCGAGATGCAGCAGATCCCCCCAGCCCTGCCGGGGCCCCGGGTGCAGATGCCCCTGTCATTGCAGACGGACAGGCACACGCACGTTTTACGGACATGTGTGCGCTCCTTTCAGGCTGAAGACTCGGGTCCCTCCTCATCTGCACAGTTCGAATTAATTATACACTTTAATTTCATGAATTATTAATTTGATTCTGACTCGGCAGCTTACGATTATCCAGCGCTACAGACTATGCAATTCCAGCTTCATTAAAACATCACCAGCTGCCTGAGAGACAGACATTAAATAGCAGAGAGTAATAATAAAATTAAGCTCCCTGTGCATAGCAACAGAGTCTTCCCCAGCCGCACGCGGCGAGGGCCCAACTGGTAAATAGGTTCCTTCCAGGAGCTTTATTCCCTTCCCGAGGCTGGTCCCACCCCACGCTCTCGCTGGGAGGATGCTGTTCCCAGGGTGCGTGGCAGTGGAGTAGCGGGGGTCTGCAAGAGCATCCTGGGGACTGGGGAGGGGGGGGGCACGGCCAGGCACTGAGGGCGAGCAGCATCCCCCTCCTAACGCCCTCCTTGGCGCCCACAGCAAGGACGGGGAAGGCTCCGGGGCTAACATCGCCTCCAAATAAATAAAGCCGGAGCGCTGCCTCCCAGCGTCTCCCTGGCAAAACAATTTATAGAGGGAAAATGTCGGAATTTAGACATTCCATTTAGCTGCTTCAGAAATCTAAGGACCCCAAACCTTGTGGGATTTGAGAAATCGATGGAATTAATTAAGGGAGATGTCCAGCGGTCTCCGCTAAGTAATCAGCAGGTACAGTAGACCTGAAATTCTATAAAGAAAAATGGGAAGGGATGACATTGAAGGAGGCAGTGGGGATTAAAAAATGAGCATCCGAGTGGTAAAGGCGCACACCCATTGATCGCTGCATTACGGATTAAGGCTTCAACGAGCAGCCAGAAGATTCTGTAGCAGAAAATGGTTACAGAGGATGAGCATGAGCAGAGCGGATATATATAACCTCTGACAGCCAGGAACAACTGAGACGGAGGACAGCTCTGCGGCGAACCCCAGAGCAAGAAAGTTTTGGGGAGGGGGAGGAAGGGGAAGCCGGGGGGAGCTCGGAGGGAGCCATTTTATGCAAGGGAGACCTGCCCAGCAGAAGGGAGCGGTGTCCCCTGCCCGCCCCGGGGAGGCGGGTGGCCGGGGGGGCACCCAGAACGGGTGCCAGATGGGGGGACATCGGGGTGGGCAGCGAGGTGGGGAGGGGGCACCCGCATGCTGGCATGGGAGGCTGCTCCATCAGCAAATAGTTAATGCCCGGCTATAAGGCGCAGCCCAAGCAGACACACAGGCAGAGATCAGACCTGCCTGCGCTGCCTGCCCACCCGTCACAGGGCTCTCCGGACCACCATGAGAGACCACCCTCTGGACCACAGGGCTCTCTGCCCTGCTGTGGGCTCCCAAGAAGACCACTGCTCCTCACCCTATGCCCCTTCGCCGTCCTGTGCTTTGGTTTCCCAACCGTCCCACCTCCCACGGGATGACTGCATCGGAGCCCGGGAAGGCACCGTCACCACTCGGACCACGTCCGTGTGACAGCTGCTTCCCGAGGTCGCCCTGCCCACAGCTAACTGCCCCCAAAAGCCAGGCCGGACCCTCCTCGCAAGGGCAGCTGCGGGCAGCAGCAGGCAAGGCTGCATTTAGGGGCAGACCACCCTTGGGAAGGAAACCAGTAGCGCCTTCAGACACCCTGGGTACGCATGGGAGGGGATTAAAGCAAGATCACCCAGGAGGTGCAACTGTGAGCTCTCCCCCAGCAGGCAGCCACCCACCCACACTCGTGCCACCATTTGGGACCAACCACAGACCAGACGTGCTTCTCCAGAGGTGCCAAGCATCGCCCAGACCGCGGTACCCGCTGATGCTGCATGGCAGCTGGTTCAGACGAGACTTCAGCAATGTGGCGAACTCGATTTTCCGTGCTTAAAACAGATCCTCGCTGGGAACATCACAGCTGCATCCAATGCCTTATGCAAACAGAGGAGGAAAGCCTTGGGAAGCGGCACCCCACCCAGCCATCCTGCCTTCCCGGCCGCTGCGGAGGGAGGAGACGAAGGCAGCAAAACTGAATTGGGACTGTTGGAACATTTTAACGAGAAATTTCAAAAACAAAACCAAACCCCCTGGAGTCACATGCGGCGGCAGCTCCGTTTCTGCGGAGGTCGCGGGGCCAGGGCCAGCCCCCCGTCACCCTCCCGCCTGCTCCTCATACATATGCATCGGTGCAAGGCAGCGAGAGCTAAATGTCAGCGGTGCCAGCACGCGCGCGCAGCCGGAGGGGACCCTCGCTTCGCAGGACAAAGGCAGGCGCTTTGGGGTACAGGAGGCGTGGTCCGGCTGGGTGCAGGGGGGAGAAGGGTTCACCCCACGTATGGATGCGGCTGTGGGCACCCAGCCGCTTCGGGAGGCGGTTGGAAGCTGGTGAGGCTGGTGAGGCCGAAGCACGCTTCCAGCGAAGGGCTGTCTGCAGCCCCGTGGGTGCCTGTATGGGTCTGGCAGCCCCTGTGTCCCCAGCCCGCCCACCACCACTCCCCCCCCCACAGGAATATCTTCACCCTTCACCTCTTAAATATCTTGCAAAAATCTGGTGGGGACCAAAAAAGTATGCCTGAAGATCACGGGCATTTTGAGCCAAACCCAGTGAGAGCATCCTGGTTGGGCAAGGGTTTGCAAAAATATCTTCCCTCCCCAGTGCAAGCTGGGCCACCTTCCCAGTCCTGCAGAAAACACACAGCCGTGCTTGGATGGGCAGCCTCCATGGGGCATCTGAGTCCCTCCTCTTGTGTGACTCTGGGAAATAGAGCAGGACAGCAAGTAGACCTTGTGCCCTTCATCGAGTAGGACAGCATCACCTTCTCCAACGCTACTGAGGGACCCAGAAACCCTGGTCTCTATGCCAGACAAGCCACAAGGACCAAGGGACAGGATGGGCACTTGCTCGTTGAAGCTGAAGTGAGATGTTCCTTCATGCAGAACACTGAACACCACGTCCCCTGACCCAGCAAGACAAGACGCCAGCATAAAGAGGCCATGACCTCATGAGAAAGATGGGTCTAGCAGACGCAGTAGCATAAACGCAGCTCATCCTTTCTCCCCAGAAAGGCTTCTTCTGTGTCTCCAGGCTGGACTTTGAAGGCTCTCTCTGCCCTAACATCTCTGCACATCCTTGGATTAAGCCCTTCCAGCTCCAACCCCAGGTTCCCTCAAGCCAACCCCAACCTGCCCTGGGCAGGAGCTGCTAATCCCACAGGCCCAAGTCAACAGCAACGCCTTGAAATCACACTTGGGAGGCCTTACGGGTGCCCAGCGACACGCCAGGCGGTGTGTGTTTTACAATCCATGTGTCGAAAAGCCCTGAGCAAAGGCTGTAGCAGATGCAGAGCGTTCAGCAGATTCCCTCCCCTGGCTGCATTACAGCGGGAGGCAGGGAGCAGCCCCGGCCCTCTGCCCCCCGCCTGCCCGGCCCCCAGCAGGCATTTGGCATCCAGCGCCACGAGCTCCCGGGGCAGGCGCGCTCGTCGCCACAAACATCCTCCCTCAAAGCAGGACGCCTTCTCCCATGGGGCAAACATTAGTGGGACAACTGGAAACGTTCAACTTGATTATAATGCTTTAAGAAAAGGTCACGGTGAAATTTCAGCGCTTTACCTTGAGCTCTGTTTGTTCTCCGCGGGATGAGATGGGAAGAGTCAGCTTGCCCTGGCTCGTGGCATCCGCGTAGCTCTGACTGCATTTCACGGGCCGGCAGCAGGCAGTTGAGCCGCAGCAAACCCCCCCCAGCCCTGGGGACTGAGATAAGTCACCACGGACGCGCTTGTAGGGGCACACGCTGGACCACCACACCATAGCTAGACCACCGCATGATAGGTGGACCACCACACCATAGCCGGACCATGTTTTCACTCCGAAAGTTGTCCAACCCTTAGCTGACTCTGCACAGTGCTTGCACGTCTGCTGTCAAAGCAGGCCAAATACACCCAAAAAGCATGGAAAAGCAGCCAGCAATTCCTAGATAGCATCTCCCTTGGAGTCGGGAAGGCTTTCCAGCACGCCATTCGGCTTCATCTTTTCGGGCCTCAAAGGGAGCCATGGCCAAAAGCACAATGAGGCAGTGGCACTGAGGGACTCCAGCATCACTCAAGCATCACTCAGACCACAGCCACCACGCCAGCCCCACCAGCACTTTCCCCATGCTCCTAGAGAGGGAAGGCGATGCAAGGGCTGCCAGTACTGAAGGGCTGTCACAGTTTTGGCCAACACCATGAGAAGGACCAGGTCTCAGCCTGCACAGAGCAGCATGAACGTCAGGACCGTCCTGGCTGCTCAGCCCCTGTCCTTGCACTCCGGCACAATTGCTTTGGGACTCAGCAACAAGGCACTTTGGTCTCCAAGCTGAGGTGCACAAGGACAACCCACTGAAAGGCCCACAACTGGTGCAGAAGGCGGCCAGCACTCCCCAAAACCCACGCGTACAGGAGAGGAGCAGCCCTCCTCTTCTGCACATCGGAGTGGGAGCAGCTCTGACACACAGAAATGGGTTTGTTATCAGATGGGCGAGAGGAAAACCAAGGTCAGTTTTGTTTGTGGCCAACTGAAGGATGCTCTGCCCCCAGCAACGTTCCTGCTGCAATAATTAAATCTGTCGTCCAACAATTTGCTGCCAGGGGAGTTCTCAAAAGGTCTCCAAGCAGAGCCAGGAGACGAGTGCTTAGTGGAGATGAAGCCCTCTGCACCCGTTGGGGTCCGGGCTGCCAGGTCCAGGCCCAGGTGGGTGAAAGGAGGAGGAAAAGCCACCAGGAGCTGCCTTCAGCTGGGACAACTCCGCAGGAATGGGCAGACAGCAGAAGGTTTTTGGGGGAGATTTTAAAACAGCCAGTTCCAGCAAACCAGACCGAAAGACTGAGGTGTCGAGTGCTCTCACAGCACGTAGGTGGCCGGGAAGGGTTCAGCATCCTTCCCTGGAGGCGGCTGCGCGATCCAGTCTGCAAAGGGGAAATGGTTCGAGATGCTACTGCAGTGCAAATGATTCTTTCCTGACGCCTGCCGATGCAGCCGGAGCACAGGGCCAGCGTGACACTCCTCCATAAGCTAGGATGCAGCTGGAGGGTCCCCTTGGCAGCATCCTTCCTCCGAAAGCCAACCTCAGCAAAGGAGCCGCTTGCTTCAAAGCCGGGGAGGACAGAATCAACACCTTGGCTTGTCGGTGGGGCCGTGGTGGACCCAGGAGGCAGGCAGACCCTTGTCTCCGCAGCACTTGCTCTCACTTTTCCGGAGCATGCAGACGCACCTGCCCGCGGAGCCGGGATGCTGTATTCCCACCACTCCGGCAGTGCTGCTCACAACAACTCCCAGCTGCTGCCAAAAGGTATTTTTAGCTGCATTATTTATTTGAACACCTGCCTGAGACTTCAAGGCAGAGCACGGAGCCTGAGCAGCGGAGGGAGGGAGGGAGGAGCGGCACTGGGAGATCTGGACCATTTCCACTGGAAGATTCGAGAGCGAAGACACGGGCACAATGGAGCAAGACTCAGGCTATGCTGAGGGAGAGGATGGCGCGGCCAGGATCATGCACCTGCACCATAAACAGCACCAGGTTAACCCAGGTGCTGGGAGTAGCCGAATATCAGTGTGGACTGTGAAGATGCTCTAGCCACCCTCATTGATGCTGACTTCAGGAAATTTGGGCTCGCAGGTACCCAACCACACAGGATTTCAAGATGCTCTGGCCCAAGATGGTGTCTGCAGCAGGACCACCCAGGTCTCGCTGCCGTAGATCATCTTTTCTGCCTAACCCGATTTTGGGGAGAAAACTCAGCAGAACTGCCTTCTTTCAAAATGCCTTTCCGCACAAAACCAATTCCACCCCCAAAACAGCCCGTTGCTGTTTCAGAGAGCCAGCCGCAGAGAAAAGAGGACAAATTGAGCAGAAAGCAAGGGAAGGAGGGATGCTGCGAGGGGGGACAGGCATACTACACTCTTGTTCGCAAAGACGGAGAAGCCCGCACGTACCCCAGGGGACTGGGGGCCACAGGGTAACAGAGGGACCAGGCAGGGGGACATGGAAATTGATACAACACCCCTGCGTTATTTCCGCACACCTTTCTTGCCACCCCATTTACTGCTGCGAACAAAAGCCGCCACCTCCCTCCCCTTCTGCTGAAATAATCCCCCCTTCTCTCTGAAATCAGCCAGGAAAAGGAGAAAAAAAAAAAAGAAAAAGAAAAAAAAAAAGAAAAGAAAAGAGCATCTAAAAATAAAGGCCAGGCCAGAGTATGTGCCTCTTGGTTGGGCTCCTGTGCTCACAGATCTGCTTATTTTGGCCTATCTCTCCACAGCGATAAGGCAGCTAACAGCCCGTTATCAGCCAGTCGGTGAAAATGTGCTCCAGCCTGATTAGGGCTCAGTCTTTGCCAAGGTTATAAACAGCCGTTATCGTTCTCCCAAACAGAATAATCCGGACAGTATCAGCTCAGAAACATATGGGCCACACAGCGAAGATAGCCGCTGACGGACACTTCATTTTAATTGTAACGAGTGGTTAGCAGCAGCCTCCAGACAACAGACACAACTGCCCAATTGGCAGTGGGTTCGCATCCTCCTCCTGCATCCCTCCTCCCTCCTGCTCGCTGCCGCTTTTCTCCTCTCCCAGCTGCCCTCCTCCCCTCGGCTTTGCAGACCCCTGGCTGAGCATCCCTGCCATGGTGGGAGAGCCCCGCTCAGTCCCGGCGCGGCTTTGCCGGGGGAGGGGGGGGGGGTAGCAGGCAGGCAGCACCCTCCTCATCTCCGCAGGTGAAAAACGGGCGCTCGGCAGCGGTGACGCGAGCGTGGCCGTGTCACACCTGATGTGCCCACGGCCAAACTGGCGTGAGCGGGTAGCAAGAGGGTGCATGAGGCCGCTGCGATGGTGGGAAGGCACCTGTGCCCACCTCTCCACGGGGGGGACGGAGGCGGAGTGATGGGTGCCCACCGGAGAGCGCAGCACCCACACGCCTGGGTCCCCTCTGCACGCAGCATCTCGGCGGCTCCTCGCTGCCTGCCCGTGTGCCAGCTCGGCAGCAGGCAGGGTGCGGGAGGAGGGGCAGCAAACCCTCATTTCACNTCCCAAAAGGGGTGGTTTAGCTCAGAGTGTCTTAAACACATTTGCATTCCCAAGACAAGCTTAGGCATAAATTCATCTCAGTGCAGGGGTCTTTTTTTCTTTTTTT
>VYZM01015420.1:990785-1026520 GCA_013398915.1 Dromas ardeola
CCTGGCTGGATTAATCTCTTTCCCCAGACAAATGGGCGATTATTCAGGCATCACATTGGGATTTTTAGGGTTTGTGTGCATTTCTACTGATCTTCTCTTGGCTTCTTTTGTAAATGGCTTTTACCGCTCCCCCGACAGCACGCACGATTCAATTCAGTCTCTCTATTAACGGTTCAGATACAAATACCTGCTCCCCAGGGCTACCCGCAACAAATATCGGCACAGCTTCCCTACTTCACCACCAGTCTGGTGGCCAGAAAAACCTACAGCTACTCGTATTTGTCCTTGAAGTCAACTCCTCTCTAAAGCTTGCTGAGACAAGCTCTGCAAACACTCAACCCACACAGCCTAAGGCCAGAGCATCCAGAAATCAACCTTGTAACCAAGCCTGGCAAATCCAACACATGCCTCAGGCAGCCTTGGGTAAGGAAGATCCTACTGAAGTCAACTAAATTTGGCACCCAAACAGCTGAGTGTAAACACGTAACCCGACTGGGAAACACTTGGGTAGGATCATCAGGTGGCTGTTGTACCTCCTGCCCAGGAGAATAAATGGAGACCCACGAGGAAAAGCACGAAGGAAAGCCGAAGCGACCCTGAAGACGTTGCTCAGGTTTCTTGCCTGGATAACAGGAGACACCACCTGCGACACCAGGGAACTGGCCCCGGGTCCCACATGACCACGTTTCCAGCAAGGTCAGCCTCCATTTTTTCAATAATCAAAGAAAGGATTTGGAATCAGGACACATGGTCCCTACCTTGCACAAAAAAAGGTAACCATGGGGCTCCTTTACTCCCTGGAGCACCTCTACAACACAGCCTCTACCTACCAGGCCAACAGCTCAGATTCCCGTCATTCCACATTTGTATTCCTACACATGCGATTACGAGTGTGCATATACAGATATGTGCATACACATACATTTTTGTCAACAGCATGGAACTAGGAGGCATCGAAATGCCTTTTTGTTCTTTGGAAAAAAAAAAAATAAAAATCTGCTTTTAAGGTTGTTCACTCCCAACCCCAAATAATGCCATCACATAAAAGCCAACAAGCCCTTTTGCACTGCCCAGATGTTTTCCCCGCATGTCCTCAGCTATATTTCTATACTTCAGTGACTACAATAAGTTGAAATTAATTTATACTCTGGTTAGCCCTGCCAAGGCGAGCTGGCTAGGAGGAGCCAGCTGGACCGTGGAGCTACAGGACTGTTTACCAAGCCCCAGCCTGCTCTGCCTTGTCCAAGCCCAGCAAAGGAGCACATTGTCCTCTGGATGCCAGCACGACCCTTCAGCTGCTACCAAACAGAAAGGGAAGAAACCAGAAGATATCTCAGCCCTGCAGCTGGAAGGAAGAGCTCACTGGTACTTGTGAGCTTCCACTTCAGTGGGATACTCACATTTTTGGTCATTTTTTTTCCTTCGAAGCTCCAGGAGTCTTGGGAGAGATGAGACTTGCCGCATTTGGTATCAGAAAAGAAAGCACAAAACAAAGTAACGCTGATCCTCAGGAAAGACCAAGCCTCAACAGTGGGGTTTCCCCCATCGCTTGCGACATCCTTAAAAAACATAAATCAGTATTTCCAGCTTCTCTGTGGGGTCTGGTTGGGGGCACTTGGGACACACCACATGCTTCTTGACACTGCTAAGGACAGACGATGCTCTGCCAATTCCTGCCCGCATCACGTCAGCCCGGATCAGGGACCGGGGACGGCAGCGGAGGACTGGTGAGCTCAACGCTGAGCTGGAGGGACAGTGATCCTCAGGAGAGACCGGGGGCACTGGAGGAAATGGATGCTCTGCAACTCTGAAGAAATCCTTCCCATTCCCTTTGCAGCAAAGGACAGCCCAGGGCACCAAACAGACCAAAAAGCCACAAAATCCACGCACCCCCAGCCTCTCTCCCCTAATCAGGACGGAGACAACCCAGGCAAAATTCCCATTAACCAGCTAATGCGCATAGCAGTGTTTCCCAGCCAGAGCTCCTCGTGGCTAAATAACAGTCTTTATCCCCCAATTTCCCTTCATCATTTGTCATCTTCTTTCAGATCAACTCAGTATTTCCTGAATCCTCAAGTACTAACAGGCTCAAAAATAAAAAAAAACCAAGGAGGAAAGTGCTTATGACTCACTAGAAAACTGGTTAATGTTTCCCACCCCTCTCTCTTCTCTCGAACTTCCCCCTTTCCACCCTGGGCCTCCAAACACTTCCCAGACAGCCACGGATCAGCTCCGATGCGCTGGCCTTGGGGAGGAAACCCAGCAAGCAAAGAAGGCAGATGGATCACAGTGCTGGGAAGAAAGACACACAGAGCACCGGCATCTCCGGCAGATGCTTTTCCTGTTCCCCCATCCCACCCCAAATCAGCCCAGCATCCCCGGGACAAACCCAATCCCGCACCGAGCAGTGCCAGGACCTTTCCCCAAGGTCAAGGGGAGGGAAGCAGCTAGGAATCATGATGCTGGAGCATCCTCTGTGCAGGACATGCAGAACATGTACCCCTCTCTGCCAGCAGCCCCCTTTAAGTTGACGTGAACGGGCAGGGACATAAGTTTCTGCAGCAAAAATGGGTCTGCGCGGGTGCAAAGGAGAGGGAGAGGGGCTGCAGTGACGGCTTGGAAGGCATATATGGAAACAGAGACAAGAAAATCATAGAATCATAGATCAAGTGAGGATGTACGTAATCAAAACAGAGACAAGAAAACAGAGCACAGCCGTGTTTCATGCTCAGGGGGGTCTTCCCACTCCACATGCACCCACGGGCATGGTGGCAGGTGGGATGGCATGGGTGACCGGGGTAGGGCCCCATACGGGGCTGAGGGTAACTGCACCTCCATCACCCGCTACATGGCACCTCCATCGCAGATGGAGACCTCCAGCTCCTGCAGAAGGAAACCCAAGCCAAGCCATTGCCCAGCCGCAGCCATACTGCCCACCTCCCGAGCGGGGCCCATCCTGCGCTCTCCAAAGCAAAACAGAAAAAAAATGGCTAATTTTTTCTACCCCCCCTTCAGTGTTTCCCCCCACGGGTTACCCCTCCCTCTGTTTGCTTTCTAATGCACTGCCACATCCCCAGATAAATTGTGTAAGGGCAATTCAGGGGCAACCCAAAAGCAAAGCAGAACGGCGGCAGAGTAGGGAAACAACAACAAAAAAAAAAAAAACAAAAAAATAAAATAAAAAATGAGGAGAAAGGGGTTTTAAAGAGAGACAGGACTAAGGAAAACGCAACAGCAGCACAAGAAACAGGGAAGGGGAGGGGGGGAATTCCTCTGGAAATCATTAATACTCCAGGAACCTTCAGGACTAAACCTGAATACAGACACTTAAGCTCTCAGCTCTGCCATTAACGCTAGGGCCTAAATTATTGATCTTTTGCCTTTATCAGCATAACAGTCACGTCCCGGTATCAAGATCTAACTACACTGCGGTCCCTGTGCTGCAGCCACTGAAATAATTAGGAGAAATTCTCATTAAAGGAGAGTGAAAGGTTCAGAGATGGAGACAGAGAAAAGGGTCTGGGAGGGTGTTTAATGTCTTCCACGGGGTCGAGAGAGCGCTCTGATCAAATCCCCGCGCGGGGCCGGGGGATGACAGCTTATCAAAAGGAGAAGTCCAAAGCCCGGGCTGGGCTGGGCCGTATCGGTGCCCGCCCGCAGCCACCGCCACGCACCGGCGAGAGGGGGGAATAAAGGAAGGTAGGGGGAAAATGCATGAAAAATAAATAAAAACGAAAAAAAAAAATAAAATTAATAATGGAAGGGCTGCTGTCGGATTGTTCGGAGTCTAAAAAATTCAGGCTGGGGAAAGAGAAGGGGCGCGGGGAGGGGAGGTGGGTATGAGAGCTCCCCAAGGCACACGGCTACGGCTCTCGCTATCGATTTCACTGCGGACTGCGCCGCTCGGGACGCCGAAAGGAAACCGCAAAGCAAAAAGGGAGAGCGGCAAAACCGAAGCAAAACCACGCGCGCGGCCAAAAGGATGGAGGGAAGAAGTCAGGAGGATGGGGGGTGGGGGGAAGAAGCCCAGCCTGGTGGCGGCACTGGACTCAGCCCAAAAGGCTGTGGAAAACATTAGAAAAATAAAAAATAGATTTATTAGAAAGGGAAAAATGCACCCCCGCCAGCCTGAGAACCCAGGAAACATTTCACAGAGCCCACGGAAAAAAAAAAAAAAAAAACAAGCCTCAGTCTGGTGGGCTGCAGAAAGAAGTCGATGGAGATTTCGGTACGATTGGGAAGGGGGAGATGGAAAGATAAGGCGAGTGATGGACGGTGAGGGAGAAGGACAGGGATGAATGTAAAAAGCCTGTCCCCTCCCCCCTGCACACACAAAGTTTGCCTATATTTAATGTCAACGCGCTGTAATTTAAAAGAAAAATTCCATTTCACTCGGCTAATCAGAATGGTTAGAGAGACCATTACCACAAACACTGGGAACATCTGAAATTGATTATTTTTTACTTCGTGCAGTTAATGAAATCCTCCAGCGACCGCAGGCGAGCGCGGCGGAGGGGTCCGTGCCCGGCGCCGGGGATGGGGAGGGGGATGCCGCGCTGCCGACCTTTCTGCCCAGGGCTGCGGGGGGGAGAGGCACGGGGCTGCCGGAGCTGGGCTGGGCTCTCTGCCCACCATTTTGTGAAGGCTGGAGATATTTAGCATGGGCGGCACATCCCGTAAGGAGCACCACATCATTAAATGTCTTGGGCTGGTGCGGCGCGGAAGAGAAATGCAGGATGTCACTGCCTGATAGGGAGAAGACTCGGAGGTTATTTATTAGCGGACACTTACCACAAACTGCATTTTCTCCATTTGCATTCGATATGCTGCAGCCGGCTTAGCGCCGAGAAAAGGTGAGCGGGATGGAGGGACCAGCACCCTCACCCTTCCCCTGCTCTCCCCTCCTGCCCCCCGCCCACCCTAATCCCTCAAGAGCCTCCCCGCTCCTTGCCAGTCCCACCAGAGCCAGTTGTCTATCTGCTTGGCATGACCCAGTCATGCCAACTTTCCCAAAGAAGCGTGAGGCTCCCCGTTGATGCTCTCCATCACCATGGTTCAAGCAACCAAGCCATGGGGTCCAGCCACCAAGCCCTGGGGTCTAGCCACCAAGCCCTGGGGTCTAGCCACCAAGCCCTGGGGTTCTGCTGAGGTCCCCAGAGCTCTACAGCGGCCCTTCGGCCACCGATGCAGGACACATCCCTTCTGGAAGACCATCCGGAGCAACATACCAAAGAGCCCACGGGATGCTTGGACCCTTAGCCTGTCACAAGGGTTCCAAGTCCCTCCCGGGAGCACCAGGAGGGCATCCCAGTGCATCCCTGCCTCAGATGCAGGCACATGTAGGGGGTCACTCTCCCCTCCATCGCGTGGCCGCAGCCTCTCCCCCACCTCCGAAAAGTGGCCGAGTGTAATTACGCAGAAAGCTCCTCTGGAGCTATATCAATAAGACAGACGTCTGTTGTATCATTCTCTCTCAGTAAGGCATTTCTTCTCCCCAATTGCTCATATAGAATCATAGCCTAATAGCATGCTATTAACATAATTGCCAACACAACTAGTGTTCCGTGTCTCACAGCCATTTGCTTATTTTGCCATAAAGAATATCAAAAAACCGCCCGAAAACCCGCAGCCGGGCTGCACGGCCAAGGGGACCGGTCGCTCGGCTCCACCGGTGGTTTCGGGACCTGGCCGGGAGAGGAGCTGCACCGGCAGCCGGCCCCAGCTGCGGACCACGATACCGGCAGCGCGCTCCGACCGGGCTCCCAAGCAGACGTGTGCGAAGATCTAAACGGATTCTGCCAGGCGAAATGAAATTCCCATTATTTTTAATTAATCCTTAATTAAAATATATTACTCCGCAGATTCCGCAAATCTCTCTTAATATGCAAATGCGGCCCATTCAAGGATATTTACATATCATTAATTAAAACGGCACATTCTTTCAGTCTAACAAGCTGGGAGCCGTGGCTGTTGCCACACTGGCAAGCAAGCCCTGCCCAGCACTGCCAAATTCATCCGCGAGAAAGATGTTAAGTGTCACGGCAGGGGTGGGAGAGCAGGGGACAGAGCTGGGGAAAGGAGACGGCTCTCAAAGTTCTCACCCATCACCAAACGAGGAGACGAGTTTGGGAGATGCCGATCTGTGGCAGAAGAGCAGCCCGGAGCCTGTCTGGAGCAGTGGATGGGAATGCACAGCGGCACAGCAGCTTCCAGGGAGAAAAGAGGCGTTTCAGCAGAACCAGGGGCACAGTCCAGGCTCTGATGGCAGAGTCAGTGCTCACCTACACATGATGTTTGAGGTCACCCGTTTCTCTACGGCCTCCATTTCCAGGGACGCTGTGCTGTCCCACCGAGATCTGTCACCAGGGCGTACTCCCACTCTCCCTGCCTGTCTCAACCTTGCACTATGGTGATCTCTCTGCTTCAAAACTACAAAACACATCTTTTGCAACAGTTGAGCTCCCAGCACCAAATTCACTCTGGACCGCTTCACATCGACAAACCATCCCATCAGAAGGGTCAGACCCTACGAGACAAGCCAGTGGCACAGCCCTTCCACCTGTGGGTGGAAGCACAGGGGTGATGATGAGCTGGCTTGAGGGAAGAAAGCTTGCTATTTCCCCAGTAATCTCTTCCTCCATGGCTCTCCAATACGAGTCTGCGCCTCCTTCCCCAAGTCGTAAGGGGCAGGCTCTTTGGGCAGCATCACAAACACAGACACCAGTGCCCAGCGGCAAGCTCTGCATGGGCAACTGCCACCCCAACCACACGTCCAGCGGAGCTGTGGACCCTGAGATGCATGTGAATCAAACCAGAGCGCAAGACAGCCACGAGCTGCTCCAGCACAGGTCTAATAGCTGCAGAGAAACTTATGGTTTAGTACTCTGGAGAGACTTATCAGGTAACTTGAGTCTGGGTGCCAGTCAGGCACAAATCCATCACCCCAAAGAGCCATCAGTTTTGCACACACGATGACAACTCCCCGTTACTGCCAACTGACCTGCATCTTAAGTCTCCCATGGGCTGGAGTCAACAGGAACATCAAGCACCCAAAACTCAGCGAGCAGCTCCTTCCCAGGAGAGGAAGGTCACCACCAACCAAATGGTGTCTACGTGTTCATGGCTCCAGAGGTGCCTGAAAGCAAAGGCTGGCCAGGCCTCCACAGCGACACACCAGGACACGGCCTTATTTCCCATCACAACCTGGATATACCGCTGCTGTAAACCTGGAGGTTTTCAGCCTGCAGGACTGATTTCCATGAGAATGACAGCCCTACTCTCATTGTCTCAGGACTGTCACTACCTTCTCCTAGACTGAGCAGACAGCAGAAATTCAACCAGCAGCTCCTCGCCCGGGACTGACAGATATTCTCAACAACAATTAATAAGCCTCTGTCCTTTCTCTAGCGCTTTTCATCAGAGGACTTCAAAGTGCCTGAATGAACTTGTCTCCACCACGCTCCAGACCACGGGAGCAGACGCGCAGCAACCTCTCTGCCCAGACGGGGAAGCGGAGGCACGGTGCAGGGAGACTTGTCCCCTGCCACCCAAGAAGCTTTACACACAGAGCAAAACAAAAGCCACTCAGCTGGGTGAGGGAACTTGTGCTGAGCATCGCCAGGTCTGTTGCTGCTCGCTGCCGGGGTTTGGGAGGGACACCAGCAAAGGGGTACTTGTGACTTGTCCCTTTTTGCTCCTTCACCTGACAGCTGCCACCAGGCTTTGGCAACAAGGGCAACCTGGCAGGGAAAACCTTTAGCCTGGCCTGGCATAGCCACCCCAAAACCCCCATACATACCCGCATAACACAGGTACTTGCCACGCAACATCTTCTTGCTTTCCCAAGAAATGAGGCTGTTCAGGTCACACGAGCCTTTGATCTCCCAGGTCTTCAGAGGAGGAGGAGACAGTCACACTACTCCCAGCCAACTGAGAGGACACGATATAAACTGCTCAAATCAAGATGCCCCGGCTGCATTTCAGCGCCTCCCGTGGGTGGGAAAAGCAGCAATATCTCCACATACCAGGCTGATACTCACATTGAGTCCATTTTAGGCCACACTTACCCCTTTCTGCTGCACAGGGAGTCGTTCGTTCTTCTAACGGACTGAGCCTTTAACCAGAGAGGCGTATCAGAGGGGATGCTTGCTTTTCTTTTCTCTTGCCTTTTTTCAGGACAGTGCAGGAAAAACACTTCTGCTTTATCACAGACCGCCCCTTCAGCAAGTTTTCACATCACTTAACTCCTCTTCAGATCTTCAGTGCCACACCAGTCCAGGGAGCTCACCAAGGACCATGCAAAACACGGCAGCTGGCAAGGCAGGTGCTGCCGGAGAGGCTCGTCCTGCTTCCGCAGCATTTTTGGTCCCAAGTCCTTCTCGAGAAGCAAGCATGGTCAGGCAAGGGGGGTGTTTGGGCTGGGCTTGTAACCACCGTTCAACCCCTGTGCCAACCTGCCGAGAAAGCACCAGGAGCCGCAGACAAAGCCCACCAGGATTGCCTTCCCCACCTGTAGGCAGGCAATTTTGGAGACCCTTCCAGCAATCCCCAGCACCACACCATGGCCTTGAGAGCCGCCCAGGCCAGTGGCATTCACCCGCTTTCCAGAAAAGCCTCAAAGCTCCCCAAAATCCTCCCAGCCCGGAGCACTGCAACACTGCATGGACAACGCACCACGAGGCGCCAAATAGTTGACGAATTATGCCAATTAATACTCCCCTGGCATCTCTTGCAGTGGAGAGGTGTTTGAACCTTGGTGGTCTTGGCCCAGGGCCAGCCGAGGTGATTAAATCGCGCCTCCCCCCGCTCTCCCTTTGCAGTTCCAATTACACGTGAAATTGTTCCTCACCTCCTGGCGCACCCAGCTGCGTCCCGGCCGCCCGCACAGGGTTAAAAGCCACCGCCACAAGCCACAGCTCCAGGCCACTGGTCCACAGCCTGAGCTGGTCCACTCAAATGGCCCCGTGTCCTTTGCTTGCTCCTCCAGCAAGCTGTGAGGAGGAGGGGACAGCCCCATCTGACTTCCCCCTCCCCTGCATCTTCTTCCTTTCACCCAAAATTTGATGGTGTGGGCAGTGGGATGGTTTTGGGGTCCCTGCTCTGCTCCCCAAGCTGGGGGACCAAGACCCAGGTTCCCCAGGCAGGCAGCGACTCTGCTCCATCCCACGCAGAGGGACAAGCACCTGTCCCCCCTTCTCACCATGCATTCCCCTCCCAGCAAACAAGGCAAAGCAAAAACGAATGCTACAGACCATTACGGCTTCATGCCCAGCGAGGGCTGCAGGACAGGAGGTCACCAGAGGGACCCCAGGGCCACTTTGTTACCCAGGGGCACCCACCAGTAGCCCTGAGATGTCAAACCTGGGATGCAAAAGGGCCCCAGCTTCCCAATATCCTAGAAAAGCTGATACCCATCCTCCTGGGCTCCTGCTCTGCTTCTCTGTCCTTGGCAGGGACCGGGCACCTCTTGGGGGCTTGGCACAGCCTCTGGTCACCCCAATTCGGGGGGACAGGGGAAGTCACCGGTGGAGGGGCCTGTCCCTCCCTCCCCACCGCCGACACATGCTCCACCATGGCACTAATCCCACATTAATATGCTCACTGCAGCTGAAGCAGCCAACGTAATGAAAAAAGTCCAACCACGAGGAGATAATTGTATTACAAAACTATTTTAAATCAATGAGAGCCAAGACGAATGGGGTAGGGTGGGTGCTGGGGACAGGCTGCTGTCACTCCAGGTGTCCTGCCACGGTCCGGCCACCTCCAAGGGCTGGACTCCCTGGCTCCAGAGGGCAAGGGATACCCAAACCTCCTGTGTCAGGGCTGGGCAAACCAGGGGTGAGAAATACCAAAGAAAAGCAACACACGGCCCAGAAGAGCATGGCCTCAGAGCTGGCGGGGGACTGTCGTCATCGCTATTGGTGCCCCAGCTCTCAGGACAGGCGGCAGCTCGCTCCAAATTCACCAGCTCCCAGAGATGGGAGATGGCAGCTTTCATTGCAAAACTCACCCCAGCTTGAAGGCACAAGCCGGGAGATGGAGAAACAGCCACCTCGTTTTTAAAACGGCACTGTCACACCCACCGCTGTCTCCCACGTGGCCACACAGCGTGGACAAGACCAAGCAGGGGCAAAGGATGCCAAGACCTACTCTGCAGTGGGGACATAAAAAAAGGACATCCATCCTCCCACCCCAACAGAAGAGGACCCAGGACCACAGACAAAGTCATCACCTCCAGTGTGACAACACGTCCAGTCTCAAAGAGAAACTCTGGTTGCAAGGGAAACAGCTTAAAAGGAAAAATAGCTGGAAAAAGGGGAAACCCTAGAACCAAAGGAACCCCTACAACACGTCCTCTCCCTCCCCTCCTCCTTTTGCGCCTTGTTCTCTCTCTCCTTTCCCCGGCCGGGTTTAATTTGACACCTTGAGCTTTGGTAACGAGGTGGGGAGAGAAGAGCCACAGCGGAATTCATTAAGCTGAGCACTGCAGGGCCCGCTCTTGGCGCGCTAATGACATCGGAGGATAGGGAAACGAGACAGCCGCCACGCCGGATGAAATAAACATGAGCACTGTCAGCCCTGACAGCAAAAGGGACAAAATAAGGCAGGTAGAGACCTTTCCCCAGCCTTGCAATGCAAAGCGACAGCTTCCAAAGCCCCCCGCCCGTGGATCCTCTCTGCCCTCTGCCTGGGAAAGGAGAGGGTGGCCGAGAAGGGGATGGGAAAGAAAAGCGGCGATTAAACCACCCTTCCCACGATTAAACCACCCTTCCCACGATTAAACCACCCTTCCCCGGACACTCGCGCTCCTTTGGTCCCCTTGTACAGCAGGAGGAACTCGTGGCACCTCCTTCCAGCCGTCCGCACGATCCCAAACTTCATGCAGCTGCTCCCAGGGTGGGAGTTTTGGGGATACCATCTTTGCCTGGGGTACACCTCTCCCTCCCCCAAAAAGCAGAGGGAAAGGGGGAGCAGGGTGAGACAAGTATTCCCCAAATCCCTCCAGGCTCATCACACCAGCGAACAAGCCGTAGAAGACCAAGCTCCGGTGTGCCACGGGGTTGATGTGCAGCACAGGGGCGTGCGTGCAGGCACAGACGGTGCTCCTGACGTGCCACCGTGCTATACAAACTATACATCATGGCTCTGGCACAACTTCTGCCAGCACTCACCATCATCATCTTTGATTCTGGAAATACCCAGGCAGCCAGCAACACCTTACTCTGCTCACTTGCAAACCTTCATCCCAAGACCATGAGTGCCCAGGTCCTACTGAGACAGCAACGTTTAAAAGGCAGTATGCAAGCTGCAAAGGGCAGGAAAACCGCAGGCTCTATCAGAAAACTATCTGCATCAGCTCACCAGTCTTGATGCTGGTCTGCAGGGACACCAGGCCAGGATGGTCCCAGCCTGCTTCCCTTGGAGGATCTGGGCCTGCAGAAACATCAGGTGATGCTGAGGTAATTCCACCGTGTCTAAAACGTGAGATGATGGTTACAGGATCACTGCCCAACAGCAAGGCGCCGGAGCCTGGCTGCCCAGCTGCCCCAGCTCAGCCGTGACATGGCACAGCCTCTCCTCCATCTCCCAACATCACTTCCAGCACCTCCTCACCCAGCTCCTACATCCCTCTCCTGAAGGTGCTCTTCAGGAGGACGAGGCTCTTTGTTATCATAGGGCTGCTCCAAGCCGCACAGGTGACGGGAGGCCAGACAAGCAGGCATTAATTGCAGTGCATGAGAAGAGCCACATGGGCTTTGAGAAACCAGATCTCAGGGAAGACGGGGCCACTGAACTGACCTGCCTAGCATTAGTTCTGCCTGATGCCGGGCCGAGCTCAGGGCCCAGCCTGGCTCCTCTTCCTGCCTCGCTCGGTCCGCTCCACCACTTCTCCAATTCATCAGCCAGTGCAAGAGCCAGGTCAGACTTTCCTTCAGCGCCCCTGACGCTCTGCAAGGCGAACTGCTTCTCAACCCGAGAACGACTGGCATCACAAACTTTTCCTTTCCTCCAAAACATTGACCTACCCCATCTCTGGCAGGGGGGTTGGACTAGATGATCTCCAGAGGTCACAGAATCATAGAATCACTCAGGTTGGACAAGACCCGTGGGATCATCAAGTCCAACCATCAAAACCCCACTCTACAAAGTTCTCCCCTACACCATATCCCCTAACACCACATCTAAACGGCTCTTCCAACCCCTACCATTCTGTGATCCCTCTACTAAGTGAGGGATCTTCCCATGCACACCAACACACAGCACAAGAGCTCATTCGCTTGATGCCAGGCAGATCACTTGGGTTGACAGAAGCTCTCTTCCCATCAGGAATTTGAATTTTCCGCTTGGGTTTGGGGGCAAGTTTTTCTGGCTGGGCAAAGTTTCCAGAAGACTCTTTTACAGCGTCTTCACTTCAGTGCTTTTAGTGCTCCCAGTGGTTGGCTCTGCTCCCAGGACACAGCAGCATGCAGGAGGGAAGGGCACATGAGGGAAAAAAGGCAAACTTCTGGAGCACAAGAGCCCCAAGCACTACTCCTGGATCGGCCCCTGGCCTGTACCCGATCTGAACATGTCACACACACACACCTGCCTCAGTTTCCCCACCTATTAAAATAGCCAAATCTTCATCTCCCTTTTCTGCTCCTATTCTGAGCAAAGGATGGCACTCGCTGACAGATGCGCTGCTAGATTTGCTGTCTCTTCACCACCCAGCAAAGAACCCCACACATTGATCAGGGAATGTGGGACCCATCATATGGTTTAAATGACCCAGGGCTGTTTCCCAAAGTCCACTCAAAGACCAGGAACACTTCCAGGCTCAGCCGTTCACCCTCCGCTCCATCCTCTGCTTTTATTCCCTCCCCCCGCTCCCTCAAGCATCCCTTGAAAGCGAATGGCAATTGAGTTCTTAAGTCCCTATTCATCAAGGAAATTAATTCCTTATGCATAATTCATTTCTTTTGTNGCAGCAATGGGAGAATGGGAACGCAAGAGGCTGAGGTGGGGAAGAAAAAAGCTTTGCTATAAGCTGACCAGCCTGTGCCCTGCACCAGCCCATCACTCCAATCCCGGGCTCACAAGGTGTCCCACGAGATGTCCGAGGAGGAGGGAAGTCATCGCAAAGCTTGAGCTACCAATAAGCAGTGAGTTTGCTGGTGGGACAGAGAAGACCGGTGGACTGCAAGCTTGTGCTATGTCTATGTTGTTGCCTATGCTTGGAGGCAGTCGAGCTGAGGATGGTCTCGCTGTAGTTGAGCAGCCTCTCAAATGACAACTGAGATCCCAAAGAGTGGTCCAGGGCTGGCACAGAGCAGGGGCACCAGGGTGCCCAGAAGACCAAAGATGGAGGTAGCTCTGAAATCACAGCACTCTGGTCCCTGAATCACAGGGTGTGGAAGCCTCCCATCAGGCTTTCCGTCCTCATAGCAGGTTACACCGGTCTTGTGCTGCTCTGGGTGGACATGTCCTTCAACAGCTATCCTCTCTGGGTCCAGAGCGAGCTATCCAGCCTTCGCCATACGTCTTGCCTGTGAGGAGGTAACCGCCCGTCTGGGTTATTTATGGAGGAGAGCTCTGGAGCCACGTCAGAACCCTGCTGACTGCAGAAGCTTTGCTGATCTGTTTACCTTATTGCAAGCGCAAGTCTGGAAGGAGGCCTGGAGGTAACGCTCACACCTTGTCAGCTCTTGGAAGGACAATCCGGGAAGATAGACCCAATTGCAACAGGAAGAGTCAGCTGGAGATGAGCCATGCCCGCACTCGGAGAGGACTCTGAACGCCCAGATCCTCCCGGTGCTAGGATGGGCCCATGCCACCAACAGTGCCCAGTCTTTTATTTCCCTGCAGCTCTCACGTCACGGCAGGAACGGAGAGACTCTTCCTGCCAGCTCCACCTTGGTCCTTCCCACGGCGAGGAAATCCTGGCTCACCCCAGTATCGTCACAGCCCAGCTCGGACACTGGGACACCACTGCTGAAACTCAGACTGGAAGCTCTGGGGCCACATGCAATGCCGTAGACCCAGCGGAATGCTGCTGGTCCCAGCGGGATCAGGTACAACAGCAGCTTGGGTAACAGGGCTCGGTTTACCGCTGACCTATCGACATTTACACTTGCATGCAGCTGGTAAACCGCCTTCAGATACCTGACCAAAAAAAGACTGTGGCACTTGGCCCATGCTGCTAATCCCCAAACTTGAGGAGAAGTTCACACGCAGCGCTCACACCCACGTACCATCACTTCCCACCCCGCAAGCTGGGAAACCCCATATAAATAAAGCTTAATTGCTGCTACGCCGACACAGCACACACAGGCAAAGCGCGCGGTAGCCGAACAGCAAAGCCCAGGGATTTCCCGACTCCTCCTCAGACCAGACCCTCCAGCCGATGTTCAACCAAAGTCAACACGACCATCGCCTTACCTGCAAACCTGGCATCTTTCATGACCGAATTTCTCCCTCTGCTATGCAGAGGAAGGCATTTGTACAGCAAAGTTGAATTCGTTTAGTGCGTCTGTGCTCGTGGCTCTCAGTGGCCCTAATGAAAAGGGGAAAATTAAGCGATGTGCTGAGATGCCACTACCATCTCCCACTCTCCGCAGTGGGGACACAGCCCTGGCTGCATCCCGCCCCAGCCCACAGAGCAAAAGGCAGCGGTTCGTGCTGTTCCCTGTACTAAATTTGGCCAGTAACTAACGCCACCTTGTCACGGGGGTACCGAGAGCGTTTGTAACGCCCCATTTAACTGCACTGTACTCCTATCCACAGGCTTCATCAGCATATTTCAGCAGCGCCTTGATGGATGAAGATAGATGGGAGAACATCATCCTTGGTGAAATCACTGTTTTATCAAGGTTAAACCATCCTCATGCTGCACCACCTCCCTTTGTTGCTTCGTTTCCAATCACAAAATTAGCGGCAGATGTAACGCACGTTCGCACGGACCCCATTCCTCCCTCCCCAGCTCAGCTCTCCCTTCTGCAGGGTGGGGAGGGAGGGGAAGCATGGGGAGACCTCTCCCATCGCCATGCCTAAGTCCCTCCAGCTCTGTGGGTTCTGGGGACCCAATGAAACCCCAAATCCACAAAGATTTCATTAAGTTGTCTCTGTGGCATGAAGGGCCAGTGAAAGCACAGCTACATCATCCATCAGGGCTCTCCAACAGCTCCTGCTAAAGCCAAAGGACCACCAGCCTTTCACCTTGGCACACCGCTGGCACTTTTCTGTGGGTTGAGAGCTAAAGCCATGGTGAGCAGAGGACAAGGAAGAAAAGCAGGAGGCAGGTAGGCTTTTGGTGGAGCCAGATGGCCTCACGATGAAGATGCCAAGGGGAACGGGATGCAGAAGGGCAGCAGCACAATAAACGACCTTTCTCCATTGTGAGCCCGGCTGGATGCGGGTGGGAAAGCCTGGGCAATTCGAGGAAAAGGGCACCAGAGCCAGGGAGGGCGGGGAGAGGCTTTTATCTCCGGGTCAGAAGTTCAACCCCAGCCCAGGTCAGCAGCGACAGAAAGCTGTTGCCTTCTGACACCTCTCCAGCAGCCAGCTGGGCAGGTTGATGGATATCCCCACGGCTCCCAGCCCCAGTACTCCCCATGTCCCCACCTGGCAGGCCGGGCACACCTCCTTCCAGCTCCTCCGGAGAGCCGTCCCCTCTAGACGCAGGCGACATGGCCCACAGCAGCTGTGATGGGCCACTGGGCAGAGCCAGGTCCTCCTGCAAACCTCAAGCACACTTACGAGCTCTATCAAACCCCTTCCACGGAGCCACTCTGCTGAGGAAGGCTTGTCCTCCTGCCCGGTTCTACCAAAAAGGAGAAATACATGGCCTTGAGCACCATCCCTGGTAGATCAGCTCGAGTCACCCCATTTTTCCAAGATCAGACATCATACGCTTCCTGTGGAGAAGACCTTGTGCAGGGTCAACAAGGCCCCCAACGTGTCTTAGGCAAAATCATCAGACGAGGTGCCCTTGTGACTTGGGAGCGCTCTTCCCGTTGGAAACCCTAGATCGCAGGCTCCCAAGACACTTTGACCCAGATTTCAGAGACCTTTCGGGGCTGAGTCACCCCCTGCCCAGAGGCAAGGCCCCAGGAGAGGACAGCACCTGTTATCCCTGCAGCCTCCAGCCAGGCACTCACTGGAGGAACACGATCCCAGTGGCTTGGGAATATATAAGGACAGGCGACCACGGAGGGCAGCATGCAGCTTTGAAACAGCCTGCAAGACCCCTCTCTGTAGCCCCGGGCTTCTAAATACCTTTTAAAAAAAAAATCTGTATCCCCCTTATAGCACTGTTTGTCTCCACAGGGCGCTATTAAGTTACAAGAATATCTCTGGGCCGGGGGCCAGCTGCCGTGTTGTGTGGTCCCCATTAAACACAGATGGGTCGGACTGCCTCCGGGCGGGGAGACCTGCTCCAGCCGTGGCTTTGCATCCCCGTTTTAGAGAAGTCAGCCTTGGCAACTGGGCTTTCTACCTAGCCCATCACTTGTTGCCTACATGTTGTGTAGGCGCCCTTGGCACCTTTCAACCAAGGCTCAACAGCGTCTTGCACCAAAAAAAAAAGGGTAAGATGGCATGCATGATCATTGGTTTTACAGGTGGGGAAACTGAGGCGCAGGCAACCCCGAGGGACCAGCTTAGGCTCATGAAGTGCAGCACTGGCCAGCCTGATTGCTGCGTAGCCATCCCTCTCCCCTCCGCCCCGGCTCCTCCCACACATCCTTTGGACCAGCTCCAGACACAGCTGGCCCAGTGGGTCAGGTCCATGGGAGCTGCCAGCCCTCCCCTCTTCCTCCTCCTCCAGCGGGATCTCTCCATTGCTCTTTCACTAGCAGGGAAAAGCATCCCTGATATGCAGCTGAGCAGCCAACTGACCCTGGCAGGCAGTGACCCAGGAGAAGGTCACTTATCGAGTCCTGCTGCGAGATCTGCTGCCTCCAAATTCAACCCGGCTGCCGGGGGGAGCTGCCGCTCTTGGGGGGCTGTGGGTAGGTGTGCGCACACAGACACCCACAAACTTTCCGAGCGAGGCAGCTGGTTTCACACCCCAGCTCCTTCAGGGCTGCTTCCCCACGCAGCAGGAGCAGGGCGAGCTTTGCCCTGGCTCCCCCCATCCCCTGCCATCCCCCCCCTCCTGGGGCAGGCAGCTCTCCGGTTTGCAGATACCATCACAACAAGGCCGGTGGAGCAGGAGCTCGGACGAGATGCTCGCAGGGAAGTTTCCTCCGAGCTCAGTGTGCAGCGGTTGGCTCACACTCCAAAGCACCGCAGTTTATAGCCCTTATAAAAACATTTATATAGAAACTGCCTGTTCCTATGCATATAAGGCCAATGCCTTCAGACTTGGGCAGGCACCAACACCATATTCAGGCGCAGGGAATAACCCGGCTTCCCAGTGAGCCGAGCACAGCCAAAGCTGGACAGAACCCAGCCAGCGTCTCCGAAAACCTCTTCGAGAGCTATATATGGATTTTGGAGCCCAGTCCCGTTCACACTGGGAGAAGAGGCCAGGAGGGTTGTGCTGACCAGCACTCGAGACACAGCTACAGAAACACGTTACCAAAAACTAAAGAAAGGGTTTACAGCGATACAAAGAAAAGCAAAAGGTGGAGGTCTCCTTCCCTTCACCCCATCCCTAGTGCAAAGAGGTAAATGAGAGCATGGATTAAACAGATGCAGCTTATGCTAGATCCTCAAACAAAACAAAAGCAAGACTTTCTGCAGTATAAATATGTCATTAAAAAGCACAGCTCTCGGTAACAGTACTGCAGCGGCAGACATTCACAGCAGCCCAGATCTGGCTTAACGCGAGACATCCAGGTTGGAAAACGCTCAGCATCTGAACCTGTCAGTTTTGCAAGGATCCCAATCCACGCCCGGCAGACAGGACCCATATCACCCATTTCATACTGGTTGCCTCTGAATCTCCTTGGGTATCCCACCGGGGGGTGCGGAACATCTTCTCTCAGTTGTTACTTCATACGCCATCTCCAAGGAGATGCCCTCTTCCTCAGTTTCCCCAGGACCCAAACAAAGCACTCCCTCCCATGGCCATCCCGGCCTGGCACACAGCTATCCCCATGGCAAACTTGCCCTCTCCTCCCAGTAGCAACCAGTTTGTTCCAGACCCATGCAGCTTTCACTAAGAGCTCACAGACCATACTCGCCCCAAACTTCTCCATCAGCCCTGACCTGGGCTGTCCTCTGCCACAGAGGTGGCAGCACGTCAATCACGGGGCAGTTGGTCATCTGTCAAAAGCAAGGACACTCTGCAAAGCTTTGCTGTCTCACAGGCACATCCACTTCCAAGACTCAGGGACATTTGAACTTCGGTTCCTGGAGACAATTAAGAGAAATAAATCTGGTTGCTTTAGCCCCAGCACTGGAGGGGGAACAATCTTCCCTAGCGCTAATGGAGGTGCTTTTCCTTACATATATATCAGCTGAGATGATGTCCAGGCAGAACATTAAATTAGCCAGCCTCTATTAATTACAGCACTTCTATAGCTCTTCCCATCTTCCAAGTGCTTTACAAACAGCATTAATTCCTGTGCATGTTATCTCCTTTCCAAAAACCTCCCTGAAGAGCTGGCAAAGCCCCACAGCCCGGAGCGGCCTTGGAGTGAGTGGTCCCCACCCAGCCTCATGGTCCCCCACAAGCATCCAGGCTCAAGACCATTGTTTAGAGCTGGACCGGGAGCCCGGCTAATTTACGAGTCATCAAAAGGGCCAGGACTCCCCAGCGAGGTCTGTCCCCCGGCTGGTCTCCCACAGGCTGGAACTTACTGCTGTCCTCCCACCCCTGAGGGCTGCTGGCACTCCAACTTCACCATCCCTGCCTCGCCTTTCTCCCCGTCTGGAGAATTTCTCCCACCATTAAAATTAACAAGGTGGGTTTGCAGAGACCAGCTCGCTACAAAGCCCCTCCTTGTTCCTGGAGTTTGGGGTTGTTTTTAAATTGAGCCGCAGTCCCGTAAATGCAAAGTTATACCAAGCATCATTTACTTTACTGCTGAGCGATGAGGAGCAGGGAGGGAAGCAGGGCGCTCCCCTCCCGGCACGCCGTAAAGCACCCGGAGCGCACAGGCACGCAGACACTGCCTGCAGTTCTCCTCTGCTCCGGTCCGGCAGTGCTCCCCATGCCAAGAGCTACAGCCTGGAAAATGGCACTTGTGCTAAAGTGCCCGCATTAATCAAATCTTCATTCACACCAGCAGAGAGAGAGAGAGAGAGAGAGGGGGAAAGGGAGAGAGATCCCACCAGCTCCCCGAGCCCAGCCTTCGGTCCACCCCAGCTGGGAAGAAGCATGCTCCGGTACTTTGCCAGCCGGCAGCCTCCACAGGATGCACCAGGACAGCAGAAAAGGGCAGTGAAAGCCTCCGTGTCACAGCTTTCACAGACCTAAGCATTCCCAGGAAGAAAGGAGAAATTACAACTTTCCAAACTAGATTTAGCAACATGGGCAAAAAGAGCAGAAGAGGGCCATGGGATTCCTAGCAAAATCACCAAGCTGAGACACCGACCACATTTTTCTAACTGGTTACCATCACTGGGACCACCAATCCATCATCCACAGCATGCTATGGAGACAAACTTAGCAATAGCGATGGGGACATCATGTGTTGGCCCCCCAGGAGCAAGGAACTCATGAGAGCGATCACTAGACTTGGGGCTACACCTAACACCATCCAAATACAGGGCAACCTTGGCTACTTAGCCATGGTGGGCAGGAGCAGAACAGATGCTAACCACAGCGGCACCAACATCGCACTGGGAGACCCAACGCCAGACTGGCCCTAACACCCCAAGTCAGCAGGCTGGAATAGGCAGGCAGACACAGACGGACTGACTGTTGGAGAACAGCACTGCAACAAAAGCATCCTTGTCGGTTATTCTTCTAACCTGTTCTTGGACCTTCATCACAAAGGCGAGTCTACCACCTCCCCAAGTGGAGTTACACTTGCACACGCAACCTGAAGAAGAGCTTGCTTGAACGTCACGTTAGCTACTACTTCTTACCCGGCTTTTGGTCTCATATTTACTCCTTCGGTCTGTGAAGCAAGAGTATGTTTGCTGTCCTCTTTGGGCTAAAGAGAGCAAGAACCACCTTGATTTTAGACTGTCCAAGAGCCTAACTCCCATACGCTCCCATCTAGGAGACTGTAAGACAAAGTCTTGTCCAGGCTTACCCAGCTATCTGTGGCACCAGAAAAAAGTCAAATATAGATCATCCAAACCCCAAGTGACTGCTTTGCCAGGTAAATCAGGGGAAAAAGCACTGAATACAATGTGCAAAAGTGGGAAGGTGGAGAAGGGATTCCCTTCCCTCCCATTTTAATAACCCAAGGTTGCAAGGACAGGAAAAGCTCTTCAAACTACACCGAGCTGGGCACAGCAGCATCATGACCTTCACTGGTTTTCCGCTCACCGGAGAGGAAACGAACACAACATGCTCCAGTTTCTTCGACTCCTCTGCCTTTTTCTGTTCCCCACAGACCCTCTGGACAAGCAGACAAGACAGATCTAACGCTCAAAGGGAAAGTCAGCTGGAGTGCAGCCCTGCCAAGCTCTTAAGCCAGACCTTAGATCAGACCTATGCCTTCCCTCCTCTGAAGGTACGGCAGGAAACGGTACCCTGGCCACGAGAAATGAACTGTGATTCATAGCAAAACCCTGCCACCCTACGCATGCCAGACACTCATGGCTTCAGCATCCCCGCACGAGAAACGGGAAGACGCACCACCTTCCCACCACAAACAGCTGGTTTCAGCCCTTCTCCCCTCCACACTGTTATGGGCTGTAGGCCACAGAGCAGCACCACAAGGCAGGGCAAGGTCTCCTCCAGGCTTCGGTTACAAAGCAGCCTGGTGTCCAACCCGCAACAACAGCCGCAGATGGTGCCCAACAGCCCATCCCCTCCGAAGCCATCGCCTCCCAGCTCCATGGCAAGCCAGCCGAGACGGCCACAAGCCTCCCTGAGCAAGGTGCACCACGACACCTTCGCTCAGCACTCGGAGGTGAGAGGAGGGAGAAGGAGAGTCTACCCAAAGGCACTTTTCAACCAGCCTTAATAAGTTAATGCAGGAATCTTCCCAAAGAGTCTGGCTATAGGAGACACTGGTCTCCGCTGAATCAAGATCTGTTATGTTGTAATATAATAGATGTAAATTAAAACAGAAAATCTATCATGCCTCTAATGTAGCCTGATAGCTGAGCGTGTGGATCCGTACAAGCAGAAGCACAGAGAGGAAGGGTGATATATGGCGAAGCTGGATGGAGGGTGAAAAGCGTGGCGAGACGAGCCGGAGAATGGTGCAGCCCGCTCTACGCTCCTCAGACCCAAGGGCAAGAGAGGAATAAATGTTGATTAGTGTTGATTTTGTCCGACGAACGCTTGTCGAGTGACAGTTGGACTAAGCTGCTCTGAAAGAGAAGCATTAATCTTGGTCTGGTTTAAGTAGAGTATATTAATTTGTGTCATTTTTACTAAGTCGCACTGAGAAAGGCTTCTTACTGCTTTGCATCTGACTGCTTTGGTGGTTTAGCCTACTTTAGATTTTTTTTTTTCTCCCTTTTTCCCTCCTTCCCCCTTTTAAACAGATACGGCGGCAGCAGCAACATATTCAAATAGCTCAGCAGGAGAGCGGGGGACCAAACGCTTCGCTCCTGGATTAAGAAAATAAACTCCCAGGGTGTTGGCATAGCAACAGCATTTCAGATGAACTGCTATATATTCCGTGATTAATAAATTAACATTTTTTTCATATGGTTGTTCCTCCTTTTCTTTCCCTCCTTCCGATGGCAGGAAGGAGAGCGGGGAGGGGGGGGAGGGTGAAGCAGCGCACAGGGGAGGCCGGCGCCGATGTCCCCGAGAGCTGAGGACGGGGCTTTGCCCATGTAGGGTGGCAGGGTCTCCTTCCCTCTCCGTGTGCCCAGCCGCGGCACGGAGCTTTCTGCACCCTAGAGAGCCGCACGAACACGATGGGGACGCGACGGCCCATGTGTTGGGGCCAAGGAGAAACGGGTCTCATGTGGATGGGGATGAGGATGCGACGCAGCCGAGGAGGCAGACGCAGGGGTCGGGGTGCAGGCAGCCCCGCCACAGGCAGGGCTGGAGGTGCTGCTGGTGCTGGGACGAGGCTGGTTTCAACTCCCCTTTGCAGGGCTGAATGTGTGCACACTCTCACCGTGCAGGAATGAAGCATTCCCACAGTGGCAGGCAGCAGCACGGGCAGGCGCTGCCGGTCCTGGCTCCGTTATGATCCATTCCTGCTCTCGGTGGGACCGAGGGCTTCACGAGCTATGCCCCTTGCTGGCAGATTGGTCCTTTTGCAGCCGCTTTCTCCTCTCCGCTGCCTGCCTTCTTTTTTCCTTTTACTTACTTTTATGGAAAAGGGACTAGAGGGAGAAGCTAGAGAAAATACCGTGAATTAAGAGCAAAAGACTGCAAAGTTCCCCAGAGCAAACTGCATGCACAGAGTTAATTTTCCATGGCTGGAGCAGGTAACAAGAGCTCCCGCAAGCCTTTCTGAACATAACCGGGCGATCCCATTCTCTAGGAACAAGAAACCAGAGCCTCCCCGAGGAGCACCGGTGAGTGACTGACCCAAATTCAAACACTTTCTTCCTCCTGCCAGTGCTGGCAAAGTGACCGGCACTGAACCGTATCCGCCTTCAGGCCCTTGCTGCGCTGCACCGCTAAGAGCCTGAACGCAGGAGGGAGAAAATCAACAATTCAGGATTCATCATAGTCCCCCCCCAAAATAAAAAGGAGTGGGGATATGCTGAGCCGGGAGAGCTTTGCCAGGAGGGCAGGCACCCAGCGGGGTAAAGGCTGGCGGGGTGAGCCGTGCCCTTTCCAAACACTCATACCAGGTGTGGTGGTTTAGCCCCAGCCGGCAACAAAGAACCACGCGGTCAGTCGCTCACTCCCCCTCTCCACGGCGGGATGGGGGCGAGAATCGGGAGAAAAAGGCAAAACTGATGGGTTGAGATAAAGGCAGTTAAACAGAACAGCAAAGGAAAGGGGAAAACAATGACAGTAATACCGATAAAGGAATATACAAAGCACAATTAATGTACAACCGCTCACCAGCGGGAACCTGGAAAAGTCCCAGACCTCTCTGGAATGGCGATTCCTGCCCCCCCACCCCAGCTCTGTAACTGAGCATGATGTCAAATGGTATCGAATAACCCTTTGGCTACTTCGGGTCAGCCGTCAGGGCTGTGTCCCATCCCAGCTCCTTGTGAATGTTAATCCTATCCCTGCTGGAATCAGGATACCAGGCGCTCTGCGTGCCGTGGGATCACCATGCTGAGAAGGTTCAAGCTCGGTCTCTATGCAGCTCCCACTGAATTCAAGAGGTTTTGGTGTGGGTTTTTTTTTTTTTTTTTAATCATAGCATAACACCTCTTGCATCTGCAAATATGCCCTGAACATGCCCATCACCCATCCTGCTTGCTCTTTGGCACTACAGCAATCCTCCCCCAGTTCTACCACCCAAAGCTGCTTTGCTTCAGGCACCAACCAAAGCTGAAACATTTCCTCTTCTTACCAAAATCTGAATTTTTGTAAGTTTCGCTAAAGCATGAAATCATTTTGACCAGGGCTGAGTTACATCCACCTCAAGCTGCACGTGCACATAGGCACGCTGTAGGCACGCACTCGGCACACCTCTGTTTGAGAATTAAGATCCTGAAGAAGAACCAACATTTTTAAAAGCACTTCAGCTGTTCGAGACCCACGTCTGCTTTTCAAAGCTGGCTAGGAATGAGACTTCTCATCTTATCCCAAGAGCAAGACTTGGGCAATCCAGGAACATTACTAAAGGGGTTTAAACACAAGCCAAACCAGCAGTTCCGTGCTCGCTGCCCTGCACACAGCTGCAGGCACGAAAAACAAAAGCTCCTCCATCACCAGCAGGAATACCCTGCTCTAACCCCGCTGCCAATCCCCCCAGTATCTTCTGAGGTCTCAACAAACCCCTCACCTCTTCCACAGCATCGCCCCTCTGACGTGCAATGCCCCGGCACAAGCTGTGCCATTGTGGCAGGTCCCTCCATGTTCTCCATACCACAGTAGCGTACAGCAGGCTCTCCGTCCATGCCTCGAAGGCACCCTGTCACCCACGAGACCTTCCTCTGCTGCCGGCAATCCTAAAGAAATGGAAACCTTTAAAATTGGAGCCATCGGGGAGAGGGAGGCAGAGCAGGGCCCCACAGCACTTTCCTCTGCTCATTATTGCTGCTGCTGGGGACCGGGGGGGGGCGAGCGGCACCGCGCCGTGTCCTCCCCTTAACGTTATCTTACACTCTGAAGCACAAAGGACTACTTAGAAAAGACTCGCTGGTGTAATGCTGTTTCTCAATGACTTTTCTGATGGATCCTGGAGGACAAGCCGTATGAAAGCATCTCCACAGCTGCATACAGAGAGCTGGGGTAACCCAATTTATTTAAGCAACTGCCAGCCTCCAGCCCAGCACTGGTAGTTTTTAGGAGGAAGATGGAAGCAAGCAAGAGCCCGTGGTGACAGCGGATGTTTAGCACCAAACTTCAGAGGTGTCTTTGGATATTGGCACATTCTTCATCGAGCCCTGTTTGAAAACACACCCCGACTTGCAACATATTTATTAAACGCACCAGCAATCGGTCTACAAGTAAGGACTGAGTCCCAAATAAAAAATATGCACAGCCTGGGATTTATCTACACCCCTGAAGGTGGGAACGTTCCTCATGCCTTCCAAACACCATCCATGAGAGCCCACATGGAGTCACTGCAGCATCAACACTACCCAGTCCTTCACTAACGCCTTCCATCTAACCCAAGAGCTTTTAGAATAAATCAATCCATCAAAACCCTGAGTCCGAGTGTCAGCCCTTTCGCTCGTGAGGAGAGGGCGAGACCCCGGCAGGCAAAGCGCACACACATGTCACAGCTCATTTTCCCAGGCCTGAATTGAGGGAGCCAGGGTCAGCATGGGAAGAGGTGCAGCCCCTACCTTCCAAGGCGTATGGCCCAGGAGAGAGAAAACAGGGCACTGCTTGGCCATAAAGGACCGGTGCCACGACTTAGGTGTTTTTCCAGCAGCCTAAAATGGTACAGAAAAGATCCTGTTGGCCCTACCTTGTCATCCGAATGCTGCCATGTGCAGAGGCTGCGTCCCTCCAGCAAAGAGCCTCGTCCACTTCAGGCACTACGTCACACTGGTCCTTTAAAGGATCAGTCCTTAAATCAATCTGCTGGACCAGACGGTTCTCAGCATCCTCATCAGGGGCAGCATCAAGTATGAGATCCCCACTTAAAAATTTAAGTGGCCAACCAGCCAAGAATGGGAGGGGAAAACCCTCAAAGAAATTAAAAAGAAAAAAAAAAAAAAAGAAGAAAAACCAACAGAACAGCCTCCTGGAATTTGTCCACGATGATCTGTACAAGGTTATTCTGCTTCCCTCAATTTCCCCAGTTTAAAATGAACCCTTCAAACAACCGGGAGCTCAAAAGAGAAAAGGAGGTATGTAAAATAGTGCCAACCACACAGCGCGCTGCGACATCCCTCCAGCCCCTTACAGCTTTTGCCCCCTGCAGAATAATCCCCAGCAATGCTATCTATTTAGACCCTGTTTCTGGCCCCACTTTTCAATTCATCCCTCGTCCATCCTGAATTTCAGCACCCAGTTCCTAGCCTGGGAACAGGTCTGTGTTATCCATTCGACAGTTCCTCACCATCTGACACCCACACCCCTCATCACTTCATCCAGGGAGAAGCCATGCGGCAATATTTCCTCCCTGCACTTTAATTCTTTAACCACCGCCAAAATCAAGGGGAAAGTCTGAATTCAAACTCAGATCAAGAATCCCAAATAGAGAACCAACCAATTCATCATGAATTCCACACTGCTCAAAAATCCCAACCCAGAAGTTCAGCCCCAGACCACGTCCACCCCACATACCTGGTTTAGGGGTGCCTCTCGTTTGCTGGGCCACCTGCATTGTGCTTGTGCAGCTCCGTTAACGTGCGCTCAGAGAGACCTGCTCTCCATCATCTGCAGCCGAGGCCACAAGAGAGAAGCCTGTAAAAAGTCTTCTGCTGCGATTTCTCTTTTGCATTTACAAAAGACCCCATGAAACTCCCGTGCTGTGCAAAGAAACGGTACAAACAGGTAAAACTCCATTCATCTAACGAGCTTCCACTCAGCATCCTGGAGTCGCTCATTCATTTATTTTCTGAAGTTTCTCTCGATCCAGGTGTTTCCTACCACATGCTAGCACCTAGCATCCCCTCGGAGAGTGGCTGCTGGTGGGTCGCCTGGTCTGCCATGGAAATTAATGAGGCTCCACCACGAAGGGAGAATTTCTCTCCGTAACTCCTTAGCTCCGATCCCATATATCTGGAGTTCCTGAAACTCCCTGCATTTCACCAGTATCGTTGCATTAATAAGATGTCTGGAGACACGTGCCATACCCAGTTAGGAAAAGGAACTAAGATCTCTCCTGCTCTATCAAGTGTGGCCTCTGCAGCCCAGAAAGCCCACTGCTACCCTTTTTGCCAAACCACACTGCAAATAACACATCTAATTTGCTCTCTGCTGTGCTCCTTAGGTCTTTTGCAACATTACTGATTTCCAAGAGCTTTCCTCCCACTGAATCTTTCCGGTTTGGATCGTGACGGTAGTATTTTGCAATTCCTTCCTTGCACATTCATGAAGTGTTGCTGTTTGCCACTAAAAAGCCACTTGCTGGGCTCTACCCCAAAGGCAGCTGCGTTTCAATGGTCGGGAAGCTAATAATATACATTACCATACCGGTAGGCAGGGAGAGACGTGCACTGATGTTTACATCTTCCCTACGCAACCAATGCACAAGGCGGACAGGTTTTTTTGGAGCAGAATTTGGAGACAGAGGGAAGCGCGTGAGACGATCACGCCACGGGAGCGAGCGGCAGCGCGCCACCGGCACCCCGGCTCCCGATCGATAGGCCATCTGTAATAGAAGATCAATCGCTTCCATTTTGCGAGGTGTTAAGTGTGACGGGAATTGAATTAAAGCCGAGACCATAAGAGCAGCTATAAGTTATGCCTTTTTCCTTCCCCCCCCTTTTTTCCCTTTTAAGAAACAAACCCATAAAACGGTACTTTTTTTTTTCCTTTCCTCTTCCCTGCCCCCTCCCTTTCCCCTCTAAGATTTTCAATTAGGTGAGTGGAAGGACGAATGGTGTAGATACATTTTGTTCAAGTTCTAAGTGCTTCTGAAACCCACTGTCAAAGCATTTAGTAACGTAAGATTTAAGATGCCCAATTAATTTTTCCCCAACAAGGAGCCAAAAGTAGATGCAGGAGGAGGTTAAAAGCTAAGTGTTTAATTAATATTAAATTTATATGATTCTTTATCACTGAAAGCATTGTAAAATTGAAAAAGCAGTTAATTTTATGATCACTGTGTATTCCTCTGCTTTGATCTTTGATCCGTGGAATGAAATCGCAGAGTGTAAAGATTCTCCTGCTTTATTATACCTGTCTCGTGGTAGGGATGCTGGGTGAGGTGAGCTCATCTGAGCCCCAGCACAAACTGGGCAGGGTGGTACCCGGGCACGAAACCCACACGCTGCCCGGGGCTTGGGGGGTGCACAGTTTGCAACCGCCCCCCCCCCCCCGGCACGGGGAACTTTGTGCCATTTGGCCGAGGACGGCATGAAACTCTTCTGTACGCCACCGCTGCCTCGCCGCCGATTCCTGGCCTCCCCCGTGCCTATCTGCCAGCGAGACAAAGAGCTATTATGCAGAACGGATTGCACTGGAAAGAAAAAAAGGGGGGGGATAATTTCTGCAGGGGTTTTTTTATGTGGTGGGTTTCTTTTATATTTTTAAATCCCACTGGGAGCCTCATTATAATTTAGTTATTAGCGGGGGGGGGAACCAAATAAGTAAAAGAAATTTAACATCTTAAAAAAAAATATTTAAAGGGAGGAGAAAAATCAACAGGATGAAAGTTCTCCAAGCTTCAAAGCAGTCGCGAATTCCCGATTCAAACATTTCAGGCAGACCCACTGGCAGTGAGATGCCTTGGGGTCAGCTTCCCCATCGCAGATCCATGGCTGCTCCCGGTCAGAACAGGCACAGTCCCCCTGACCACAGATGCCCACGCAGCCCAGACGGACACCGGGGATGGGAGCACGTCTCCACACCAAGCAGAACCATCTGATCACATCCCTCTCACCCAGCCCTCTGAAAGGCCACGTACATCTTCCTCTGTCCCTTCAATTCAGTGCCTCCTTCCCTGAGAGAGGTTTTGTGCGTATATTCATATGATAAGAAAGTGAGAGTTTAAATGGGAATTTAATCTTATTAAAGTCTTGATTTTAGGGCAGGTACATAAGTCATGCATACGAAGAGGCACAAAGTAATGAAACGGTGCAGCTCTCGGGATACAGCTGGGAAAACTGGAAAGTCATTAAGGATGGACAAAAATTAGCCTTGATATCAAGAAATAAGATCTAGTAATTGGCACTGCTTCATAAGCAATGGGAATTAATACTGTTAACCCTTTGCCCCCACTCTTCAACTTATTTTCAGTTGCTGTCAGAGAAGGACAGTCACCTTATCCCCACGTGAGAGGTTCCAATACAGCAGCAACACAAGTTGCCCCAGGTCATGCAGCAGCGATGGAGTAGAGCCTGGAAGAAAACCCAGGTTTCTCCTCTCCCATGGGATGCCAGAAGGCGGCTCCCTTTCTAATAAGCAGAAGAGATGCCAGGCGCACAAAGAAGCAGTCTATAACCTCAGGGAGTCTGAAACGGGATAGGTAACAACCACCCTGCTGTTGTTAGCAGGCTATCTTTGCTCCTATCCATGACACAGGAAGCACAAGACACAGATTTGTGTTTTTCACATCCTCACTGGATGGGCCATGGAGTCCAATCATCAGAGCTGCTGGGCACCAAATCACACCCTCCAGCTGGCACTTCTTCAAGCCCGTGTCCAGCCTGTTTTTTTAAGGCTCAAACTACCCTTGGCCCAGCTAAGACAGGAGGTCAGATTTCCAAACACTGGCCTTGAACCAGGCAACCAGCTTTCAAGCCTCGTACAAAGCATGTCAACCAAAAAAACCTGAGAAGTATCTGCACTTGTCCACGGGGAGGTATCTACATCCAGGCTGCTCCCTCCACTGTTCAGGGAAGAAAAACAGGTACCAAGGAGCCCACCTCCTGCTAACCTTCACATCTAAGGTGGTGCTTTCAGGATCTGCTTGACAGAAGTCCTGCATGACTTCTGGTCCTCTCCCATGGATGAGATGTCATGCATGCTCAAGCACGGCTGTGTATCTATCTTGGGAAGAGCTGCCATTAAGCGAGATGTTCAGGGGACACAGACAGCAACAAAAGAGACCCGGTGCTGCTCTGACAACTCCTCTGCTTCCTCCCAAGCGGTGGAGAACAGCAGGTCCACCACAGCTCTGGCCATACGCAGCACAGCCTCCTTGCGCAGACAGACCGACCGTATTTTATACATATGCGTGCAGATATCGACAGATGGAGAGAGAAAATTACCGTGCCCATAAACTGAAGCTTTGGTCACGTCAGTTCAAGCAGCAGAACAGAAAATTTAGAGCCAAAAAGCCAGCTTGTGTCAGTCAGGCTGATGAGCGCAGGCGCCAAAAAACACACCCTTTAGCACGGGGAGGCGAGACGCAAGCACACACATGCACACAGAGACCCCGCTTCTCTTCATCTATTCTCAGCAACTGTTTGTCTGAGGCCACATGCAACTGGATTTGTCAAGCCCCCTTTTAACAACTTCTTGTCACAGTCCATTACCAAATTGCATATAGTTATATATTCCACTAATTAGGCTTCTAAAATATCATTAACATGTCTCTTGATCATTAGCATAACGTATGAGGCGTCCTCGTTAGGCACGACTCGAGTTTGTTAACGCGGTAATGAAAGGCACGGGGCTGGTACTGCAGGAGCCGTGCAGAGATAGGAGGCTGGGAACATCAAAAGCATCAGTGCCAGGCTTGAAAAAAATAACAACAAGATCAGCAAGAGGCAGGGGAAGAAGCCAATCACTGGGAAACCAGGGTGATGTGGAAGGTGGAACAAGCACCTTCAGGCGGGCAGATACTTCACATACACCGCGCATCTTCCCCGGACTAAAATAACATTCCCATGATCTGGGTAGAGCACAGATCAGAGATGAGTCAGGATCACAGACTTGAAGGTATCGTCATCGGAGTCTGGATAAAATGGCAGTGATGGCCAGGGTCCACACCAGACTTCAGCCCCCAGCCCCACGGCACAGATCTGTGTCCCCAGTTGAACCCTTCGTGTCTGGTTGATGCCGAGACACCCCTCACACCTACCTGGGCCAGCCCTGCTCCACACAAGGACACCCCGCACCCAAAGCCCAGTGCAAGACACACACATGTTCCTCTCTCCTCCGAAACCAACGCTGAGCGCTCCCTCAAGGTAAAACTGGCCCGATGCAATGCCAGGCACCACCCTCACCCAGCCAGCTACGCAACATTGAGCAACCACCCCAGTTAAACCGACGATGAAAAACCACCACCCACCAGGCATTACCCAGCAGGAGATCAAGGGTGTTAGAGACAGGAGCCTGGGATGGTGCAACGACATGGGACCTCGGTCAGGAATGTAAGAGAAAGGTCTGAAAGGTCTCTGGTACCCAAATGCAACCCCCAGACGGCATTATTTGCATACGTGTTTCAATGCGTCCAGGGCTGGGGGGGTGAAGGATGTGAATTAATAGCCAAAGGTTTGACCAGGACAGATGCTTCCATGTCCAAGCCAGCTCATGTATCAGTGGTTACCACCGTTGCTATAAATAAGCAGGGACTTTTTTTTTTTTTTTTCCCCCTTTGAGCAAATAACTCAATAAGTCACCACATGAAAGATATTGTAAATAGCTCCAGCAGAGTGCAAGTCAGGGCTGCTTCCAATTAGCTTTCACTTACGCTCCCCCCGCCTGCGCCAAGTTTGCAGAGTTTGTTCCCAACACGCCGCTCGCTGTCTGGGGAGAGGTGGGGAGCGAACCCCACTGCAATCCAGGCCACCGCTCCTCCACGTTCGAAACGATCTTTTCATTAAGGCTGCGAGGACGTCAAAGCCAGTGAAAACAACCCACGTACGCAGTTATCTTTGTCCAGATGTTAATGCAAAGGTAGGGGGAGAGGAAACAACCCAGAGCTTTCCTTCAGCTGCTGAGAGCGAACACCACCAGCACCGCAGCATAAAACAAGCTCGGTGAGGGCAGCCCAGGGGCTTTACACACACGCATCTGAAGAGATGCCCCTAAGAAACGGGTAGGATGCATCCTCGTGGGTGACACCACTGCCAAAACAACCAGGGGAAGATGGATGATTTTTGCGACTCTTCATCACAAAATTCCTCTTCCATGAGATAAAGGCGGTGTTAAGACTCTTTCCGAGTTTTTACTCATTCATACACACAACCTTTGTGTCCCGCACACGCGTGCGCCTTCGCACAGCAGCTGGTCCCGATACCAGAGGAGCATCACGGCCAGGAAACTATCACCAGGAAGATAAAATACAGGGCAGAAGAGCGTGGGATCAGTTGGTAGCCTACAGGAACAAGAATCCTGGGGAAAGGGCTTAATTCCCCACCACCCCTATCTGGGAAAGGCTCTGGGAAAGCCACGGGGTGTCCGCGCCTCACCTTTTGCCAGCAGGATGGTGATACAGGTGCCAAACCTGAGCCAGGAGATGGAGGGGGCGCAGGGAATCAAGACCTGCTCATCGCATCATCGTTTTAGCCAAACCTCCCGTCTTAAGTCACCATGCAACCAGGTACCACCCTCACCCAAGCATTTGGCAAGGTGGTCAGCAACACCCCCGAGCAGGACTAGGAGGAGGTCTCCCTAAACAAGCAGATGTATTCGTTCACAGCCGAGCAGCCTGCCTTCCCTGCCACCCCAACCATAACACTGCAGTGAAATATGGACACTGGAAAGCATCCGCTGTTTTGGGGAGAGGGGTTACAGCAGCTAGCGCGGCACACACCGCTTTTGTTTGCTTCCTGCCTTTCAAGCCAAAAGCAACAATCACAAAAAAGAAAAGCCACTAACACTTGATAAAGCTTTTCAATTTGAAAGGGGTCAGGAAAAAGTTCCAGGAAAGGGAAGAGAAACAACCTTCTTTAAACCCTTTAATGTGGTGAGAATCAGTTCTCGCAGGCTACAGGTTTATATTTTTCCCCTGTAGTTTTTCAACCATCTTTACCCACCCCTCGTCATGCTGTTTCTTCTTCCCACTCCCTCCTCCACTCCCAAATGGCGGCAGCGCTCTATTAAAATGGCCAGAGAGGAACCTCTCCCCTCCCCGTGCAGGAGGGCGCTGGGTTGACCTCTCCACATCTGGACATGGCTGCAACCTCTGGCTTTCCACAGCAAATGCCGGCAGCACAGCAACCTTCCTGGAAACGCATTCCCCCTGACCTCCCTTCTCCGACCCACCCATCTCCTGTCCCTCTGCTCAACTCCACCACCCTCCACGCTGTCTGGGCTGCGGACTCGGCATTACCTCATGAGGGGTGCAACTCCTCCAGACAGAGCCTTGACAGCTCTCATGGGACCAAATCCAGGTTGTATTTGCTTGGGAAATTGAAGGGGAGTCAGAAAGAAGAGGAAGAGAATCCAGACTGCAAACCAAACAGATTTAAATAACTAAAGCAAACAGCTTCGACAGCAACAAATCGGTTCAAATCCTAGAGCCACGTCCTCAAATCCACTTTCGATCACCTGGAGAGTGCTTGCCACTGCAGAATGTCTTTATCCAGCGCATCTACTGTGCAACCAGCCAGGAGGGATTACAGAGCCATCAACATCTCTACTGGTGCAGTGGAAAAGCCTTGGTGGATCTCCTTCCTTCTTGTGCTGCATGAGTCCACCAGAGTCAACAGGCTGAGTAAAACACTGCCTTCCACAGCCAGACCAACATGCCTCAGCCTTTCCCAGCCAGTCCAGCACGAGGTGGTTCATGCTCTGGCTTTTCCAAGCCATGCATGGGCCAAACCAGATGGTCACTGATACCACATCATGTCCCTTCCCCGTGCAGGTCCAGCACTACCTCCTCTACACGCCCCAGCTTTCCCGCAACTCACACAGACACATTTCTTCATGGGACCTGCCTCTCCCAAAACACCAACAATTTTAACACATTGATGCATTGCTGGAAGACCACAGTGATGCTCCTGTGGAACGGGAGACCTCATCCCAACGGGGCCCACAACCAACCACCCCATCCACTTAGGATGGTTTTTCCAAACATCCTCCCACCCAGACTGCAGCCACCCAAGGCAAACCCGCACCTCCTCACCCCTTGGACCATTTTGGCTGGAAAAAGCGCGACAGAAAGCAGATGCTAATGGTTACACTTGCAAACTGTGACTCAGACTCAACACCAACAAACAGAAGGGCTCACACCGGTGGCATCACTTGCTCCCAGCCAGAGGAACAGGCACAGCTTTTCTTTACAGGACATAAAAAGCTGTTCCCATGCACGTCACCACCACCAAACCTGACTTTTGCCGCTTCCCCAGCAGCAAGCCTACTGATTTTTTGCCCTCCTTGCTGGGCGAGTGTGGAGACCCCATCCTCACCCCCCGGCCACGCTGGGGGGCACCACGTCGATAAAGCCTCACGCGCGCAGTGAGATGTGAGCCTCCCTGCTGCCCGCAATCAACTTCATTTGTTTATTTTTATTTGAGCAAAACTTCAGCCTGGCTGGGCTGGGGGGAGGCTGAGAGGCGGACAAACCCCTGGAAAGCCAGGCTGCGCGTTGGTCTCCAAATGGACTGAAACTGGGGATGGGAGGAGGGGCCAGCTCTCCTTTCCAAAGAGCTTTCAATAGGAAACAGATGTTGAGGGCCCAAGCACTGAAAGCAGGGTCTGCAGCGGGCTTCCCTGGCTCAACGCTCCCAACAGAATCCGTTTTAATTAAAATATTTCAGTTCAAGCATGAGGTGAGGGGTAGGGGTAGTGGGCAAGGGTCCGGGGGTGATGTGCTCGTTACCTCTGCGCGGGCAGCAGGTCTGGAAGGGGTGGGGGGGGCACTCAGGGTTTGGTCGGAGACCCCATCCTGTACCCCCAGCCCAGGCTCCCTCCCTCCAGCAGGGCTCGACATAAATTCTGCTGACTTCGAATGAAAAATTGCCTCGTTTCGGTACCGAAAAAATAACATTACATCACGTAGGCTGTGTCAGGTTCTATCAATGCCCCCTTCCCGCCCACCCCCAAAAGCGAGGGGGATGTAACCCAACACTATGAAAACACCAGCCCGGAGAAGAAAAGGGGCCTTTGTCGTGGACCGTCAGCTCCCTGCTCCTGCCTGAGGTGAAGAAAGATCTCTGAAAATGTTAGGCTGGGAAGTACAGACTCCAGACACATCCCCCCCCACGGCCCCTTTGCTTCCCCATCCCCACTTTCTAAACCCCTACTTCTCCCTTACTTGAAAACTTCTGCCGTTACTAGGATCCAGAGCTTCCTTCTCTCCCAGATCCCTTGGGAAAAGGCAGCCCCATGGAAAAAAACAGGGTGCCAGGAAGACTGAAAGCTCAGCCATAGTATCACTAAAGCCTGACTTTAAGCCTGGATGACTCAATAACATCCTCCAGGTGAGGAGGATCCATCCTGGATTTCTCCCCAAGGGCACCCGTCTCTCTCGCAGGAAGGGATGTGGAGCAGAGGGTGTGCGGACACCCACACCCAGCTCCAGGAAGGAGAAACAGGGGAAGGCCAGGACCCAAACACCAAGGAGGGGAGCTGGCAGGGGCTCTGCCAAGCCATGGCCACCCCAGGGAGCCCACACACCCCGCCAGAGCAGAGGCAGAGCGTCTGCCCACCCCGCGGGGACAGGCATGAGCCGATGATGAGAGGGAAGGAAATCAGGGCCCGCAGGATCTGATAACCAGCATCAACAATGCACCACGTTACGGTCCTCCAGGCCACGGGTTCCGCAGAGCAGGGCACAGACCGTGGGGCTCTCCTGCGGCCGCTCAGGGAATGTTGTGCCGGGCGGCTGGGAAGCAGGCTGTGCCGCTCACCTAACAGCCAGGGAACAGGCCCTAACCCGCTTTATTTACTGGGAAAGAGGAGCTACGTGAGCCTGAGGCCCCACAGGCACCCAGGCTGAGTCTGCAAGTGGGAACGAAGGGGGTGCAAATGGAGCAAACCCCCCCAAGACCACACACCATGGAGGGCAGGGTTGGCGAGTTGCTTTCTGCATCCCTGCTGCGATCGTGCTTTCCTCTGCCACGAGATGGGGGAAACAGGGGCACGCACCCCAGCAAAGCTTGCCTTGCTTAAACCACGCTCGCCGGCAGCGCCCCGGCTCGCTGAGCGAGCCCACAGCAGAGGGAAAAGTAGCTGCCGTGGGCAGCACAGCACCAGGCCATGCGCGGGTCGAGAAGAGAGGGAGGAGAACACCCAGCTTGCCCCAGGGCCCTCAGCTCTCAAATGTATTTTCTCATTAACGTGTAATACGGTTTTATTGTCTCAAACAATGTCTGTTTTCGATCAGTTCCTTTATCCCAGACACTGCCGCGCGCGGAGAGACCGAGGAGGCCAGATGGTTCGTGTTGCAGGAGTCTTCCCGCTCTTCCCCACCCGCCCCCTAATTCTTTACAAATTCCTGGAATGCCTGCGCCCCTGAAAACCAGCCCCGGGCAGGGCCGAGGCAGGCATCGGCCTCCAGAACAGGGGCTGG
>VYZM01015420.1:1029712-1049459 GCA_013398915.1 Dromas ardeola
GGGGGGGGGGAATAAAAAAAAAGAGCAGCACCCCTCGAGAAAGGCAAACGAAGTGGGTGGCTGGCCAGGACTCATCCAGCTCCCCCCCGGAGCAGGAGGGGGAGGCTGCAGCGAGCAGCGCAGCCTGCTCGCGGGACCCGCCATGCCTTGCAAGCCTTGGCTTGCCAAGCACGCAGAGGGCAGGTAGGCAGAGCCCCGCGCTCCGGGCGCACAATCCCAGGCGTGCTCGCAGCTGGAAAAAGCCAACACAAACCCTCCAGCTCCACCCGCTCCCCCTCCTGCTCCCCGCGGCAGAGGCGTGCGGAAAGGCTCACAAGCCGCTTTTGCTCACAGCGGGGCCTTTCCCCTTCCACCCTGGCTTCTGCAAATGGCAAAGCGCAGGTGTAATGCGTGCAAGGCTCTTTATCACATCAACTTCAGGCCAGAAGGATGAACGCCTCTGAGTTTATTGGGGTCTAAACCCAAATTTCTTGTGCGACAAGCTCCCTTTCCTCTACAGCTTCTTAAAAACCATCCAGCATCCACATAGGAAAAAAAAAAATTCTCCACCTAGAAGTGCAGCTCTCAAGGCAATCCATGGCATCAGGCAGTAAAGGTAATTTAGANGCCAAGTTCTGGGTGATGAGCGGGGGAAAAAAAAAAAAAATAAGGGGGTGGAAGGTTTATAGCGGGAAGATTTATACCTGTAGGATCATGCTGCCTCTTCCAACACCCTTCCTACACCTTGCCCACAAGTACTGCGATGGAAGAAGCTGTTCTTGCCCTGTCACGGTCAGATGCTCAAGAGGGAAAGCAGCTGAAGGGGTCTGAGATGTTTGGTTTCCACCCAAGAAACCCAGGTGCAGGAGAAAAGCTGTTACAGGCCAGAACTGAGAGGTCCGGGGAGTCCTCAGATCCCAGGACTGAAATAGCTAGGAAGAGGGATAAGTACCTGATGCGCTTGGTACAGTGGAACAACAGGGCTGGAAATAAGCGCTGGTGGGGGGCATACAAGCATTTTTGGCGATTTTGCACTCCGTAGCAGAGAAAATATCACCTGCCACCTTTTGGCATTCCCAGTGCTCAACTTAGCTCCATCCAGCAAGAAAAAAACACAGCAGGAAAGAGCAAGCGAGCTGAAACCTGATCCCCTGAAAGGCCGGACTCGGTGTCTGGCTTTTCTTACCGGCTCGGCCGACCTGTACGTGCCAGCCTGGGAAGGCGTAATGGTTCCACCGACAGAACTTCATTAACTTTTTATACACTTGGCCGCTAATTTATAATCATTAGCGGACAAACAGCCAACAATTACACAAGCAGCACGTTAAGAAGCGAGGGAGAGAGCTTGAAGGAGCAGTGATGGAAACATGCTCGTGGTCAGGAAGGAGCGGGGACGGTGTGTCCCCCCCGGTCCCAGGGCTGGCATGTGACAGGGGCAACCTCTCCCAAGATTTACTGGCGTGCCATTTCGTCAGCTGTAATTAAGGCACTGGGCAGCAGAAAGGCAAAAGGTGCAGGTGAGTGGGGAGGGGAGACCTCTCATTTTCACCACAAAAACCAAAACGAGACGGGAAGAAGAGGAGCGTGCATATTCCACGTTTCCAACTCCTGGGGCAGGCATGGCCCCTGTTTGCAGAAGAATGGAAAGCCGCACACACAGACACCACAAGATTCATCCTGAATTAATGAAACCTTGAAACATAGGTCATGTAACCCCAGAGCCTTTCCACGCACGAGCTCTCCTGTTGGAGGCAGCTCTGTGTGGGAGGTAGGAGATGGTGTTGGAATGCACAGCCCTGGCACCCTGGATGAGCAATGACTGCAAATACCCAAATCCTGAGGATGCATCTACCTTGAGGACGGAGATATGAAAGCGGGGAAAGGTTTCAAACACCTCTGAGATCAGCTGTCTCGGTTTCCTAGGAGAAAACTCAAAACTAACTCCACCAGCGCTCCTCTCCCGCTCAGTATCCCACCCAGTCCTTGCCAGTAAAGACCTGCGAGTCGCACCACCCGGCCAGACCCTCGCTGCACAACATGAGGCCACGGGCAGAGGACAACAGGCAACAACCCTTCTCGGCAACAACTCGAGCCGTTTTAATCGATCGAAGAGCCATAAGATCTGCAGATATAGATGGCCCTGCCACGCAGGCAAGCCAGCAAGGAAGCAGTGACCTGCCCAGCATCACTCAACAACGCGTTGTGCCCAGAAACCAAACCTCCACCTCTTCTGGCTCCCGCACCAGGGCTGAGCCTGCTCTCCCGTCCCACACCAGCCAGTCCTTTTCTGAGACGTAAGCTTCCTGCCAAACAGGTCTAATGAACACCGCACGCGCTTTGCAAAACCTCCGCTCTGGCATCCCCGAGCAGCCAGCGCAGCTCAGCAAAGCGCCCACTGCCTCTGATCACAAGAGAGGAAAACTTCCCAAACCACCATGCAGCAGAGGTGGGGGGGGGGAATAAAAAAAAAGAGCAGCACCCCTCGAGAAAGGCAAACGAAGTGGGTGGCTGGCCAGGACTCATCCAGCTCCCCCCCGGAGCAGGAGGGGGAGGCTGCAGCGAGCAGCGCAGCCTGCTCGCGGGACCCGCCATGCCTTGCAAGCCTTGGCTTGCCAAGCACGCAGAGGGCAGGTAGGCAGAGCCCCGCGCTCCGGGCGCACAATCCCAGGCGTGCTCGCAGCTGGAAAAAGCCAACACAAACCCTCCAGCTCCACCCGCTCCCCCTCCTGCTCCCCGCGGCAGAGGCGTGCGGAAAGGCTCACAAGCCGCTTTTGCTCACAGCGGGGCCTTTCCCCTTCCACCCTGGCTTCTGCAAATGGCAAAGCGCAGGTGTAATGCGTGCAAGGCTCTTTATCACATCAACTTCAGGCCAGAAGGATGAACGCCTCTGAGTTTATTGGGGTCTAAACCCAAATTTCTTGTGCGACAAGCTCCCTTTCCTCTACAGCTTCTTAAAAACCATCCAGCATCCACATAGGAAAAAAAAAAATTCTCCACCTAGAAGTGCAGCTCTCAAGGCAATCCATGGCATCAGGCAGTAAAGGTAATTTAGATGTAAATTCCGACCACTCATCCTGGCTGGGATAGCCCTGCAACTCCACCCGCCTGCAAGACCATGATGCCCACCTACACTGGGGCAAGCTTTTAAGAGAACCTCTACCTGATCTGCTAAAAACATTGAGCACATTTGTTTAGATGGTTTTCCCGTGGCTGTTCAATATGCATAACGGCACAAACCCCTCAGTTCATGCATCCAAGAAAACCGGGGCGGGGGGGGAACCTACATATGATACACCGTCACTCAGTTTAAATGGGGTAACACTGTGATTGTGCAACCACAGATCAAATGTCACGATGCGCAGGGGGGAAAAGTGGTGGTTGTTCCTACAAACTTCGCTTTGGCATTTCTGACTTCGAGTAACTTTCAAACAGAATGGCCCAAATACCTGTTCTTTCAGGGTTATTTTTTTTTTTTTTTTAAACAGCATCACTTGAGAACTGGATTTTTTTATTAGGACATCTGTCATACAAAACTGAAGTCAAATTTCAGAGAAATGCTTTTAATAAGAAAGGCAAAGGCTTAATTTCAAAAATGTAAATATGAGACATCTCCATCTTTTTTTATGCTTCCCAAAAGCAAAGCAAGAGAGTCTTCTTTACTGAAAAAGATCTTGGGAAATCGAGCTGCACAAATTTGTGCAACATTTCTGTCAACCCAAATACACATTATTATTTCTTTTCCTCCTCAAGACCTTTTAATTTAGAGGTGGGGGGGGGAATGAGACCTTATCTTGCCTACAGATGCAAAGAAGATGCCAATGCCTCTCAAGCCCATGAACAACAACCAGTCTGTACCTCATCTCGCAGGGATGCAGTGCGGCATCCGCAATGGGAGAGAAGAACGAGGGAGCATCTCCCACCGGACCCAGGTCACCATCCGGTCCGGGGGCTCTGCAGCAGCGGCACAGGCAGGATGCAGGCACCAAACCTTGTGCAGGAATTGAGCATTGCCCGTGTGAGCCCTCTGCTCCCCTGCTGCCTTGCCCACACCACCCAGGTCCCAGAAAAGCAGATGGAGGGCAGGAATACCTCATGATGGTGTGGCATCGAGCTGGTGGGAAGTGCCAGCATCCGGGAACCCTTGCCACACAGGGAATTAAGAGCAGCCAGGCTCCAAAGGGGAGCAGGGGAGAGTTACTACAACCACATACTAAGTCCAGGTAGGCTCACAAGAAAGAGACCTCAGTGTTTTTGGGGAGAAATGCAGAGGAATCCGGGCTCATCCAGCCCTAGGGATGCCTGCACAGGTTGAAGGGTGAGCACAGGGATCACCAGTGCTCCTGGAGCAGGACCCTCACCGCCCCAAGCAAGGAGAGGACACGGTGAGCTGTGCAAAGGGAGTGCAGCAGCATCCTTTGCATCGCTAAAGCATCAGCGGCATCGCTTTGTGTCTGGGGGGCTCTCCTGGAGGGGCCTTTGCACAGAGCCAGAGCTGCTCCCCCCCGGCACGTTTGGGAACGCTCCTCTTTGGCTTTCAGTGCTCCATTATCTAAAGACCCCAGCAAACGAGGCAAGACCAGCAGCAGCACGACTTGACTCAACACCTCCCCGCAAAGGGGCCAGTCCCATCCACCTCAGCAAGGAAGGCAAAAGAAGTGGGGGGGGGGGGGGGGGGGGAGCAGAGAGCACCCCCCTTCCACAGCCAGCCCCACACAAACCTCATCCAAAGCCTTCCCCAGGGAGGGGGGCTGTGCAGCCAGCACCCCTGTGTGCAAACCCCCCTCCCCACCGCCTCCTTCCCCTAAACTCGCTCTCGGGCCCCATCCTCCCGAACAATCTCACCGCGGGCTGCTTTTGTAAGCCTACAGCCCCAAAAGAAAAATGATGGGTTTGAACTCTTAACCCCGCCCCAGAAAAAGGCTGGAATTAAAAGGGGTTTATGACTAAGTATGCAGATGGGAATACTGTAATAACAACAGGCGAAATGTTTGCCCAGCAGTTCTGGGCTGGTTTCGGAGGGAGGGAGGGAGGGAGAGCGGGGACGGGCGGCTTCTGGCCGGAGGATGACGGCACGGAGAAGGAATTTGGCGGCTGGGAGGGAAGGGAGGTTGCTGATAAATGCTGGGGCAGAGGCAGGGAGGGAGGCTGGGACCCGAACGCCGCATCGCTGGCACTTCAGGGAGGCTGGCTGCGACGCTGCGCGTTTCTGGATGGCTGACAAAGGCACCACCACAGAGGACGCAAGCAGGGGTAGGGGGAGATAGCAGGAGAGCTCGGCTCCAGGTCCAGCTCAGCACGGATCACGCATCCTGTGGGACACCGCTGTGCTCAACGAGGCTGGGACGTACAATAGGGAATCTATCAAGGCAGACGGCAAAGCTCCCCTGCACCCCAAATGCCTTCTGATGGTGGAGACCCACATACAGACTCCTGCCAAAGAGGAACCCCAAAACCACAAACAAGTGGCTGATTCTTACCAGCCCTGGGACTTCAGCTCTGCTGTAAAATGTCAGTGCCTAAGTCACCTGGGAGGGCATTTTCAGGACATCAGCTTCCCCTTCTAGCAACAGGCTGCACCCAGACCTCAGCCGCCGTCCCAGAGGCATGCACCCCACTGCTCACTTAGCCCTTCTGCAAGGGGGGAGAGCACTGCTTCACCACCACCCAGTCCTGCACAAGGCTGCTCCACTCCCTGGGCACCTGGGACTCCCCTTTCCACGGGGGACCAGCCAGATGAGGCACCTCAACAGCTCCCCGTCACGCAACAAGGAGCCACCCCAACACCATTCAGCAGAGCCCCAAAACACCCCCCTACCGCCGTACCAAGCTGGGCTGTCCCCAGGCACCCAGTCCATAGCAGAGGTTTGTTCCACAGCCCACTGGGGATGCAAGTCCCTGATCGTATCAAACCAGGACCTTCCCTGTTCTCTTAAGATCTCTGCAAAGTACCTGCAAACTTAACACAAGATGCAAACCACTTGCACACATCATCACACATGGCTTGGCAGCCACTGGCCAGAGAGCCAAGCCACCAGGACCCACGGGAGAGAAATTCACGTGTGGCACGTGGAAACAAGCCACAAAAACACAGACTTCCCCAAGCCCCCAGAGGAGCCACAATACCAAACTGTTTCTGAGCGATGCTCCTGCCACAAGCACAGGGCCCTTCCTCCTCGCGTTCGCTGGGCGCAGCCCGGCCTGATGCAACAGCAGCCCTTTGCCAAACCAAGCACCCCACAGGGCTACGAGGTTTGGATGGGAACACGCCCCAGCCACTTCCCTGCGGGGGTGAGGAGGTAAAGCCAATGTGCAAAAAATTCACGGCACGACAGGCAAGCCAGGAACTCCAGGAGACATCCCAGCTTGCAACGCGGGGGATTTCCAAGCGCATCTCACACCCGCCTTTGCTCAACAGGAACCTCAGGGTTTGCAGCATCCGTGCGTAGAGTTTTGACTGTGGTCACCTCCTGCTGACGCATTGCATTTACCAGAGATAGGGAGCGCTGGAAGGAGCCTGTGGATAGTAAAAAGCCTCTCTCATTGCCACAATCCTCCTCCAGGTCCAACCTGTTGCATTTATGAACAGAAACACAGCAGCCCTACAGCAACCGGGTGAGAGGACCCCAAAAACTACCTCCTACAGCACCCAGTACTGCTGCTACCAGCAACACAGCACAGGAGACGGGAAAAACAAAGCCACCAAGCTGCTCCTCTTAAGCAAGGAGATCTCTATTTTGCCTCTCAGAGCAAATGTCTCTGTAAAGACCATCTGCAGGGTCAGGAAAGATGGTCACTAGCAAAGGGAGTGTGCATTGCAAAAGGTGACAGGGGAGACGCAGGCTCCGGTCCCTTCCGGCACCACACGCTGCAGCAGCCTGCGGCGGACACACGCTGCACAAATGCACAGCTCCCTTCACGGCCGCTGCTCCGCGATGGCACGGCGGTGAGAGCCGGCACGCCAGGAAGAACTCAGATCAGGTAATGGAGGGTGTAGGAGACTCGTGAGATGATTCCTGTGAGTCAGACGAGCTGGCCAGGGCCCAGATCAGCAAGCTCTGCAAAAGTCAGCAAACAAAAGAGGGCAAAACCTGGACCTCTCCAGCCCCTTCCTGCCGCCTCTGAGATGACCCTGCCAGCGGCCCCGGCATCGGGCTTGATGACAGTGGCCAGAGCCATGTGGAACACCACAGCCAGGGCTGGGGATGGAGACTCAGCCTGCCATGCCTTGGGGTGAGCTGGTCGCCCCAGCTCAGTACTGAGCAATTTGGTTTCTCCTCTGCCAACAGCGAAGATAACATTGCTTTTGCTCACTTAAGCCATGAGCAGCCTCTCTCCACATGCAAACCAAACGCAAGAGATCCTCCTGTCACCCACAGCTTCCAGGGCACTTCCCAAGCTTTAACGACCAAATGTTAATGCTCCTTTTGCAAGTCCTTTTCCAAGAGCAGTGTTTCTCCTCCCTGCCTAGTCATATACCCATGCCTCAACAACCAGGCACAGAGCTGCTCTACAGAAGGGATATTCACATCTCCCTGCCAACAGGGTGGCCCCAAGCAGGGGAAGCCCCCAACCCTGCCTCCCACCACATCCCTGGAGCTTCCTCCAGAGGCTTTAACAGATAACACGTTATGGGAGGCTGCAGCCACTGGCCTGCATCAGGAGGATCCCCTTAGGAGACCAAGGGGAAGACTTTCCAGAGACAGACGCGAGGCATTTGGTCACAAGAAGATCCAGAAGAAGAAATGAAGCAGAGCCCTGGCCCAGCACCGCTCTGCAGGATCACAGCACCTCTTGAGGAGCAGCCCCACGCGAAGGCTTACCACAGATTTTGTGGAGACTTCGTCTCCCTGGAGGCTTGAGATTCTTACCCTCCAGCCTCTGCCAAACTTAGCGCTACAGCCAACCCCACAAAATCTCTGCCATGAGGTACTGTCATCCATTCCTCGTCTGGGACTTCCAGACGTTCCAGTTGTCATTATTTTTCATTAAAAAAGGGGAAAGAAGGTGAATGGCGGGGAGGACATCTGGAAGAGGGATAAATACCCATCAGGAGTCATCCCAATTCTGACAGCTGAATGAGTTAGACAAGTGCTAACGAACAAACAGGCTAAATTTCTCCTTTCTCTTCCTGACAGGCTGAACCAAGTCTCCTGAGCATCCTGAGCAAGAGCTCGGGAAACGGTCCCTTCCCAGTTTTTGGTTGGAGCGACAAGCCCACCCAAACCAGCCTGCACATGCTGCCCACAGGCACAGGGAGGCCTCCGACATTAAACCCCCCCTCCCCTACACCCCCAGTGGTGTACCAGCCACCACCCAGAGGGGTGCCCTGAAGCCAGGTGACACGGAAGACCAAGCCTCATTTTTTGGTAAGACAGAAGACCAAGCCAGGGCAACGCAGCCCTTTTAAATGGATGGGGACCAGGACCGTGCACCCTCTCACCCCTACAGCAAAGCCTCCTGTTGCAGCAGAGAGGCAATGCAGGCAAGACCAGCAGCCCCCATCCCTCTGATCCCTGACGGCCCATAGCCCCTTCCTTCCCCTGCTCCCGACGGCAGGCACACCCAGTGCTAAACACTGAGCCTAACTCCATCCGGTCCTTCTTCCCTACGTCTATTGTCGCTAAAAATTTATCCGGTTTCTGCCAAAAAAAAAAAAAATAATGCTGTACCTCCCCTTTGCCCTTCAAAGTTAAAGCAGCTCTGCTCTTTACCCAGGGAGGGGGAGAAGCGTTTAACCATGAGTCCCTCATCTACCCAGCACTGCTCCACTCCTCCTCCAAGGACTTTCACACAGCCCTGTCCCGTCAGCATGTCTGTGGCATTTGATTCCTGTCTGTCACTAAGTGATGAGGACAAAGGGTGAGGAGTCAGGAAAAGGTCTGAGCTACTTTGTTCATCGGCTGGATACGAACTTTGGATGAACTCCGTGGGGAAAGAGAAAAGGCACATGGAGCGGGACACACCGTGCATAGCGCTCTCTCTCCTCCAAAAAAAAAAAAAACCCAAGAAAAAAAAAAAGGGAGGCTTGAACAAGGGGAAGGGGTGGGAGGGAAAGGGAGAGGAGAGCATTCCCCATCCCCATGGCGGCAGGCAGTCCTGAGAGCTCCCTGCTCCGAGGAGACAGAAGGATATTCAAACCGCCTTCCCAGGAGGCATGTTCAATAAAGCAGGATGCCAACGCAGCCTTTTCTCAAACAAATCTGTTAGCGGCGGGCCAGGGGCCAGCCACAAGGGCTTGCTTTTTAAAGCAACCAAATGGGAATTTCCTAATAAAATAAAATTTTAAAAAAAGCCCCACCGTGGCATGGTTAAAGGGAAGCTTGCTGGCAGCAATGAGAATTATCCTACACACAGACCTCTCTGGAAGCATGGGAAGATGAAATACAGTGCAGGATGGGGTGCTTTGGGATGCATCCAGGGCCAGGGCGCTGAAGCACCCATGTGCTCCCCGGCACTCACCGGCACAAGCTGGGGGAGACGACTGCCCACAGTGAGGTTACATACCAGGGTGAAGGTTTACAACCACGATTTTCTGCTATGCCGAACAAGGGAAGAGGCTCACCCTGTGCTGCAACAGAGGCAATTTCCCTCGTGCCGACCTCAGGGACCTGGAAAAGCCACCACAGGGCACGCTCACGCTCGTCTCTCTTCCTTCACTCTGCTTTTAAGAGCAAAGCCAAACCAGTTTGCAACTGGAAAGCCCTGTGGTAGTCTCGCAAACGTTAATTAAATCAGCCCCTCCTGGGCAGCAAATCCACCACAAACTTTCTCCCGAATGGCTCTTGCCAAGCAGCTAAGATGCCCGCGCTGGGATGGGACACAGCCTCCATTGAGGATTATCGGCAAAGCTTACACACAAGATGTGCCAAGCCACACAGGAAAATGATTACAATTGTATACGCAATTCTGCAGTTTTCGAAGAGACACGTTGAGCGCTGGAGGTGAAGGGTGCCCCAGGCAAGCCATCCCATCACCCTGCACCAGCATCACCCACTGAACATGAGACGGGACCCACAGTCCCACGGGCTGGCTGGGAACAGTAAAAGTCTCCTTTTTTTTTTTAAAAAAGTCTGTGAGGCACAAGCAGTTGGAAATCCAAGGGTCATACTGGAGGCTGTTCACCACCAGCAAAGTGGGTGAACTTACTTTCCAGGATGGGAATCCTCCATTAAAAAAAGATTAAGTGGGTTACAAAGCCCAGGAGAACACCTGAAAGCAATCCACTAGAACACGCCAGAGGTTATCCTGGATCCCTTGTCTCTCTACTCGCCACCAGCAAGTAGAAAAACAACCCTGTATGAGAAAGCTGTGCCTGGAACACAACAGCCCTACATGCTGCAGCAGCCCAGCCACAGAAGGCACTGGTGAGACATCACCAACTAAGCAAACAGCACCAGGCAGGGCACATGTTCTCCTTCAAGGTGGGAGAAACTTTATCTCTTGCATGGTGCCCAGCGCAGAAGACAGAGAGCTGCAGAGATGATCACAGGAACCAGTAGTCCCAGCTCCAGTCTGGCCTCTCTGTTTGGGAAGATGATTACTCACCACCAGGACTTTTGGAATGGAAGGGATCAGAAGCTCGACTTCGTTGACCCACAGCTACATATGGCCCTAGCCCTCCCAAGATCCACCTGCTGTGCACCAAGACGATGACCATGGAAAAACACGCATGAGGAAGGGGGAAGGAAGCACAGTTCTGCAAGGAAACAACCCATCCGTCAGAGCTGGCAAGTCAGGGTCCTCCCTTGCAGCCACCAGCACGTCTCAGAGGAGCACACATCAGGACATAACTTGAGCGTCTCGGAGGCAGTGCCTAAGACCTCCGATGGAGAAAGTTTGACTTCCTCCAAGCACGGCCAGTCCCTGGGGACTGCCTCGAAAGTACACAGCAGAGCATGCCAGGACAAATCAACTCCGCAGAGAAAGCCTCAGCCCATTTGGAGGGGTTTGTTCCACCACTCACTCCAGAAAGTCCAAGACGTTCCTCTGGCTGTGGGAGGGAGCAGCCACCCCCAGCAGCCCAGCCAAGGCAGTCTGGCTCGAAGCAACAAGCTCCCAACAGGGAGAACCAGACAGAAGGAGAAGCGAAAAAGCTGGACAAGATGTCGGCTGGATTGGCCAGTTATCCCATTTGCAAAAGACAGGAGCTGAGGGAGGAAATGCTGGTGCTGCTTGACAAGTAAGAGGAACAGAGGGAAAGAGAGGGGGCCGGGGGAAGAAAAGGTAAAAGAAAACAAATCTGCTTTATTATTGCCTGAAACTCAAGGAGACTGATTAAAGCAAACAGCCCCCCTGCCCCTTCCAAAGGGTTGTCTCGTCTGCTTCCTAAATCTGATTCCCATTTGTCTCTATATGGTTCTCATTTGTTCTTCATTTAGGTCTCCTCCATGCTCCTCACTGAGCCTAAGAGAGCTCTCCGGAGAGCTGCAGGGACGGGCTTCCCCCAGGACCCAGCGAGGGCAACGGTTGACCAGGGTCAGACCCAGCACCAGTGCCTGCACAGAGGGAGGAGATGTGGCAAGAGGAAGGCAGCAGGCTGCTGACTATATGCAATGGGCAAGAGGCCAAGGAGATCCCTGGAAAGAGCTGCCCAAGGGAGGACAGCATCACTACCCAAGGGTGCTGATGGAAGCCTGGCCACCTCTGGGGTAGCAGACCCGGCATACCCAAAGGGTGAAGCAAAAGGTTCATCAGCAGACGACCTTCTGATTAAACAGGAGCTTAAAAATTATCCTAATGGAGCTCCTTTCAAACACAAACTGCAGGGACCTCTCCTAATTGCGCAGCTCCTTTCTCAATCACAGCCTACGTACAATGAAGCAGGTCCATCCGCTGCCCTTGCCCGCAGCTGCGTGCCTCAGCATGCAGGACCAGCACACTCCACCAGCCGTGCCCGCAGCTCCCGATGGGCTGTTGGGGCTGGAAGCACCGTGCTGTCACAGCCCTCCTGGACCTCACCTTCTGCCCTGGCCCCTGGCTTTTAGCTCCCCGAGCACCCAGCCAGCTGGGCACGCTGCCTTCGCCGAAGGACGTTTCCAAGGCCTAACCAAACATGGCTGAAAAAGGGAAACAAAAATCTCTCCTTCCACCCACGTGGACTTTGCCACCTGCCTCGGGAGCATGGAAGGACTGGGAACTTCCCCTACCACCACCCTTTGCTGTGTCTTATCTCCTTCCACATTGCTTGTAGGTTTTTCCACAGTAAACAACCGCCATTTGCCCTTGGGATAGTCTCCCTAAACCTCCATCCATGCCATCGTGCTGCCGCACGTGTTGTCCTACCCCGAAGGGTCAGCACCCCACGACTTTCTAGACCTGGATGCAGCAGAGCCATTTCTAAGGAGAAATCCCACCTCAGGCTGCACGTCCTCCAGACACGCACTGCAAACCTATCCGAATGGAAATACAGCACCTTTTGCCACAATAAAACCCAACCAAGCACCCGCTGCCCACACCTGGCTGCCCAACCAATCCATCCACCACAAGAGAAAACCCAGCAGGGTCTGAGCTCTCCATAGCCAGAGCCAACCCTGCACCCACCCAACAACAGAGCAGGGTCCAGACGATTGCACAGGTTCCATCATGCTACATAACATCATTTTTCCCCTCCTGCTTGCTGCCTAGGTAGAGGACACAGTACCCACCAGCTGCTCTCTCTGCTCCCTCCTGCCTGTAAGGAAAGCAGAGACCCCTGACCTTCTCTGCCGCATCCCCCAGCCCCTCCGCAGCTTAAGCAGCCCAGGTGCGCAAATGTTACCCATTGCCCTCGCCAGGCGGAAAGTAAATTCCACCGAACAGGGGAAATGCCAGCCGCAGTCAGACCCCGGGATGTGCAAATAGCAGCTGGGGACCTTCGGGAGAGGAACAGCCCAGGCCCAGGAGCTCCTACTGATAATCCTTCTTGGGATGCCCCCTTCCAGAAGCTTCTGTGTCAGAGCAAGGATGCTAATTTGACTATTTGAGAGAGTGGAAAAAAAAAAAAGTAAAGAATAAATTAACCGTTTGCTATTGCGCTAAATGACCTTTTCAGCCGCTTGGGGACAGAATTGCACCAGGGCTTTGGAGCGAGCTACAGCGGGCGCTGCTCGCTCCCCGCTCCCATGCTTGATGCTTTGTGCCTCCGGATGCATTTAAGAGGTCTGCGCCCCCCTAGCCACCTCTGCCCACCCAGTGATGGAGCTGAGAAACAGCCTCTTCAGAAAAATCTGCATGAAGTAAGGAGGAAGAAGCAATCTGCTAAGAGCTTGCTGAGCAAAGCGCTTCAGAGGGCTTCATTTCACATCACCAAAAGCGTAAATCAGGGAATTGCTCCTCGGGTTTTTCTCCATTAGCAAAGTATATTGCAACTCCCCTCCCCACCACCAATACCGATCGACACTCCACATCTGCTGACCAGATCTAACAGCCAGGATTTTCCGGGGGAATAATACATTCGCCGAAAACACCATTCCTGCCACCTGCTCCCCCCAGACACGCAACCGCTCCGGGAGCAGGGCCGCGGCAGGCTCCTCGCTCGCAGCAGGCACAACGCGGCAGTCAGAAGCTTCACAAATTCAGATCAGAAATAAACAGGCGACCCCTTGCAAAGCAAGGGTCATAAACCCTTCAAAACACCACCTCCACCAGGATGGTGGAGCCTGTCCCGCTGCCTGCGACTTCCCTGCACAACACCAAATGCCCTTCTGGAAAGCATAAGCTTCACACAAAACATACCGGGGAGGCTGTGTCCTGTGCTATGAAGTCAAGATCGATGGCCGAGACTCCTTCCAACCCATTTCTTTCACCCTGTGAACTGTGCCTTTGTCTAGAGATTTGCAGTAATCATATTCTTGCAATAATCATATTTGCAATAATAATTTTGCATATAAACATCCCCCTCCCAAACAAAAGAAGACCGAGTTAAAACTCTTGCAACCTTTTAAATTACAGACTTCCAGTTAAAAAGCCAAATTCAAAGCTTAAAGCTAGAGACCGATCCATCCAGAAGCTCCAGGTATTGTATCATTCTTAATGTTTCACCAGAGAAACACTGCACAGGGAAGAAAAAAAAAAAGGATGCGTGTAAACAAGCAAACATACACCCACCAGCAGCTTGGGTTTTGAAACATTAATGTTGAAATTAGAAAGGCACATTTCAGAGAGTTATGGGCAGATTCGCTTTCATTTTGGCTCCAGCCTTGTAAATATCAAATGTCAAAGGAAACAGTTGCACTGAAATAAGAGAGAAAAATCCCCGTGCTGCGGGGACACGTCCAGGATCGGGACCGCTGGAGTTGGGAAAGGAGCAGCAGCTAGCAACAAACATTTTGCAACTGGAAGGGTATTTTTGCCGGTTAACCTGCCACTGCTAATTCTGCTAATCGACATCACTCTGGAATTTCAAAATGTTATCCAACCAGGAGAGAAACTTGATTTTCCTCTTCTGATAACAAGGACAGGCAGGCCAGCCAGGCCGGGCCGAACGTGGCGTTACAAAATGCTGCCTGTAAAACCGAAAATGGGACGTGGAAATGATGAACTGAGTTTCTGAGCTTGCACTCGGGCGAGAAACAAAAATCCAGCCACCAGCATTTAGACAGGCTGATCCCACTTGCAAAGGCAGCTCCGCTCGTTTTTCACCAAGGCTGAAGTAAAATGGCAAAGTTATCATTTTAGATTAGCGCTGCTCCTCGCAGCACTGGCTGTTCTGAGGGTTTTCAATTTATCAGTATATTTACCAAACAAAAAACCCAAACAACCAGGGGGGCAGTGGGGGAACAGCCCGTCACCTTACACGAAGTAAAAAAGCTATTTTGGGTAAGGCTTCTCCTATAAATAAAAGGCCGGGTAGGGAGAGGACAGTGACAACGTGCTGCTCGCTCAAGGTGTCAGAGGGGATTTCTATTATCCACGCTGGCGACCTCCCCAAAACGCCGAGCAGCAGCGAGAGCGCACCGCTCCTCAGTGGGCACGGCAGACCGCCGAGGCGGCTTCTCCTGGCAGCCGTCCCCTCCATCGGGCTGCCGGTTCTCCTGCCGCCTCGCCTTCACCGCCAGGAAAAGGAGCCGGTAAAGGTGGCTTTCCGTTCCAGCTTAAAAAAAAACAAAATAAAAAAAAAATATATATACACACACAGAGGCACGGCTCTCAAACACAAGGCCAAGAGATTTAATTCTTCAGCAGGTTTTTTTCCAGGTTTTTTTGTTGTTGTTTTTTTTTTTCTTTTTTTCTTTTTTTTTTTTTAAAATCAACACAGTTGCAAACCAATTAATTCCAGCCCAACCAATCCCCCAGCACTGGGAGAAAGCATCACCAGAGTCCCTCCCCGGCCCCGCCGCCAGCCTGACAACACCACGCTTTAATGTATTCAGCCCACAGCCTCCTCAGGCCACGGCTTTCTGTAATTTATCCCTATGCCGCCCACCACCTTGTATTATTTAAGTCGCCGGGGGACGCAACGCCTCCCAGACAGTTTTCAGCAGAAGCTGCCGACCGCCCGGTCTGCAAAACCATCATTTTTGGTTTCAAACGGGGTTCCCAGCAGATGCTCCCAAAGGCGACATGGCGAGAGGAAGGATTTCATGGAAAATCCCTGATTGTCGATGCCTCTGGGGCACGCTGGGGAGGTGACGGTCTGCAAAGCACCATGCAGCACCTACAAATGCCCAGCGTACCCAAAAAGCCGGGGTGCTCACACAACACAGGCTCTGGCGGGGGGTACAGCCTTGGCACCAGGTGCCGCTGGCAGCACTGGGGTGCCACGGGTGACCCCAGGCTGGCAGTTCAGGGGCCAGGCGCTGTTCACAAACAGCTTCTCCCACCGCAGGGAACGCTTGCTAGTCTGACCGGACCGGGATCATCTCTGGGTGGATGTTTGGGGAAAGCAAAGGACGCAGATTAAGGTTGGTTTATTAGATTATGGACAGCCCCATGCAAATAGGGCCATATTGATCCGGTCTGCAAACACCTGGCTGGGAATACAAGCAGCCCCTGAGTATACAGAAGCTGCTGGAGATTATTAACCAGATCCATTGCTGTAAATCACATTACCTCCTTCCAAACCCCAACCCAGCACCAAGTCCCCCCGTGCTGTACAGCTCACACCCTTGCAGCGCAAGAGAGCATCAGTTCTCCCTGCCTGGCACCCAAAAGCCCAAAGATTCAGCCCAAAAGCGTGGAGCCCGGCAGGGGCATCCTGCTCTGGGGTCTGTGGAGCCAGGACTGCACGACCCACCTTCCCCACAGCAACTCCCAAAACAAAGCAAAACATGGGTTACCAGGAGGGTGAAACTCACTGTATAGGAAAACTGCCACAGGAATGCAAGGGAGGAATTAAAAAAAAAAATTAAAAAATCAAAAAAGATAGAAAAAAGAAAATATCACATTTTCAGATGCAAAGTCCATCTCCACCCCCCCCTGCTTTCACTGGGTACCTGGAATTTTGCACCAGCTGCAAACCACCCCTCTAGTGCACACAGCCAACAGGACAGCCTCTCCTGCCTCCCAAAGCACCCCAACTCCAAGTGCAGGAAGGAGAAAAAAAATAATAGTAACAAAATGCTTCACAGCAGATTTCCAAGAGATCACAAAACCCTTTGCAGAGCTTCGTCAGCAGCGAAGGCAGCAGCTCCCGGATTAAAGGAGGAACTGGGCAATGAGGTGCTGAACCAAAGGNCCACCAAAATCCCCAGCTCCGATTCAGCAGAAGCACCACCACCACCAGCATAACCTCTCACTGCAAACAAAACCACTTACATTTAAACCACCACCCTACTCCCCTAAAGAATTGCTGCATGCAGTAATTTCCTTGTGACGGGAGGGGGGGGTCGGGGGGGGAAAAGCCATGATGAAATTGTCTCAGAGTTTCTCTGCGTTTTGTTTACAGCCACTGCCCTCAAACCCAGGGCTGGCACGCAGCGCGCGAGCCTGCTAACAGGAATAAATCTAACATTTGAGATCATTTAGAAAAGCTCTGCTCGCAGACAGTCAGCGCTCCAAGGGGGAAATCCCTTTGCAGGTCTCAAATAAGGGAACTTGAACCATTTTTCCCTGGAGAAATTTAGACCTGAAAGATCTTCCGAGTTTCTTGTTTGGAGCTACAAGGCCCAGTAACAAGATCTCTTTCCCTGAACTCAGCCACAACACTTTGACTGCTGCCAAAACCATTTGGAGGTGAGGGGAGATGGAGCAGAGAGAGACCCGGTGGCAGCGGGGAAGTCACCTAACACGTTCACGTAAGAGGATGCTCTACTTATCTGTTATTTATACACGCACCAGGCTAATATAGCTAATATTTTTCCAGCACGCATTAATTGAGCACGAAGACTCCTTCTGTGGAGCATCCAAAGAGCAGACACAGCACCTTCCCAGTGCCCTCCTTCCCCGGACACACACAGCCAATGGCCATCACTATCCAAAACCTGCTACCAAGGGAGGCTGGTACAAGCAAAGGCTGGGAGACTTGGGAAACATGGGATCTGGGGCAGGAGGGCGAGCACATCCATCCCCTAGGAGCAGGCAGATGGGGCAGGGAGCAATGGGACCCAGCAGACCCTCCAAGAGCGTCTTCCTGCTCCGCTGCAATCGCAGCAAAGTTTACTCGACAGCAAGCACCCACAAAAGACAAGCCTCGAAACAAAACCGAACAGGTTTGCTCCCGTACTCCCCAAATTGTAGGGAGTCCCTCAGGAGAAGTAATGTCGTGCTGGAGCCAGGCCTGGTTTCCCTGCTTCGCCGGGAGGGCCGAGGGGGAGGAGGTGGGAGGAAGAGCCCGCTGGCAGCCCCATGCTTCCCACCTCCTCCCCTGGAGGTTTGCAGGAGGCCAATTTTGATTAAACTAATTAAGCCTGCTCCGTTCAAAGAGCCCCAGACACATGCTACCAGGGGAAAGGAATAAAATATACAATTGAAAAGGAAAAAGAGAAATCTCCCTGCAAGCACGCTCCTCCAAAGCTATCCATCCCCGGCAGATCCCGGATGGATGCTGCTGCACTGGAAGAGGAAAGCCCAGAGAAAGGACTTGCTGCACTGTCACAGCTCCAACCCTGAAGACCCTGCGCGCTGGAGAAGGCTGCTGCTCCTTCCAGCCACTGGGACACGTCCCCCTTCCCATCAGGATGAACTGGTTTCCATCCTCTCCCACCAAGTCCCCGCAGTAAGAGCCCTCCACCAAGCCAAGGTCTCCCAGACCCTTCCCCCCGCCCCCCGCCACAAGCCATCCCTATCTTCCAGCCCCGTGCACGTTCCCTTCCCTCCTTTCCCTTGAAGGCATCAGGTTTCTGGAAGCAATTTAATTGTGAGCTGCAGAGGCTTCCTTCGGCAGTGTTGGCCGGCTGGAGGCCCTGCTCTCCCAAAATGTTTCGCTTCCCCCCAGGGCAGTCACATCAGGGAGCTGGCAGACCCTGCCCGGCTGCGAGAGAAGCACCACTTTTGCCTTCAAAGCCTTTCAACTGGAGGAAAAAAAAAAATATATAATAATAAGTATCAAAGCAAAGGCTTCCTCCCCTTTGAAGGGCAGGAGGGAGAACAGCCGGATGAGGGCTGGATTTGCGGAGAGCAGAGCAGGGATCACCATCCTGCGGGGCTGGAGCCCAAGCACTTTCATTATGAGCTTTTGCAGAAGCAGAATGAAGCCTTAGGTGCAAAAATTGCATTAAAATTAAAATCAGGGGGTTTAACGCTCCCCTGCGCCTCGGGAAACCTTGGTGGAAATTCAGGATAAGGAGGAGGGCAGGGTTTGAAACCACAGCAAAGGGCCCCCACCCCATCCTGCCTCGCAAAAAACTTCATCCGAGGGGCTTTGGGCTTGCCAGCGTACCCCACTTCCAGCTCTGCCCCGCACCCCCAAAACACCAGCACTGCACGCACCGCTGCTGCCCCTCTTCTCCCCTTGCTGCTCCATGGCGCTTTAGTTTTGGGGAGGGGACGGGGAACGGGACGGGTAAGAAGGAAGGGAGGAAGAAAGACAGAAACCCCATATTGTAATTGCTATATTAAAGAGAAATAGCAGGCAAGAATAATAAGAGAGGTGTCAGAAGTGAAATACAGTAACAGACATTAAAAAAAAAAAAGACTCCAGTTCTGCGATGGGGGTGTTAATTGAACACAGAGCTGGAGAGAACAAAGGGGTGTTAAGGAAGAAAAGAAGGGGGAAAAAAATCCTACCTCCTCCAAAGATCTGATTTGAGTTAAGTTTGATGAAGATAATGCACAGGGAAAGGTAGCTAAGAGGCACCTTATATAGCTATTATGTTCTAAAATTAAAAAAAAAAAAACAAACCCATTATTCAACAACAATTGCACAGCTAATCAGTGCTGTCTATAAATATTCCACTTCGTAAATTCCCCCCGTCGGTGGTATGTACATTTTTTTCTTTTAAACCTGAATCCCTTCAATACGGAAGTGGGGGGTGGGGGGGTGTAAGAAAATAAAAATCAGGGGATTTCAAATACAAAGTCAGGGTCTTTTTAAGAAGTAGAATTTGCGCGATGTCCTCACCTCCCCCAAAAGAGCGAAGAAAGTGAAACGATGGGAAAAGCTCTTAAGGAGGAGGAATCAGATTAAATGGTCATATATCCTGCGCTCAGCCTCTCCCCACCGGTCCCCGCCAAACGAGATGGGAGTTGGGAAAGGCTCGCAGCTGAAATAGATGCTGCTGCATTTTGACAGCAGATATTTTCCAGTTTGCCATCCAAGGACCCCACATCTGCGTATGCCTTGCCTGATTCTTCTGCTTAGCTATTCCGCTCATGCAGAGAACAGCTTAAAAAAAAACCAACATACCAAGAG
>VYZM01015421.1:0-36480 GCA_013398915.1 Dromas ardeola
AATATAAATAAATATATACAAATCCAATCAAGTTCCTAGGAACTAGGAAGTGGGAGAGTTCCAGACCGGACTCAGTGACAAATGGGAACTGGAACACACTGACGGGGATCAAAGGCTGGCGGATGAGCTGACAGGGTACTCCTCAGATATCAGTCACTGAAGAAGCAGTCCATTGAAGAAGAGCCCACTGGAGAAGATCCAAAGAAGAAGAGCCCTTGAAAAAGAGTCCTTGGAGAGGAGCCAACCTGATCCCTTTGATCCCTCAGCTTTTATACTGAGCATGGCAGACGGGATGTAATACCCAATTGGTCAGTTTGGGTCACCTGAGATGTCTACAGGTGTAACCTTCCCACATGGTAAACAACCTAGTCAGCTGACCCTGGTTGCAACAGCAACAACTGTAAGCAAGAGCGTCTCTCACTGAACAGAAAGTTGGTTCTGCTTCACCCCAAACCAGGGCAGTCTTAAAAGACCACGTTCTCCTGCATTCATCACTATGGTTTTGATTGTAGTTTTCTCTCATGGGCTGCAGCTGTTGCCTCACTTTCCTGGGACTGCGATAAGGCTTTAGCACCATTGTGGCACTGTTGGGCTTCCCTGCTGGTGTCGTCATCCCTATGAGAGTTGTTCTTGCGCACAGTCCTATAGTCTCTCACGGTCATGTTGTTTGCGGTGTCTGTATGTGGTATTGGTCTGTGTCAGGGTTTGGGCTTCCTGGAACTTCAGCTTAAAGCGTAGTTTGCAACACAGGTGTTTCCGGAGGATTGCCTTTGCAGAGGTGATCTGTGCGGGAATAACAGCTCTGCTCTTGAAAAGTTCTGTTTCCATAGAGATGCCCTACGACATTCCATCCTTGTGTTCTTCTGGGCTTAGCCTTTAAAGCCTGGCTTCTCACACATCCATTGTTCTGGTTTTGTATTGCATTACAGCACTCTAGTATTGACTGCCATCTGAGACTGCCTCACTTTGCAGTGCTTTTTGTTGTTTTGCATTATGTCGCACTATATTTGGTTATGTGTTGAATTGTATTGCTCTGTATTTGGTACTGCATTGCTTTGTATTGCTTTGTGATTGTGTTGGCAGCCATCTGAGACTGTCTTGCATTGTCTGTGTTATGTGTTTGTATTGGATCGCTGTGTATTTGAATTTGTATTGTGTTGTTCGGCTCTGTATTAGTTCTGTGTTGCGTCTCTCTGTAATTGCATTGACTGCCATCCGAGACTGTCTTGCATTGCATGGCCTATGCAGGGTTTAGTCTTGCCTTATGTTGTCCTCTGATTTGTATTGACTGCCATCTGAGACTGTCTTGCATTGTGTGGTCCTATATTATGTGTATGTGTTGGATGGTTCTGTATTTGAATTCGTATTGCACTGTTTGGCGCTCTGTTGGTTTTCTGTTGTGTCGCTCTGTGTTTGTGTTGACTGCCAACTGAGGCTGTCTTGCATGGTATGGCACAATACAATGGGGAGACTGGAAAAACATGGTTTTGAGGATGACATAGCTAGAAAAGCACAGAGCTCCAAGGTTTATGGGTTGATAAAAGCAGTTCCCGGACAGAGTGAGAACAAGCAACACCTTTCCCTCCTGGCGCCTTGGGTGTGGGAACAATCTGTGGTCATTTTCTATTTTTTGAGACTGGCCCTGGGGAGAGTGAAAAAAAAGTGGTTTTGAGCATGATGTTGCGGGGAAAGTGCACTGCCCCAAGGTCTGTGGGGTGATGGAAGTGGTTCCCAGAGAGAGTGAGAAGAAGCAACATTTTTACCTCATGGCACCTTTGTTGTCGGAGTAGTCTCCAGACATTTTCTGTTTTTGAGCCCAGCCCTGAGGAGAGGTGGTTTTGAAAAAAGGTGTTTTTGAGAGTGACATCGCCAGGGAAGCTTGGAGCCCCAAGGTTTGTGGAACAATGAAAGCGGCTCCCAGAGACAGTGAGAACAAGCACCACTTTTCCCTCCTGGCACCTTCCATGTGGGAGCAATTTGCAGACGTTTGCTCTTTTTGAGCTTGGTCCTGGGGAGAATATTAGCACCAAGGTTAGTGGGGTAATGAAAGTGGTTCCCAGAGTCAGTGAGAACAAACACAACTTTCCCTCCTGACACTTTTCGTGTGGGTGCAATCTCCAGACGTTTGCTATATTTGAGCCCATGTCCTGGTTTAAGGTAAAACAGAACCAATTTTCTGTTTTGTAATTTTACTCTTTAGCTGGGCCTCTTCTAACCAACTAAACTCTGAAATTAACAACATGTTATTCAGAAACTGTTCACTCTCAGAGTGATAAGATCTGATTATACCAAGGAATGGTATGCACAGAGGCTCTTGCTTATACTTATTGCTATAACAACCAAGGTCAGCTAACTTCGTTATTTGCCCCATTGGAAGGTCAGAAGTGGAAAAGCATGGACGGGTCACACCTTCAGGGAGGAGCGGACAGGACAGGTGACCCAAAACTGACCAACAGGGTATTCCATCCCATATGCATCATGGTCAGTATAAAAGCTAAGGGATCAAAGTGTCAAGTCTCTTTAATGGCCGACGTCCGAGGGGAACCATGTCTGTTCGTCTGCTTTTGATCCCAGTGTGAGCTTTCCTGACTCCAGATCCGGAGTCCTGCTCCTGTCCATCACTGACTCTAGTCTGGGACTTTCCCTGTGCCTGGTGGTGATGCGATGGTTATCCTGGGAGCTGGATACTGTTTTGTATATATTGTATACTTTTTAAATTATTATGTTATTTTATTATTATTTATTATTTCCTTATTTATTATTATTTTCATTAAAGTATTTTAGTTGGTTTTCTATACTCGAAAACCTCCTTTTCTCTTCCGCCCCTCTCTTTGTGGGGCAGGGGGGAGCATCTGTCATTCTGATTGGCCAATTCCTCCAAAACCACAACAGCCCGGTGCTGGGGAAAGAGTGAGCCCGAAGGTTATTCAGATGATGAAAGCTGTTCCCAGAGACAGGGAGAACAAGCACTGCTTTTCTTTACTAGCACCTCTGCATGTTGGAGCAATCTGCAGACTTTAGCTATATTTCAGCATGGGACTGGGGAGAGTGTGAGGCCTAAGGTTAGTGGGGCAATGAAAACTTTTTACCAGATACAGTGAGAAGAATCAACACTCTTCCTTTTTGTCACCTTCCATGTGGGAGCAATCTCCAGACTTTTGCAGTTTCTTGAGCCCGGCCCTGGAGAGAGCGTTAGCACCTAGGTTTGCAGGGCAATGAAAGTAGTTCTCAGAGACAGTGCGAACAAGCACAACTAGTCTCTCCTGTAACTTTCCGTATGGGAGGAATCTCCAGACATTTGCTATATATGAGCCCGCTGCTGGGGAGAGTGTGAGACTAAAGGTTAGTAGGGCAATGAAAGCTGTTCCCAGGTACAGTGACAAAAAGCCCCACTTTTCCCTCCTGGCACTTTCCATGTGCGAGCAATCTCTGGAGGTTTGCTGTTTTTGTGGCCAGCCCTGGGGAGAGCGTGAGGCCTAAGCTTAGTGGGGCAATGAAAGGTGTTCCGAGAGACAGTGAGAAGAAGCACTACTTTTCCTTCCTTGCACCTTTCATGTTGGAGCAATAACCCGATGTTTGCTATTTCTGAGACCTGCTCTGGGGAGAGTGTGAGCCCAAAGGTTAGCAGGGGTATGAAAGTGGTTCCTAGGGACAGTGAGAACAAGCACTGCTTTTCTCTCCTGTCACCTTCACTGTAGGAGCAATCTCTGGATATTTGCTATTTTTCAGCCTGGCCCTGGGGAGGGTGAAAAAAGGTGGTTTTGAGCATGACGTCGCCAGGAAAGTGCAGAGCCCCAGGGTCTGTGGGCGATAAATGTATTTCTCAGAGAGAGTGAGACCAAGCAACAGTTTTCACTTCTGGCACGTTGCATGTTGTACAAATTTCTGGACATTTTCTTATTTTTAGCCTGGCCCTGGGGAAATAGCAAACATCTGGAGATTGCTCTAACAGCTAGTTGGAAGAAGGGATCAAAATCACATTTTCACTCTGCCCTGGGCCAGGCTCAAAATTACCAAACTTCCAGAGATTACTCCCACATCAAGGATGCCAGGAGGGAATACTGCTGCTTGTTCTCACTCTCTCTAGGAACAACTTTCATCACCCCACAAACCTTGGGACTCAGTGCTTTCCTGGTGACGACATCCGTATAAGCACTTTTTTTTCACTCTCCTGAGAGTTTGGATCAAAATTACCAAACCTCCAGAGATTGCACCCACACTGAAGTTCCAGGAGGGAAAACTGTTTCTTTTTCTCACTCGCTCTGGGCATCACTTTTATCCCCCCCACAAACCTTGGGTCTCTGCACTTTCTGCCTGTCTTAATCGTCAAAACCACCTATTTTCTCTCTCCACAGTGCCAGGCTCAAAATTACCACATGTCCAGAGATTGCTCCAACACTGCAGGTGCTAGGATGGAAAACTCTTACTTGTTCACTCTCTCTCTCTCTGGCAACTGCTTTGATCACCCCACAATCTTCGGGGATCTCCACTTTCCTGGCTACGTTATCCGCAAAACCACATTTTTCACTCTGCCCAGGGCCAGGCTCAAAATTAGAAAATGTATGGATATTGCTCCCAGACAGCAGGTGCCAGGAGCAAAAACTGTTCCTTGTTCTCACTCTGTCTGGGAAGCACATTCATTGCCCCACAAACTTTGAGGCTTCACATTTTTTTTTTTGCAACGTCATTCTCAAGACCACCTTTTTTCACTCTCCCTAGGGCTGTGCTCAAAAATCACAAATGTTCAGAAATTGCTCCCAGACCCAAGGTGCAGTGAGGGAAAACTGTTGCTTGTTCTCACTCTCTCTGGAAACCACTTCGATCGCAACAGAAGCCTTTGTGCTTCGTGCTTTCGTTGTGAGTCCATCAAACAAGCCACGTTTTTAACTCTCCCCGGGCCATTGTTTAAAAGTACGAATGTCCGGACATTGATCCTATACCAAAGGTGCCAGGAGGAAAAACTTTTGCTTGTCCTCAATCTCTGGGAACAGCTTTCTTTGCCCAACGAACCTTGGGACTCCAAGCATTCCTGCTTTTTATTACTCTTTCTGGCAAAACCTTTCATTTCCCCACAGAACTTGGGGCATTGCACTTTTGTGGTGACATCATCCTCAAAAACCACGCTTATTCACTCTCTCTCGGGCAGTAGTTGAATAAGTTTTTTTATGTTTTCATTTAACAGGCAGTGTCTTAAAACTGTCATTTGCATTTCCTGAGGAAGGATTGAGGAAGCTAGCAATAGGGGAAATACTAAGACACTAAGATGTGCTTCTGTGGATGTGCCCTCCCTGAGTATCGCCTTGAGGCACCTTACCCCTTACTTCCTTCTCACCTAGCCAGGCTCTAGCACCTCCCATATTCAGGATAGCAAAACTGTTACACTAGTCATGTAATACACCTTCCAAGGGGAATTTGAGGTTGACACTTTTCTCTCTCCCAGACCCCTTCTGTGGTGGATGTTAGGGATAAGCATACCTGTGGTGGGACCATGGATGTGTCCTAGGCAGCTGTCAGCTGATCTGTTGTGTTTATTTGGTCCTCTGAAGCATTTTTTTTTATTGTGATCACTGCTTTTCTTCAGCTCAGTAGAGTAGCGGTGTGAAGAAAGAAGTTTAGCATATCCAGTCCATGGGCCCTGATGGGATGCACCCGAGAGTGCTGAGGGAGCTGGCGGAAGTCATTGCTGGGCCGCTCTCCACCATCTTTGAAAGGTCCTGGAGAACAGGCACGGTGCCTGAAGATTGGAGGAAAGCCAATGTCACCCCAGTCTTCAAAAAGGGCAAGAAGGAGGACCCAGGAAACTACAGACCGGTTAGTCTCACCTCCATCCCTGGAAAGATGATGGAACAGCTTGTTCTGGGCGTCATCTCAAGGCATGTGGAGGAAAAGAGGGCCATCAGAAGCACTCAGCATGGATTCACCAAGGGGAAATCATGCCTGACTAATCTGATAGCCTTCTATGAAGGTGTGACTGGATGGATAGATGAGGGGAGAGCGGTAGATGTGGTCTACCTTGACTTCAGCAAGGCGTTCGACACGGTCTCCCACAGCATCCTCACAGGGAAGCTTAGGAAGAGTGGGTTAGATGAATGGACAGTAAGGTGGATAGAAAACTGGTTGAAAGACAGAGCTCAGAGGGTCGTGGTTAGGGGCACAGAGTCCAGTTGGAGATCAGTGACGAGTGGTGTTCCCCAGGGGTCAGTACTGGGCCCAGTCCTCTTCAATATATTCATCAACGACTTGGATGAGGGGATAGAGAGCACCCTCAGCAAGTTTGCTGATGACACAAAGCTGGGGGGGGTGGCTGACACACCGGAAGGCTGTGCCGCCATACAGAGAGACCTGGACAGGCTGGAGAGTTGGGCGGAGAGAAACCTTATGAAATTCAATAAGGGCAAGTGTAGGGTGCTGCACCTGGGGAGGAATAACCCCCTGCACCAGTACAGGTTGGGGGCTGACCTGCTGGAGAGCAGCTCGGTGGAAAGAGACCTGGGAGTCCTGGTGGACAACAGGATGACCATGAGCCAGCAATGTGCCCTTGTGGCCAAGAAGGCCAATGGCATCCTGGGGTGCATCAAGAAGAGTGTGGCCAGCAGGTCGAGGGAGGTCATCCTCCCCCTCTACTCTGCCTTGGTGAGGCCACACCTGGAGTACTGTGTCCAGTTCTGGGCTCCCCAGCTCAAGAAGGACAGGGAACTGCTGGAGAGGGTGCAGCATAGGGCTACCAAGATGATTAGGGGACTGGAACACCTCTCTTATGAGGAAAGACTGAGGGAATTGGGTCTGTTTAGTCTGGAAAAGAGACAGCTGAGGGGTGACCTTATTAATGCATACAAATACTTAAAGGGTGGGTGTCAGAAGGATGGGGCCAGGCTCTTTTCAGTGGTGCCCAGTGACAGGACAAGAGGTAATGGGTACAAACTTGAGTGTAGGAAGTTCCACCTAAACATGAGGAGGAACTTCTTTACTTTGAGGGTGGCAGAGCACTGGAACAGGCTGCCCGGAGAGGTGGTGGAGTCTCCATCTCTGGAGACATTCAAAACCTGCCTGGTCGTGTTCCTGTGCAACCTGCTCTAAGGTGGCCCTGCTCTGGCAGGGGGGTTGGACTAGATGATCTCCAGAGGTCCCTTCCAACCCTATGACTCTATGATTCTATATACCTAAGTCTCTGACAAGTCGAATCGAACTTTAAATAATATCCATAGTGGAGTGTGTGCTTTCTAAATACAGAGGATATGTTTTATATATTTGAGACCTAATGTATCTAAAGGCCAACTAGCATTCTGCAGAGTATATTTCAAATCTTGGTGTGGCTGCATGATACTGCATTCCCCAGAGTCTTTCTGTAAGAACAGCAGGAGAATTTCACTATGAAAGTAAGAGCTAGGTGGCTTATTAACTTTGTGGTGTATCATTCCCCATAGGATCATCTAATTGTTTGCTGAATGATTCCAGTAGTATTGCACCAACACCCTTGCCTGGGAAGAGATGCTCTCTCTAGATTGATGATTAATTGCATGAATAGGTAAATTTTTTTTCTCATTGTATTTTCATCCTTGTTAAATTGTTTTTAGAAATAGCTTATTACAGATTATACTAATGTAAGTGAACTTAACTCGCATTACTTTTATCCGTTTTTATGCCTCCTAGGCTTTCTGTAACTGTTTCCACTTGGAGGTTGATTCTTTTTTAAAATCAGTGTAATTCCATTGACAGAGTGCTCTCATGCCAGATAATGAGAAGTATATTTTCTGGAGTCTGTGAAACTATGCTGATATGCTGTCTGACTAGATTTACTGGGTAGCAGCTCATGAACAGGGCACTAATTGGAAGAGCATGTCAGAGACTTGAGAACAGAAAGAAACGCAGAAATACTTGCTCTTTTCCAGACAGGCTGAGGAAGTGTTCATGACTCACATGGCAAGACGATGACAGGGCAGCAATGGCACAGTTTCCAGAGCAGTATTTATATACAGCTTCAAAACAATGGAAACAAAAGGAAAATAAAAAGTGGAGCTGAGCAGAGATTTTTGCCCTAATACTATTTTATTGCACAATACTTTTCCCATTCTAGAAGTCACTGTGTGACACTTGGATCCTGCTGTTAAAACAGCTTAAATGTTGTTCTAAATGGCACATGTCCATGCCAGGGATCCCATGGGGCTGTGAGGACAAAGTCTGGTTACCAGGCTTTCCGAGAACTTCTAGGTAGGTCCCTGTTGTCTGAGATGCATCCTGGTGTCAGCCAGAGAGGTGATGACTAGGGTAAAGGTTAATGTATTGCTTGTGTGTTTCTGGTAATCATCCTGTGCTCATTCCTTCTATGGGTGGATTTATCTTTTAATGTTGTTTTTCTAAGTGTAAAGCAATCCCAGTTGAGGGAGAATTTGTCCCAGAATCCATGTATCGAAAACCTTAGACTCTAACTTTTTGAAAACAAAGGATTCTGAGATGACATAATACTGGCAAAATAAGTCTCTTTGAAATATTTTCTAGGTGGAATCTTTTCAGATGAGGAAAAAAACAATGTATGTATACACTGTCCATGAAAGATTGAATAGGATAGCGATTGTAGAAAGCTATCTCTAGGGGCAGGCCAAGGACTAAGCTGTGCAAAATTACCTGCACTCAGATAGTTTCTATCAGTGGGTATCCAGACTAACTCACGGGTTGCCTAGCTCACATAAAGTTGTACAAAGATGTCTGTAGCCCACCCCAATACAAGCAGGATCTTATATTAACAGTCTATGTGTGATGAGAGAGAAAAAGATTAAAATTATATATAAAATAAATAGTTTTGATATAAAGGACAAGGTTCTGTTGTGTCCTACTTGGTTAGATGAACTTGCAGTAAAGGCAACTTCTATCTGTAAACCGCCACACACTTGCACAATACAATGTCTGGAGATGTTTCAAATGACTCCCCAAATGGAGATCTTATGTTGGCAGGTGAGATGGCAGACATCAGAAGGGTTTGCAGGTTGAAGGGCGTGGCCAATACGTCCTTATGACACTGAATGTGGTGAGAAGTGCCCATGGCTCTTGGTTAATTGTGTAGGAGTGGTTTTGAGCACACTCCTTCCAGTCTTTCAAACAAGCCTTCCTTGAGAAGGATGGCTTGGAAAAGCTGTATCCTCTACTCCCATTAATATTCCTCTACCCTGTACAGCTTGCAGGGGCAGAATTTTGGCCATGAGCCTTCAAAGCTAGTTGTCCAAGTGAGTCCAAGAAATCTCTAACGGCAAACTAAGAAAACTGTAGACGATATGACTTTGGACAGAGAGCTCTCTCCTGTCCCTGTCAAATGTTTTTAAGGTCAAACGATTTGATGTTTGTCTCATGAGCAGTGACCAGGAACAGAAAAGTATAACTCTCTTTATAGGAGAATGTTCTACTATTTCTGTGATTGATTGGATATATTTCATACAGTTTTAATTCACTTTAAAATAATGCTGCTGACTTGTTTTCAGCCTTTGCCTGACAAGTCACAGATTTCTTTCTCGCTTTGTTTATAGGTTGTAGTGCCAAAATAAGAGAAAGTGTCCTAAAAGTCTACCTTTGCTGTGTCTGTTACCTGCGAAAAGAAAATCAACTTCAACCTTGGAAACACTCATGTATTCACTTAATTTTATGCACTTGAATTGTTCCATTGACTTCACTGAGAACACTCATGTACTTAAGTTGAGCATGTCCTTAATTACCTTACTAAATCAGGGTCCATATGCATAAAATTAAGTACATGTGTAAGTGCCTGTGTATTCAGGGCCCTAACGGAAACCACAGTAAAATACAGAGTTGCATTTTGCATTCATTAACTGAGCAAAAATTTCATTGAAGTCAGAAGTAATTTTGCTGAGTAAGGCCAAGAGGCATGTGGCCCATAGAGTTTGCATCCCCAGCTGTGACTCTTCATGTACAAGATTTAAAATACAGCACTGATGCACCAGGCTACAAGTGAGGAAAAAGAGGTCTAATCAAGCTGCCATAAAAAAACCACAGCAAATTGCCATGTCTGCTAGAAGTTCTAAAACAAGGTTTTAGAATGGAACACAACACTCAATTTATTCAGCAGAAAGCAATTAAATTCATGAGTTAATGTGAGCTTCTAACACACAGCGATAGAGCCCAACCTTGTTTCATTGCAAGCAATGAGTGACTTGCTGAGGGACAGCACAACTGTGACAAAATGCATCTAACTTATGGATGTTAAAACACTCCCAAACATATAAAACAGTGTGGGACAATATAAAGTCACACCTAGTAAACATGGCTATAATTATTCGATTCACTAAAAAACACTTAAGGAATGCTCATGGAGCGAAGAGTTCTAGAAGTCATTTAAATATATCTCTCCAGGTTCCCCTTAATATGAAAAATCAGTCAAATATGCCTATATCAATTCCCTAAATCTCAGTCTTCTCCATGCACAGAGTTTTTCTTTCTTTTAAATTAAGCTAGTGGGAGAAGAAGGCAAAGGGCTGGTCTTTGAATTGGGGCTGGAGGCAGAAGTACTTAAGTTTATTTCATACAAAGAAAAGTCCAAATGGCTTAAGTCATTAGGTGGCACCTCCTTTTGCCTGGTGGTTAACCCACACACCCCAAGGTGTGGTATCTTGCCTAAAGGGAGGATCAGATCTCTCTCTGATTTAGGGATCACACAGTTACCTGGAGATGCTGTAGATGGTTCTGAAATACTCAGATGTGTGTCTCTCTTTTTTTCCTGTTAAAACTGTGCTGCGAGAAAAGTCTCCTTTGGACTACTGGTCTTTCTCCAGGACAAAGTTTGGTGGTGGCAATCTTCCAGGTGAGCAACAGGATCTGAATTCTTCAGGTGGTTAAGGGAGGGTGGTGTCTTATAATTATCTAATTTAAATGGGCTTCTATTCAGTCTACTGACTTTTGAGACTTGATTCTTAGGTTTGTTTCTCTCTGAGTTTTGTAAAGTGATCTAACTCGGGAGTGTAGTTTACATCAGAAAGTAGGAAGCCAAAGAGTTGGATATTGCAATGCCTAAGCTAAGTCCCCCTTCTGGATCTTGCTCTGCTTCACAAAGGCACATGAATAGATTTTCCTCAAGAAAAGGAGAGTGTGTTTCTGTCTCAGGGTGGGAAGACTCTTGGGTGTTGTACAGAGAGGCATTAGGCATCATGTACAATGCTGCTGTTCTTGAAAGAGTTTGTTGGGCTAGAGGAAGATCTACTGTGGCATGGTTCAAGCTGAGCAACTGCCGATCCAAAAAAACCCGTATCCTTAGGCTAGGGTCTTTATTTAGTTGTCTAATTCTTGTGGTTTTTTTTCCCTAAATTTTCATGTTGCTATGTATAGAGTTATCTTGTAACCATTATGCATATCCTGTTCAAAGCAAGGTGGCAGCTCCACCTATTCAAGACAAATATGCAAACTCTCTCCAAAGTCAAGACAGGATTATGTAAGGATGCTATATGTGATAGTAGCAACTTGGGACTTTCTCATTGCTAGAAATGGGGTGTGAAGGAACAACGTGCCTGCAGAGTTAAATATGACTAAGCAGAACTCCCTGTTTCCAATCCAAAACAAGATTTTTCAAGTAAAATAGAAATTAGACCTTTGTAACAGATCAAAAAACAAAGAAGAAAACATGTTACTTTGTTAAAATTCACTGGGAAATACTGCCATATCATTTGGGCACAAAAGACTAGGAATACTGTTAAAAGTATATTAAATTGCAAAGAGATGATAAAAAAAGGCAAAGGACAGAACAATGCTGTTTGAATCTTTGTTGTATTATGGTACTACCTTGTGACTATGCAAAGTCGTAAAAGAGAGAAAAGAATGTGATGGTTATTGTGTATGTAGAATGTGCATAGCAAAATTGTGATTTAAAGTAAAAGAATGATGCTGTATGAGTCACAGAAAAAAGAGCAACATTAGGAGAGTGGGGGAGACAGATGAGTCAGAGAAGCAGATAGTAATTCCCATTTTTTTGAACCAAAGAAGTTTTCATAAATTGTGGGCTAGAATTTTTTTTTAAAATGTGAGCTTCTAGTAATTCCTGTATTTTTTCTTATGTTTTCTAATCCCAGTATTATAGTAAAGTCATCATCTAGTAAAGGCAGAACAGAGAAGTAACTAAAGGGCAAATGAATGATTTTTCCCCCCTTCGTTGTCTATCAAATGTAACACAGACCACTGTCATAATCTATGCTTCTAACCTTAAAAAAAATCAGTTATAGTCTAGCATAGAAAAAGTCTAGCAGTTGTAACTCTCAACTGAATTACTTTCTGCTCTCTGATCTGAGAAACAGATTTCTCAGATTGACTTAATGTTGAAAAAAGTTGTTGTCTTTGTTGGGCTTGAAAACTTCACAGTATCTCAGTGTTTTCCTTTCTATAGCAGGAAGAGGTGGTGGTGTTTTAGCCAGTAAAGGCTTTGGATGTTTCAGAGGAGAAGGGAGCATCTTGTAGTGCCCACATTCGGCTCAGACACTTGGAGGGAAAGGTGCAGAGCCTGTGCTCCAGCCGACTAAAACGTATCAGTAGCAAAAGCACTGTCTGCAGTAGTAGGCTTAGAAAAGATATAGGCAGTCGGTGTAACCTTGTGAAAAAAGTTAGAGAAACACTAAGTTTGGAAGGAAAAGGGAGGGTAGGAGTTATCATTCAGGTAGCTTATGCACGTAGAAAATTGATGCTGTTGGAGACGATGGAGTAAGAAATAAAGTAAGAGAAAACATAAGGTGAAATGGAATATAAGGGAAGGAGATTGTTGTTGAGAGTTAGTCAACCAGAAGATGGAGGCACGGAGGAGAGGCAACAGGAAATAAGAAGAATCCTCCAGGGCACTAGCAAGAATATGCAATAGGATTAAAGAGTTAACAAGAAGTTATGACAGAGCTCTGTCTTCAGGTTTTTTGTTTGGGTTTTGGTGTTTGTTTGTTGGGGTTTTTTTATCAAGATTGTATTTCTCTTTCTGCATTTTTAAATTTTTGTGGCTGGCAGCAGTAAAATGCCAAACTTGCAGCCTTGGCTTCTTTACTGCTGATGTGATTATTTAATGTGCAATTTATTGCACAGTTATTACTAAAAATATTTGCAAGATGGAACAAATAGTGGTTTTATAGTAACCACAATGAAAATTAACAAGAGCATAGTTATAGAAATATGTTTTATGAATCTTTCTATTATTTTTCTTTGTTTTAAAGTCATAGTTTTTAATTTCAGTTTTTCCAGTGCCTCAGCAGTAATCTCTGTTATCCTTGACATTTCCGTGTCACCATAATATGAACTGCTGTAGTGGGAAACATAATCCTCTAATCTGGCTAGCTCAGATGCATTGTTCATATGGAGACATTTTTCTAATTCAGCATATTTATTGACAGCTCTGAGCACTCTGTTCACTCTGGCATCTGCATTGGGAACAGTTTTATTAATAGAAACTGTAGTCAGACAGTGGATTTATGCCTATGACTTATTCAACTAATTGGAATAACAGTGTTGGTTCATATGATTGTAGGCTTCCAAGCCCTACCTTTTAGGTCAAGAAGCTAGAAGATATACATACATATACATATATGGTGTGTGTGTGTGTATAAATATGTATGTGTGTATGTATATTCAGATTGCCAGTAAATCAACTCTTTTATTGAGAGGGCAGATCTGAATATTCATCCAAACTTTCTTAAGTTTTCTGAGGAATCCTAAAAATCATCTGTGATAACCATTCAAGAAAGCACACTATTTTGTCAGTTTCAGATTTTGAGATTAGTGTAGTTTTCTGTAGAAACAGATTTTTTCCATGATATTTTTTCAAAAGCTCAGTTTTAGAAAATGCAACGTTTTTGACCAGTCTTAGTATTAAATTACTTTATTTCTCTTTTATTACCCCTAAAACTTAAGCAGAGTTGCTGTCCCTGGTATCCTAAGCATGAGCCTAACGTGAGAATTTGTTGTGGTCAGGTCTAGCATACACAGACATTTGGACTGTGAGATTTGTCACTGTTTTTGTGGGCTGTTTGTTTCAATAGCAGCATCTTTTCTAACGCATAACAGTTTTGTGATTTTTCTGTAATTTCTGTGATGTTATATAAAGCTGCCTGCAGGAAGTACTTTTAGGAATGGTGCCTGAGTCCGTTAATGAATATTTAGCTAATGGCCACAAGTCAGAAAACTGGTGTGGATGAATTTGCAGTAAAACTGATATGCCACTTAGGGTTTCATTTTAATGCTGAAAAGGACACATAGCAAAGAGTAAATATATAATATATAGAAAAACCCTTTTAGACATAGACTTAAATAATATCTGGATATGCAGATAATTTTAGTAAAGTCAGAACAAATTTCTACTTAAATATATATAAAATCCAGGATGGGGTGGAAGATCATTAGTGATACGATTTAGTTTAGACAGTCGTATATTGAACTAGATGTTAATGGCAAATACCATCATGATCTTTAGACAGGAGACTGAATCATCAATATAGGGAATACAATAATGTATCTCCATGAAACTAAGATTCATCTTACTGTGGCTGTTTCATGCTGGAAGTATGATAGAAAAGGACCTTCATTCCTGTAGGAGCAAAACTTTATTAACTCTTTCCATCCCCTCAAAAAAGTCAACGGAGAAAAGGTTTAATGCACAGTTTCCCAGAATGAAACACAGGGTGAAAACATTACTCAAGCTGCAGAGCAAGAAGAAAAGTCCGTAGCACTAATGATGTTTTCTACTACCAAATGCTCTGAATTCTAAATATTAAAAACAAGAGCAAATATTATTTGTATTTATCTATCTGTATGTGCTGTATTATAAACATATGCTCAAAGGTTTAATGTGTTTTTGGAGGAATACTAATTAATAATTATGATTCATTGTAAAATATACTATAAGCTGATTGGAAAAAAGATAAGTTCAAAACATGTGATTGTTTTAAAGAATGGAAAATTATTTTTCTCAAAAGTTGGCACATTTATTAGGAAGACCTTTGATGTTGTAACACCAAGATCTTGGAGAAACAAATCAGTGCTAGTTGTTTTCATCCTTTATTGACAATGGCATTTTGGATTTGGCAGTGTATGGAGAACTGTTTTCAGCTCAAGTTACTGGCACAGTCATTGAACGGTGCTATTGTAAAGAGAAAATAATTTGTACTGAAATCACAGAAAAAATATTTATGCATGTTGCAACATGCTAAAAAAACAAGGAAACAACTGCAAAAAGGTATATATATTTGCAATCTCAGAAATAAAGGGAGTCTTCACTAAGTGTTTTCATAGTACTGTTACCAGGTGCTCTTCTTTCCCAGTAACTTAAAGACACCCATCTTGCATCCTTGAATCTGTTACTACCCTGCTTCTTGAACCTTCTCTCTTCAACTCATGATTTCCCCTTAATTTTTCCCCAGTTTACCCCTCTTTGTTTCTTTCTGTATCTCTATGCTATTCCTTTCATATGCTAACCTTCACATATCTATTTTTTGCCATATCCATCATCTTCCCTACATTGTACATCAATTCTTCTAATAAAAAGCACTGTTGGGAGTCCTGTAACATCTGTAAGAACTAGAAATATGTTACTATACATGTCTACATGTTCAATTTAGTAATATATTGGTAAGGGTAACTTTGTACAAAATGAAAACCCAAAACCTACTTAAGATACACAGACACACTTAGATAAATAAGTTAGCATTCAGGTATTTCCTTTCGCATCAAATCAACACTTAATATAGCTACAGTGTGCAATTCACTGAGGCTGAGTACTCAGCAGTTGTTCATTGTATTTATCATTTCTGTTCTCACTGGCCCTTTCTAGGGAGTCATTGAGCCCAGTCCAATAATTTGCTGCAAATATCCCTTATTCAAATGAGGAATTGCTCACAAGAATTATGAATTCATATAGTGATAGCTCTTACAGGATCAGATCTAATAAAAGTTCACCTTATACAATTTCTTATGTAAATGAGTTTTTCAGAAAATTTCTGTCTTTCTAGTTGCACTATGCTGCCACCATGCTCTGAAGAAATTCATTATCCTTCCACTTCTTTACTTTAAATGAAATGTTTGATGAACCTAATTGATGCTGCAATGTCTCTTTTTCCAGGGCAAAGAGAATTGTGCAAGAGTAATTCAGTCTACTGAGTTATTCAAAGCCATTGTGTTTGACAGAGCCCTATTGACATTGTATTTTTTTTCTGAAAAATATTGGAAATAATTTTCACTGATAGATCTGATGAGAAACAGTAAGTCAATCACATGAGAGACTGTGGATTCAGTAAGCTCAATGGAAATAATCGTAGAAAGTTTTAAAAGTGTCTTTGTCCATAAAATGACAGTGCTTTTTTTTTACCACCTCAAGGTTAATTTGAAAGCAAATATTTGGAGGCTGCTCTTGATTATTCTGAGAAACACTGAGAAAGAAAACAAAAATATCTATAGTAAAAGACAAGCAATGGGAATGACGAGAAAAGGTGAAGAGAGGTGCAGTCAGTTTTGTGGATTTCTGGTGAGCTGGCGTAGGATTCTTAAGTCCGCTCCTGTAAAATGGGAACTTTAGGTATTTAGAGACCCCAATAGGCCTTTTAGATAAAAGGGGAAACAAAAGTTTCACCAGTTTCTTGCTCTTTCACCTTGGCAATCCACAAGAGCAAATGTTTCATGCCAGTCAGCAACAATTCCTGTAATGCAATTAAAATGCAAATGCATAAGCAAGCTCACTGGCTACTCAGACTATCCTATGGAGGTTTTAATTTTGGCTAATGCTAATGTGCACTGTTAGAATTTGGTCCCATCAGTGTCATATTGAGCTCTGCTTGTTACGGTTGCCATGCCTAAAGGCCATGCCCATCTTTCGATCCTAAATCCCTCTTCTGTATGAATGAATGCCTCTAATTTATTTTGATTTAATTTTGTCAGTGTGGTCTCAGTCCATGAGCAACTTGCCTTCCTTTGCTCTTCCAATAATTTGGTTCATTCAGGACATAAAATCTGAATGAATTTCAGGTTTTTTTCTTTTATTAGTATACCATAAATGGCTTAAAAATATACTAGCTATTAATTTTGAATGTAAGTTAATTGTACCTTGGTCTTTATTTTACTACTGAGTCATAAAGTTAATGGAGTACATTCCTATCTTGGTTTGTGAGCATTAAATGTAAATTGTTGCCTTAGAGTGAGATTCCCTGATAACAGAGAATGGGTTTTTATTTTGGTGAAGAGACTATCCTTAAGGAAGCTGATTAGGGAGGAAATTGTTAGACATGGCAATGATACTGTAATGATACTGTTCATTTTTCCCCACTGTCTACCAGAACATTCATGTGCAAGATATTTTTGTGGTGTGAAATCTTTATTTCCTTCTGATTACCATTTCTCTTCTCTTTGTAGCCTTTAAAAAAAAATCAAAACTGATGAGAATCAAAGTGCAGAATATGAGAAAAGTTGAAAGTACACTGCTTTTCTACCATTTTCCTGGCAAATAGATACTGTATTCTTGAGTCTTATTTTTCAAACAAAGGCTGTAAGAACAGCAAGTGGCACAATGTGACTCTATTCTTGTATCAATTACTTTAGTGAAAATAGTGGTACCGCAGCCCATGAGTATCCTTGAAGTGGTCAAGAGCTGCAAACGTATGAGACACTCCGCTCAGCACAGCTGGTTTAAGTACACACACCGTCTCCCGAAAACTGCTCTACTGACCTTAGTAATTTTCTTCCCACTGTGAGGGGATGTTATAGAGGGTTGTTTTATAAACCTTAATAGACTTGAAAGCCAAAGTGTATAGATAACATGTATCAGAGATGGTGTTACGATGAAAGTGCACAGCATGCCTTGTTCTTGGGATATCTGAATATAGGCTCCTACATTCGGTGAAGAGTGTAACAAGGCTGAACCACAAGAAATACCACAGCTCTCCACTCAGAAAAAAATATACAAAATACATAAAAAGCAGGCAGTATAACTCAGCCTTCTGACTTCAGTCAGCCATAACTGACTTCTGACTACTGCTATTCCATTATAATACCATGCTGCATAAGAATAAATAAAATCACCCTGCCATTAAGAAATTTTTCACAGCTCATAGTTCAAATTGACACCGGTATAAACAGTCAGACGTGAAGCACAACTACTGCTGCAAGCCTGCAATTCTGTAATCTTATGATTGTGTTGCATGACTATATATTTGTCTGTGCTTGGATTCCCTTTTTCTTGTCCTCTCGCTTAACGAAGACTGCAAACAGTACATGAAAAGCTTACGAAGCTTGTTAGCAATCTTGTCTTTATGCACAATCTGAGGTTTCTCTCTGTAGTCTTCTGAAACTGGCTATGTTTGGTATGAAACCCTTGCTAGCTTTTCAGAAATAAACCCTGTCTCAGTGACAAAGCAATTGTAGTTTTCCTGGTTAGATGCTTGTTAGAGCAATAGTCAGACGAATTAACACTTGGGCTACTAGTGCCTAGAACAAACCATTTTATTGGAGAAATAGTTTCCCAAAGGTCACTAAAAAAACAATTCTGACAATGTTAGTGGCTTAATAAAAAGTAGGAGGGCAGATAGATTCTGTTCTGAAAAAAATTTCCAGCACAGATTCAAACCCCACTCTGAAGTTCAAATTAAGTCGATGTGTGTTTCCAGTGTCTTAAGTACTTAAATTCTGAAATCGTAGCTCCATTAAAGACAATTTTGGGATTACCTCACTGGAACAAAAATCTTCCCATCTTTCAAAGCTCAACCATCTTTGGCCTCAACTTGATTCTTTTTTTCAGAGCTTTCTCTGTCTGCTGCACAAGAGGAAAAGCTGTAAAAAGAAATTGCATAAGGAGAGTGTACAATAAATAAAGCATGGTTACACAGCAGTTGAATTTGAAAGATATGCTCAGTCTTTTAATCTGTCTTCTTTCAGCATTGTGAAAGACTATCCTCCACAATAATCTCTTAAATGCCTTATCTAATGCTGACACTTTCTTTGTTGGTACAAACAGTGCTAAAATCTTGGCTAAACTGACAGTTGTCAAGTTCTGTTACACATGTGAGTTCTCTATTGTATATAGAGCAGTATGGAGGGGTGTACCTGCCTCAGAAATGCTTATTCCCCCAAGAAATATTGAACAAGTCCAAAAAGTTCCCTTTCATAAATTAAAAAAAAAAAAAAAAAGAAAAAAAGGTTTTGAACTAAACCCAAGTGGCATGTAGTAGGAATTTTGCTGAATATTATTCAACTCCTGCATGCACCTGTCATGTTCTGAAGCAATGCATAAATGCAATTAGAGACTTGTTTAAAGCCTTCTGGCTATGAAGAATGAATTTTAAGCATATGATTTCTAATCAGAAAGTTCTTATGAGGACTGCATTTATGGCAAAGAGGAATTTTAGAAATGAGAACTTTTTTCCTTCTCTAATAGGGCATATTTGTTTGTGCTATTTTAAATAAAGGCCATTGTGAAAGTATGATATAGGAAATGTTCCTGTTGCTCAATTACAGTTAACATGGCAAATTAGTTCAGGCAAAATATAGTTGCCCCACTCAATTCTAAAGTTAACTTTGCATTGAATATTAAGGTGCTGCTAGTAAACCCAGATTACTCGATATAATGCATAATTAAGAGCTGTGATGCTATGAACATTGCTGAAATGTGTACCATAATGAAGGTATAGCTCATTAGCATTTGCCTAACTTTGTTTATATTGTTAAGATCAACAGCAATCCAAGCAACATTGCAAACACTACAAAATCCGAAATATTTCTGAACGAGGACTGAGCAAATATTACATGTAAAGTACATCCTGGATAATCTGTGTGGACAAGAAGTTATCTGCAAGTGGAAAATGTAGCTTTTTTTCTGTTTTTTTAACCTCCTCCCCAATGTCTCTGTTCTCTTTTCCCTGCATATCGGTGTGCTGAGCTGGGCTGCAGGGTTCAGTGCAGGAGGAAAACAAAGGAGAGTTTATGGGAGGAGAGAATAACATGTGGTCTCCCTATTATGCTGCTGTATAATAACTGTATGTTTACCAAACACAGAGAAATAAAAGAACTCCTAATAGCTCCTCCTGGAGGATCACACCGCACTATTTGGAATTTAGTCTAGAGAAAGTGCTTCTCATGATGCATAAGGAAGTATGATCATCCCATCAAAAAATTAGAGAATATTATTAATCTGTATTAAAAAGACTAACAAAATGAAGTACAGCATCCTGCCAGCTGTGGTTTAGAATTCTCCCTTCTTTCATTTGAGTTATGAAGCAGAAAACCCCATAATCAGTGCAGGGCATGGAAGTGATGGAGAAGGAAGTAATTTAAAAGATTTTTTCATTTCTCAAATCTGAAGCACCTGAGGGACAAGTTAAATTCTTGGTTTAAACAAGAACAGCCATCTGACATGCTGTAGCGCTCCAGAAAATACAGGTCAAAAAAGCCTGGTCTGTGGGCATATAAAGCGTTTTTTTCTTTCATTTTGGTCTTTAACATGTAGGAATTTACTAATGCAGGGAGATTTCTTCTTGTAGTAGACAAGTTACATGGGCATATCAAAGATCTGATCCTGCATCTGTAAACCTCTATGTTCAGAAGCAACAGTTTATATGCATTTTGGTCACAGCACGTCACGGTTGTTAACCATCTTCTATGTCATTAAAACAGTTGAGAGATTTTACTGATTCTGGACCTTAACTGTGTGCTTTGCAATCAATCAAAAATGGCTTTCAGGAATGCCAGCCAGTATGAAATGTTGATATAGGATCTATTTCCTACACAAAAAGTTGTAACACCACTCGAGCTTATCTATTTTATGCATTTTAAAGTGCACAAAAAATATTCCAAAGGGAAATTGCAGTCCTGGGGCAATACCAGAGTTATAAAAATAATTTTCGTTTGTATTTATTCAGGTATTCTGTATTAAGGGTATCATTACTCTGCAACACTGCATTATGCAAAACCTTGATATCCCATATAGTCCCTATCAAAATACACCTCAGTGTATGTATGTGCTCATGTCCTGGTTTGGGGTGGGGCAGAGCCAACTTTCTTTTCAGTGGTTTTGTTTCTTAAGCTTCTTCCAGTTCTCTGAAATTGATAGAGAGGCTCTTGCTTATATTTTTTGCTGTGGCAGTCAGTCAGCTGACTTTGTTGTTTGCCCTGTGGAAGGGTCACACCTGCGAGGAGGCGCGGACAGGAGAGGTGACCAACTGACCAACAGGGTATTCCACCCCATCTGCCATGCTCAGGATAAAAACTGAGGGATCAAAGGGTCACCTCCCTTCCTTCAGTGGCGCTCTTCTTCAATGGCTGATGCCTGAGGAGGACCCTGTCTGTTTGTCTGCCTTTGATCCTGATCCATGCGTTCCTGAATCCAGATCTGGAATCCAGTTCCCCACTGTCGCTGAGTCCAGTCTGGGACTTCCCTAGTGCCTGCTGGTGATGTCATCCTGGAAACTTGATAAAGTTTTGTATATGTTGTATCTACTTAATTATTTCCTTTTTATTTTATTATTAATATTTTATTAAAGTAGTATAGTTCCTTCTAAAATCATAAATTTCTTTATCTCTCTCCTTCCTCTCCTTGAAGTGAGAGGTGGGGGAGAGCCTCCGTTGTCTTAGCATTGGCCAATCCGGCCCAAACTGCGACTGTTTGAAATGAAGTCAAGATGTAATACCACAGGACAATTCAACCTATGAAAGTGTGCACCAAAAATATGCTTTAGGATTCCTGAACACAATTTTGTGAGACAGTTTGTTAGGTTTCAAGTTTTGTTACTCTCTAAGTTTAACAATGGTGCATTTTTTACCCCAGTCCTATAGCTTTTCTTCTAACAGCTTGATACCTGCTGAGATGCATATAAATGCCTGGTTAATGCAAGTCAGTGGAGCTCACCAGGTTTGGTCTTGACCATTTATGTGAAAGAGCACTTTACAAACCAGGCCACTGAAGTCTACAGTTGTACAGGGTTCATCTGTGTGAAGTAGTTACGGAGCAAGGGACCTACCACTTCAGAAATGACCAGTCCTTCTCTTGAAGTTAAATATCCACAGTGAATTAAAAGGGCAAGATAATTTTGTGGCAAAATCCCAGGGCAGGCAGGACAGTGTGGGGAAAAAAGGAAAACCTGGAGGTGATCTTTGTGGTATTTGCACATATCAAATAGTTGATAAAGCACATAAAAAGCCATTCACATTCTAATATGCTTTTACAGGTCACCACAGTAGCTGTGTCTACAGGAAGATGTACACCTGTGAGTTTTTCAAGCTTGATTAGAAACACCATTGTACAAAGATCCCAGAATTACTGTTGGTCAGGGAAGCAAGTATCTTTGTGACCAACCGAAAAATAAATAAATCACAGATGAGTGTTCCTCTTTCCTAATAAACTGAGCATCACGTTAATGCTCAGAATTATCAAAATTTATTTCACTTTATTATTGCAATAGAACATCAAATAAAAATTTTGGATAAATTCTTTAGTTTTCCCGTGTAATCCGTGACATTTATTACAGTTCAAATGACTAAAATGTACAGGAGAAGACATTTATTTTATGAGCATTTAAAAAAAAGAATGTGTTTCACTGAGATGTTGAAACAGAACATCGGAGCTGATTAGACATGCCTGCCATGTTGCCTAAGCATGAACTTGAAGAATAAAAGGAATCTGGGAAGATGTAATGCTACAGACATTACACACGGCAATGTTGTAGCTCAGAAATTAAGACTATACACACCACTTGTTTTCAAGTTTGGTATCACTCCTTTAACTAGAGTATAATTAGTAAAGGCAAGAAAAACAAGGAAACCCCAAACCAAACAACAATTTCTGTATCTATACAAACTTGAAGGGGTTTACATTGAGCAAAATGTTTTCCTCTGATGAATAACTAGTGTAATCAGTTGTCTTTCATTTTAGTATTTTTAAATTCCACTCAAATCTGAACTTCCAATGTAAGTTATTTAGATCAAGAAGTAAACTTGTGTTTCTAATGGATTACTTGTGGAACAGAGATGCAATAAAATGAATAATGGAGGTGAATTTTTAAAAATTGTAAACTGACCTTTGAAATGTCAGAATTTGGATGTTTCCTGTAATCAACATTCTGTGATAAATCAGAGCAGTAAATGTAAAGATCCTTTGTTCAAAAATGTGTGTAATTGAAATCCAATGAGAGACTAATGGCCTTCTGGTGACCTTTTCTCAAAAGGTCAAATGACAACATCTGTGGGAAATATTTCTTGTGCTTGCAGGATGGTTATAAATGGATTTATTGCATTTCAGTCTTCTAGCTGTGGAGGAAAACTATGCCTATACCTGTGAGTTCTATATATTTATATGTGTATGTATGTAATTTTCAGTCATTCACCCTTGTAGGTGTGTAAATTTCATGCATAAAAATATGTATATGCATATCCTCATGTGTATATATTATTTGAAAATTTAAGTTTAAATTATTATTAATGTTTATAAATGAGTGAAATGTTACTTCAAACACATGCAATGTTATCCTTGTATTTTTCAGTTCTTAGGAAGACAATAGGAGGATCGAACATGAACTCAGTGGGAAATTGCTTTCATTCGACTAACAGTGACAATGTGTTGGAAATTAAATAATAAAAAAAGATTGTATGAGGGCATCAGAATCCACAGCTACGTTTAGGAATAAGTCCACCGAGGCATTTTGGCCTGAGTAACTGTTGGTGAAGGTTTTTGTGTTGTTCTTATGCAAAGTAGCACCAAAAAGTCCATAATGATTAAAAGCTGTAAACTAGACACAGTCATCACCAGGACATCAGTTTTTGATGTCTGCCGTGCAGTTGTGTAGTCGAAATGATGAAAATATGCTATTCATTTTTCTGAATGATTGATATGTTGGGTTTTTTTGTGGTGAAATCATACAGGCGTGTTCAGCTTTCAATGAGGGCACTGCTGGATTTTTTTGTCTCCTTAAAAATTTATTCTTGAAGAAGAGCTATTTTCCATGTTTCTGTGGAAAAGAATGGATTATAAACTGTTTAACAACTCGTTACAAAAGCTTAATATAGAAAAACTTTCACAAAATTGCTTTAAAAAATTCAATTATTACATCAATCTTATCGTGAATTACTAGAAAATCATGTAGACAACATTAGCTTTGGCTGAAATGTGTTTTACAATGTGTGAGAATTAAAACTGGGCACAGTAGTTGCAGGAAATTAATTCCCTCTGGAGGAGGGGATTGAGTGTACCCTCAGTCAGTTTGCAGATGACACCAAGCTAGGTGTGAGTGTTGACCTGCCTGCAGGTAGAAAGACATTACAGAGGGATCTGGACAGTCTGGATCGATGGGCTGAGACCAATGGTAGGAGGTTCAACAAGGCCAAGTGCCGGGTCCTGCATTTGGGTCACAACCAACCCATGCAATGTTATCAGCTTGGGGAAGAGTGGCTAGAGAGCTGCCTGGCAGAAAAGGACTGGGGGTGGTGGTTGACTGCTGGCTGAATATGAGCCAACAGTGTGCCCGGGTGGCCAAGGCAGCCAACAGCATCCTGGCCTGTATCAAGAACAGTGTGGTGAGTAGGACTAGGGGAGTGATCGTCGCCCTGTACTTGGCACTGATGAGGCCCCACCTCAAGTACTGTGTCCAGGTTTGGGCCCCTCACCACAAAAAAGACATTGAGGTGATAGAGCATGTCCAAAATTTGGCAGTGAAGCTGGCGATGGGTCTGGAGAATAAGTCTTATGAGGAGTGGCAGAGGGAGCTCGCATAGTTTAGCCTAGAGAAAAGGAGGCTGAGGGGGGACCTTATCGCTCTCTACAACTACCTGAAAGGAGGTTGTAGAGAGGTGGGGGCGTCAGTCGCTTCTCCCAAGTAACAGGTGATAGGACAAGAGGAAACTGCCTCAAGGTAAGACTGGGGAGGTTTAGACTGGATATTAGGAAAAATTTTACGCTGAAAGGGTTATTAAGCCTTGGAACAGTCTGCCCAGGGAAGTGGTTGAGGCACCATCCCTGGAGGTATTTAAAAGACGGGTAGACATAGTGCTTAGAGATATGGTTTAGTGATGTTTTTTGTCAGAGTTAGGTTGATGTTTGGACTAGATGATCTGAAAGGTCCCTTCCAACCTAGGCAATTCTATGACAAGTTTAACTTTATGAGCTCTAAGCACTATGTCTACCCATCTTTTAAATACCTCCAGGGATGGTGCCTCAACCACTTCCCTGGGCAGCCTGTTCCAATGTTTAAAAACTCTTTCGGTGTAAAATTTTTTCCTAATATCCAGTCTAAACATCTCCTGGCATAACCTGAGGCTGTTTCCTCTTGTCCTATCACCTGTTACTTGGGAGAAGCGACTGACCCCCACCTTGCTATAACCTCCTTTCAGGTAGTTGTAGAGAGCGATAAGGTCCCCCCCCCAGCCTCCTTTTCTCTAGGCTAAACAACCCCAGCTCCCTCAGCCTCATGTAAAAACTTCTGTCTTTACTATAGTAAGCATCAACTGCTTCATTAGCTGTGTGAAACTGTTTTGGATTTTTTTGAACAAATCAATTCTCGTTCAATAATATTACTCTTGGGCTATCAGAAGCTACCAAAAAAGAGTGTAGCAATAATATGCAAAATTCTTTTAAAGTTGTTTATTTTTTTTAAGAAAGTGTACATGCCTTGAGTTAAGATTCCTGTCATAGATTTATAGGCTCCAGACTTAGTATTAGAAAGTGTGTCTTTTGTGAAAGTTCATCTAAATGAACAAACCCCACTCAGTTGGCTGTTAACAGCAAGCAGATCTGAAATATTTTCAAATGCTGCTGTTTTGTCATCCTGGCATGTATGTGTCCTTTCCCTGTGTTTGGCCAAAGATAATTATAATGGTAGTGTAAGAGTTATGTTTCTGGGAAGATGAAAAGCTGGACATGAGCCAACAATGTGCACTTGCAGCCTAGAAGGCCAGTTGCATCCTGGGCTGCCTCAAAAGAACCGTGGACATCAGATCCAGAGAAGTGATTCTGCCTCTCTACTCTGCTCTCGTGAGACCCCACCTGGAGTACTGTGTCCAACTCTGGAGCCGTCAGCATAAGAATGACATGGACCTGTTGGAGTGGGTCCAGAGGAGGGCCACGAAGACGATGGGTGGAGCACCTCTCGGAGGAAGAAAGGCTGAGAGAGCTGTTCAGCCTGGAGAAGAGAAGGCTCTGGGGAGACCTTATAGCGGCCTTTCAGTACCTGAAGGGGGCCTACAGGAAAGCTGGGGAGGGACTAGTTGCAAGGGCATGTAGTGATAGGACGGGGGGAAATGGTTTTAAACTAGAGCAGGGTGGGTTTAGATTGGACATTAGGATGAAGTTCTTTACAATGAGGGTGGTGCGACACTGGAACAGGTTGCCCAGAGAGGTGGTGGAGGCCCCATCCCTGGAGACATTCAAGGCCAGGCTTGATGAGGCTCTCAGCAATCTGATCTAGTTGAAGATGTCCCTGCTTACTGCAGGGGGGTTGGACTAGATGACCTTTAAAGGTCCCTTCCAACCCAACACATTCTATGATTCTGTGTTTCTATGGTAAAGATCTGTGAACCAGTATAATCCTAACATTTCTGCAGCTTTACCTGATAAAGAAATTCCAGTAGAAAAAAATGCTGTGGTAATTCATAAAGGTAACTTTCTACTATCATTATATTTTCAATTGCTGAAAGAATGTATGTCATTTAGAAATGCTGCTTTCAAAAGAGACAGGTAGCTTCAGGTTTTTTCTTTTCATTGGTTCTTTAGATATTTCTATAAAAAGAGTTCATTATCCTTTTCCTTTCATGAACAGATTTCAAAATGTTGTTGCTACCAACTTTCAGCTTTGTAGAAATAAACAATTCATGCTCATACAATGCCCTTGATGTAGAAAGTGTAAAAATCTATAGATATGTGGTTTCTTGCTGTTTGAAAGGATATTTGAAAAAGTTTATTTGGGAGAGTCACTGAATTCTCTGAGGACCAAGTTTGACACATGGAAGATTTTCACAACAGAAAATAAATTGTTCCTGGCTATGATGTGCTTTTACCACTGCAAGCACTAAACTTAGCTCACTTTAGATTGGAAACACCAGCCTGATGTCATACAAACTTTCCGTTAGCACAGAACAGTTGAAGAAACTCTAAAACAACTTCTTACAGGTCAGTTAGCACACAGAGAAAGCATGACCAATGCAAAGGGAAAATGTCCAAACCCACCTATGCCACAAAAAGCTTTTGCTACTTCATAGCCATCTATTTTCAGCTCAAGTTAGGATATGCATATGTCTGTGGATATGCACGGGCTTTTGCATGAATGTTAGTCCTGGAAGGTGAAAGAAGGCTTGGATTTATTCAGGTGAAAGGCAAAATGAACTTCTCTGAAAATTGTTAAAACCATGAGGTTTGCGCTTGGCTAAGAGAAGACGATTCAGCACTAACAAAACCAATACAAAAGAGCACCCCTCTATAACCAGAATTTAGCACAGGCAATATAGTGTGCAAGGAACTGCAGCTGTTTTTCTAAGTTTTAATCTCCATCCCTGAGCTACTGTTGTATAAAAAGACAATAAAAGTGACTTTCTCTAGTTTCTGCATCTCGTTATTGAAGGTAAAAAAATGACAAAGCAAACACGTGGTTAGAAATCATACTGTCAAGTCCGATAGAACTATTTAATTTGATACTTTTACTGGAATCTGATTCAAAAAATACAACTACAGAGAACTAGGAAGTACGAACAAAGTTAGGAGATACCATATAGTTTTAGGAAGGAAAAAGTAGGTTTCTTAAAATTTTTATCTTTTCTTGGTTGGGGCATAAGCAATACTTATGTCGTCACATATTCCTGAGATAGGTGATGATGAAGGTTAGGCTACTACTACCAGTAGAAATCACAAGGATTAAGGCTTGAAGGACTATGGACTGTTGCAATATGATCAGTGACTAGTGTATGGTGATAAAATGCTGCAAATTACTCTGTACGAGATTTAGAATGGCTTTCTCCAAGTACTCAAAAGTTCAGACCTGGCAGTTGAGTGCATGCAGGCAGATGTATGACTGCTCCTGTGATTTGAGACTGGTATGGTGATAAACAGTCTGACATAAAATGAGCAGCAGTGGATTCAAACAGGGTTCATGGCAGATACTTATACAGTAACATACTATATGTGGGATGAGCAATTTACTGAAGATTCAGAGCTCGAGCTGTGACACTGAGATATCAATCACATGAGATTTGTATTGAGAGGTTTTTGCTTTCTGCCTACAGGTAGAAATCTGTGAATGACTTGAGAGATTTGCATGTAAACCTGCTCTACAGCCTAAATGTAAGTCATGTGCTTTTCTTTTCTGCTTTGTCATGAAAAGTATATTTAAAATATACTTGTATATACTTTATAAAAAGTATATTTTTTATATTCTTTATATATGCTTATTTACCTAAAAGTATATTTAAATATCAGCTAGGGTACATAGGTAACTACCGTTGTCTTTGTTCTACAAAACTTCATGAGAAATTATTTTGTTAAATCTGCTGTTCCTCTAAATATTCCATCTCTAAGATGTACCATTTCAAACCTCAGTTATTCTTCCAAGACTGTAATGTATTCAGACGGTATAATGCCTCATGGTCGGTGGACACTGAATCTGAATGGAAAGGAAAATTCAAGATGTCTAGTCTCTCTACATCCATGTAAAACTGTGGTATCAGCATGCTGAAAATTTGCTAGGATGAAATTTAGTTTTTCTTTTTGTTCAGGCCTATTTCTGCTTAGAACTGATAAAGTGTTATTTTTCCATTCTGTTACTGCAATTCTTAAATTTTCTCTTTAAATCATTGATTTTGTATTTTATATTTTTATTTCATATTTTATCTGTGTACACATTAGAGTATTTGAAGCACACGGCATTCTCTTAAAGTATTCAGCAGTGGAAAACAGAAGCTATTACGTTACTAGATTTGCTGTAAAGAATGCTGACATCCATATTGGAGCGAAGATAATAAAAATAAGTTATTGAAAAAAATATGGTAGATTTCATTGACATAAAACCTAGTAATTGGCATTCTTATATAATGGTAATTAAAAAGCACTATAAAGAATAAGATTGGATTCAAAGACTACCAACAAGGCTAACTGTATGAGAAAAAAAATGTCCTGCAAAGGAAATATACCACATAAATTTAAAGAACAGAATATTTCATTATTTAACATAGAGTCCTGGAGAACACACAGCATAAGCAGAGCTTGTTGAAAGCTACAGCAATTTGAAACTACACCATGGAGAAATCCAGTTGATTGAGAAAATCTGTACACAGGGCCAAGATACTAGATTGAAAAGTGTATTTATACCTTCTGCATCCAAGATACTAGATTGAAAAGTGTATTTATACTTTCTGCTTTTCCACCTAGTTCAACAAGGAAAGTCAAAAGCATAGAAAACTATGTGGCTTACTTGATTTATGTACATCTTCTTGATCTTTCCCTTAGCACATATTTTTCTCACTGTCCTGATTCCTCTGCATTGTCACACTATTAATGAATACGTAACTTTGAGTGCTGCAGCTTTTCTGCCATCTTCAGAGGTCTTTGAACTGAGCCCTCCTAGGCATTCCCAAAGGACTTCGGCACTCCCAAGTCCTTTTCATATCTGTATGTGAAGATACTTTATCTCCCTTTTGTTGTTTTCTAATCTGGTCTGTTATTCACACAGAACCTTTATCTGCTCTTCTGCCCAAGAGATGGCAGATGAATGTAATTTTTCTGCAGCCCCCACTTTCACCCATTCCTACTATTTCTTTAAGACCTTAAGGATTCTTTACTTAATTCTCTTTTCATGTTTTGTGATCATTATCTTGACTTCATCCCATTAATTGCTACCATACATCTTTATTGAACTGAAAATGAAATGTAGAAAAACATTGTGGGCCTGTTCACAAACATACACAGTTAAATGTAAACTTTCCATTTCATTTTCATTTGTTTGGATTTAGAATTATAGGTGGGCGCTTCCCTTTGAAATAACTTTTCAACTAAAAAAAGTAGTTAGGCTTCCTGAAAAAGTTATATTATTATTTTCTGGATCTGTCCTGAAGTTCTTTGTTCCAGTAAATCCCTGGATGCTGAATAACTAAAGGATCTTTGGATTAGTTCTCTGAAACTAATGGCATTAAATCAATAGCTACAAGAACATATTTAGGCTGAGCATTAATAATATGGGAAGCCGGATGGCATAATGAGGGAGCACTGACCTGGGATTTGGGAGGTCTGGCTGCATTCTTGGCTCAGCCAGTAACTTGCTGGGCGACCTCAGGAAAGTCATTTTAGTTACTTTTGCCTTATTAAAAAGTTCCATGTAGAAAGTGCTTTGAACTCTTCTGATGTCAAGTGTTATAACACCACCATATATATTGTAACCATGTAGGTGAAATCTATTAAATGTCAAGCAGAATGAAAGTGGTGAGTGCCTGTGGTTAAGGAACCTTTTATGGAAACTGGTTGAGACTCCTGTCAAATCTGTATTTCTGTAACAATCTCATACGAGAATTGGAAGGATTATGAAGGGGACCAGAGTTTTTTTTGTGTCTTACAAACAGACCCTAATGCTGACAAGAGTGGTTTAATAATGATATATTGTACAATGTAACATAAAACTAGACATGTCAAGTGGGATTCTGCAGGAGTTTATCCTTGTTATTGTAGTAGTCAGCCTTTTCATTAAGGCACAAAATGAGACACCAGAAAGAAATGTAGAGAGTATCAATGATGATGGAGAGTGCTGGTCTACTGTTTTAGATAGCAATTTTATTGACAGATACATCTGAGAAAGCTAACCTACTTCATACCATTATTTTTTTTCTGGATTAGAGTTCAGCTGTCAGTAGGAAGATCAGCTGCACATTATCAGTAGCGAAAAGGCAAGATTTGGGGCTGCAGCATGGGAAGAAATCACCAGAGAGAACCAAGCAAGGTTCAATTTTTGAAATTGGCTGGACTTGGTCTCTCTTCACTGGGAAGCTAAGAATGAGGTGAAGCAAATGGAGCCATTAAAGGCTATCTTTGAGAAATTGTGGAGGATTTATGAACTCCCAGACACTGGAAAAGGGCAAATGCAATCCTTATCTTTAAAAAGTGAAAAAAAAAGGAGGGTCAGAGAAATTAAAGACCGGTTAACCTACTACTGAAGAAACAATCAAATCATTTGTAAGAAAAAACAAAACAAAACACAACACAAGAAAGTGTGAAACATCAAAGATCCATCAAAAGCAAATTATCTTGGTTTCAAACCAACTTTTTTCTATGAAAGAGCAGAGTGGCTATAGTAGAACTAGTCAGTGTTGTGTACATTGACCTTTGTAAGCATAACATGGCAGCTTCAAAACTAAACTGGGAAAATTGTGTCTGTAATTAAACTGCCTTAAGGTTGGTACAAGACTGTCAGGAAAGCCATGTTAACAGAGAGGTTATTAATGATTCACTGCCAAACTATCAAGCAGGATCCCATGTACAGGATTCCGTTGCAGCAGTAGTCAATGTTTTCATCAATTACTTGGATGATGAAACAAAGGCTATGCTTATTAAATATGCAGGCAATACTACCACAGGCAGCTTTAGGCTTGTTGCAAAAATAAGAAAAAATTTCAAAGAACTTGATAATTTAGAGAAATGGTCTGAAAAATAGAGTGGAGTTGAATAAGGACAAATATGAGGTGCTGAACTTGTGCAATGATAACCAGCTGCATCAGTTCAGAATAAGCTGGGTGGCAGATCTGCAGGGCAAGATCTGTGGTCTTAACTCAGCATCACTAGTGGAAACACTTAAACACTGTCAAGCTGTTGTGCAAAACACAAGCACCCACTGGCTGCACAAGAAGAAACATGCCCTGCAGGATAAGTGAAGGCAGCCTGGTGAAATCATATGTCCATTTTCAACGCTATGCTTCATGGAGGATGAGGCTGGAGAACAGCAAGTGTAAGGCAATAGGAATGACTTTAATAGTGAAGACTTAATGAACTGGTGTTATCTAAAGAGAAAAGAAGACAAAGATGCTACAACATAATTACTTTCAAATTCATAAGAGATTGCTGCAAAGATAGGGAATAATTTTTCTCTGTGCCCAAGTGAATGAGACACGAAGTAATGAGCTAAACCTGAAGCAACTGAGTTGGATTAGATACTAAGTAAAACTTTCTAACAGTACAGGTAGTTCAGTGTGTGAATAGATTCTCTGCTCTCCCCAGACAATCTCCACAGTTGGAAATTTTTAAGAACAGGTTAAATTAATGTCTGAGTGATTGCTGTACAGTTGACTCAGCCCTAAAGCAGCCATGCTGTCTACAGTCCTACTGCTCTTTGGGGAGGGCAGACTAGAACTTGGAACAGCTACTTGGGACGTGTCATTTTTGACTTTCATTCCAGTCATTTTTTTTTTTTCTGGTGCATGTTCTGTCTTCTGCTTCTGTTGCTACCTCATTGTAATTTATATACAGCCAGTCTATGATAGTTTCATTCGAAGGGGAATGTAAATAAAAATGGTGAGAAAAATATATTAGTATTTGTGAAGTACTCTATGAGCCTCAGCTGAAAGGCAGTATATAAGCACAAACATTACTATGGGAAACCAATGAATAATGTAATAAACAAAACCCCAAATAGTGCTACACTCTGCACATAAAGCCCATAAAAGATATATTAACCTTAAATAATAACAGACCATTTTCAGCAGTTGGTTTTTTTATATATATTTTTTTTATATATTAATTAAGTCTTTTTCATTTGCCAAAGTTCAAACAATTAATCACAGACCTATGTAATCAAAAGTAAAGTTTATTTCTTATTACCTATTCATAGTGCAATCCTAGCATTTGAGATGATTACATACTATATATGAACACATACCTACTATGTAATCATTTAAAGTGCTACAAACAGTGTATAGGTAGTTCAAAATAAACATCGTATGCACACCACAAAACATTAATAACATTCCAGAGTGTGTCAGAAAGTTTAATCTGTCCCTGAAATGAATTTGACTTATTCATTAGTGAGATGAATAAAACTGATTGCAGTGAACTATTTTATTTTACATCATATAAGGGATAATCTTATCCTCAAGGTTTTGGGTTTTCTTCTTGAAGAAAAAAAAATGTTTTGAAGAAGAACATGTTTATAAACCAGCTGCAACCAATCAATCACACTTGAATCCCATGGTACTATTTTTCGTTTGTTTTACTTAATCAGTTAATTTTAAGATGACCTCTTCCACTTCATCGTAAATAAATACGTATTTATTTATTCGTATTTCTGAAATTAATATTGAATTTATGAAATAAGAGTTGTTTCTCTAGTGCATGTCCAGCGCTCTTTGGATAGTTAAAGAAGCAAGAAAGTTGCAGAAGAGTTAATGGAAGAATTTTTTTTAGTTGGGAAATTAATGAATAGTTCAGGCAACAGGGTTTGAAGGAAAAAGTAAAGGATCATAAATTAAAATGAGAAAATTCATTAATCAGAAAGAAGGTAGACTGACAGTCAACATTTCTTTGTTCATTAATGTTTTTACAGGATATATATAAATCCATAATAACAAAACCAAAAATCCTGTGAAGATCCTGTTCTTTTCCTTTCATAGTTAGGTTATTCAAATTTGCACTTTGTCTAACACTAATCCCAGCTCAAGACTGAAGACAGTTTCCAGATGCAGCAGCAATTTAAGAAGAGGATATCAGGAGAAGGCCATAGAGGTAGTTTATGAAATGAATTAATGAGAGTTAATAATGTATTCTACATTTACAAGTCTTTTCATCTAGGTCTCTTGGAGCAATTTATAAACATTACTCCACTGCTGCAACAGAAGAAAGTTATTGCATAAAATTCTCAGGAGTACATAAGTCCTACTGATGTGATGTAGTAACCAGGCATCTAATGACCAAGTCACCTTAGAAAAGAAGACTTCAACACCTGAATTTTAATGAATTTATAAGCATTTAGATGCTTTCAATACTTCTCAATTATTTTTACTTTATTAAAGAAGATACAAGCATAGAGAGTGTGGTTCGTTTCTCTCACCTTGCTGGGAGTTGTCGGCACCGACAAAGCTTAAATCCGTGATGTGCCAAATGTCTTCATAAAATAATGAGTAGGAAATGGAGACACTTTGTACCTGCAGCATCTTACAGGATTTGCATAGTCAGAATCAGGCCCAGAAATATGACATACAGGCAGTCACGTAATTGTGACAGAGAATCAGGACTATAACCATGTTTATACCTTGACTATAAAACTATCCTCCTACAGTCACAGATTATTTAATAAAGGCCAGGGTAGGGCCTGGAGAAAAACAGCAAACCAATTAACTTTTAAGGATAAGTGAAGAAACCAAATACAAAACTTGGGCTATCTAGGCTTTTTCATGCAGAGAAACAACATTACTTGGAATACTTGACCATGTAAAAAGCCAAAAAGACTGAAGCAAAAGTAACAGGTATTGTCAAGAAATAATACTGTTTGCAATAGCATTGTGAAAGGAACTGAGAAAGGAGAAAAAGACATAATTATTTACTTTGGTTTCTAACCTTAATTCTGATATAAGTAAATTACAAAACATAAGAGAAATTGCGTTATCTTGGTGGAGAGAGGATCACACAAACTATTTTACTTTCATTTCTTTTCTTGTTTCTTAGACTGGGGAACTGTCAGAACTGTCAAGAGATGGTCCTTTGCCCTCTTGCACGGGAAGAAACAGGTCAGTTGTATGTGTTCTTCAAAAAAAGTTTAAAGATTTTCATTTAAATTAAAATTCATCTATACATCTGGTGCCTGTGGCCTAACACAAATGCAATGCCCCCAGTGAATGCCTGACGAGAGCAACCTAGAAAAGAAGAGAGGTCTGTTGGTACTTGGTGAAGGTGAAAAAGGAGTAAGTGAAAGGATCGATAGGCAGATGTGGAGCATGGTTGTCTTACTATGTGTGGAAAAACTGACCAAACACAAACTGGTTACAAAGATGTCAGGACTAGGTTCAAAAGCCAAGCCAAGAGGGGCTGGCAGAGCAAAGGAGAGCAAGGCACTTCACAACACAAGCTCCATGGCATTTTAAATAGTTTTACTGGTAAACCCTCCAAATTGAAGCCTGAATCTTGTTGACATTTTTATCTCCATATATGTCTTCAGACAATGACAGAAACACATACTTTGCACATAAAATGTGATGGAAGTTTTATGATCTTAGATCTGAGTGGTCATTTTATCATGAGTCTTAAATCAACAGCTGTTATAACTATCATCTGAAAGATTAGTTTCTTCAACAAACATCATATCACTTAAGGAATGAAAAGGAGAATGGTCTCCTGAATGAAGCAGGATGACAATTGGAGAGGCTGTTTCTTGAGACTGCACAGAACTGTGTACTGGATCACCACTTTTTGATTAAAATTTCTTCGAAGTACCATAATCTCTTCTTAGTGAGTGAATGCAATGAATTGTGGGAGTACACCTGGGTTCTCAGCTGATGGAACTAGGCAGAGGGGGTCCATGCTGTCTGGGGAAGCTTCCCAAATGTCTGGGTTACTAAAAGTGAAATACAGTAAGACTTCTTGGCAGTTTTTGGTGTTGGGCACTGATGTAGGGTACAGCTTCTCAGAACTGATGGTTTTATGGTTCCAAATAGTTCACTGGGATGGAATTTGGTTGGTTCAACAGATCTTGGCTCAGGGCTTTACTGCGTTACATCATGTTTGTACCAGTTTTTGCTTTTTGGCATTGAGCTGTAGTTTTTGCCCTCTATCCGGTATAGGATAGCAGGAAATTGTGAAGATTTAAGTAGTAATGAGTCATCATAATTGTCTGGAAGCTTGAAAGTTGCTGACACCTGCCTCAAACAGGATAGTCTCTTCAAGAGAGTGACTGGTTATCAGACATCTTCAGATTTAGGCATAAAACCAGATTCAGGCTGTTATTTTTCCTGTAGGTTAGGGTGGAGATGGCCCATGCACTATTCAGGAAGAAATGTAGGGTAAAGGCTTCGGGACTTCAGCACTTCCTGATTTGTCTGGTTGTGAGTCTGAATACTTCATCCTGATTCTGACATAGGTTCGAGAATTTCTTTATGATCCCCTGTGATAAGCTATAAACGAGTATAAAATCATCTCGATCTAGCTATGTTTTTACTGTCAAGTGAAAGGACCGGAATTAAATGTCTTAGCTAAGACCTCTTCTTGGCTTGATTTATGCAAAGACCACAACGAAAATTGATTGAATACAACAGTGTTAATCTATTCTTCTGATGTTAGAACCTAATCCAAGACCCACAATTACCTTTCGATCAGTATCAATGAAAAATGGGGGAGTATTGCTATTCTCCTGTTGCACCACATCCTAATGCAGTTTTCCCAGTAAGAGGAAAAGAGGTCTGGAGAGCCATCCGTGGGCTGGAGGGAATAAATAGGCTTTACCTTCTAGTTCATTCTTCAGGCTCCTTCCCCACCAGTGCAACTGTCATTAGTGTGACACTGACTAGTGCACATCCGAAAGATGATTATAATCTTTCTTTTTTTTTTTT
>VYZM01015421.1:36508-49926 GCA_013398915.1 Dromas ardeola
GTTTTTCTTTTGAATTCACTCTAAGGAAATAAAAATCCCTCTAGTTTTTCACCTCAACTCGTTTACCAGTAGATGGTGCTAGCAATTGCTCCATTCATGATGGTGCCATACGGTACTGAGGTCTGAAAAAAGCAATGTTTTATGTCAGCAGCAAGAATTACTTCTCTTTGCGAATCTATATTCTGTCAAAGAATTTATGATAGGCCTTGCTGAAGTGCTGTCATCTTCATTTAAGCTAAAGGTCCTGTGCAACAGTCAGCTCCACAAACGGTCTCACCTCGTCAACAACAATTTCATACAAGGGCAAGATTAGCAGAGAAGCAGATGAAACAAAAGATACTTCTTAAACATAGCAAGGGTCAACTACAGAAAGTTAGTGCTAGGTGCTTCAAAAACAAGGCTTCAAGGTGCATGAAAGAAGTGCAAACTCTTATTAAGAGTGACTGCTGCCTGTGCTAACTCGTGTGCTTTGCAAACCAGGAGTTTGGCAACGGTTCTTGGCAGCTCCCACGCTGTTCTTCAGTAGAGGTGGAGCACAGACAAGGGAGATATACTTAAATCAAAGTTATAGGGCAGGAGCCTGCTGATCGTCATGCTTCCTATTAATAGATGGCACATTTGGGAGGAGAGTTAAGAAGCCTAAAATCTCTCCCATAAATAAGTAGACTCAAAACTGGTTGCTGAGACAGGACCTATCTGTGGTGTGCTACGTAGGTGCTCAGCCAGGTCTTGATGTTCAATTTTCCTCAATTTTAAGGTCCTAAAACAAACAAAGGAACCAAAGCCCACAGCCACCCTTTCACCAAAAATCACAGAGGCACATTATTTCACTTACTATTTGTGTAGGTGGAAGAAGGCAGAATAACGTACAGCCCAGGGGAAACTTACAGGTCTGCTTCTGAGGACTGAGCACCCGACAGACTGCAGGGACGGGCAGAGGGAGGGCTGAGGAGATGATGAACTAAGACAGATTTTTATCCTAATATCGTGTCTGATTTTTAAGAAATAGGCATTTAGCACTAGTCTGTGTTCCCTAACCTGGGGTTCTAATTCTGGTGTACACCGAAATAGTGTCTGGGCATATAAGTTTCACAAACATAGTGAGGGAACTGGCTCGCTCTTGAGACCTTCTGAGCAAAGCAGAAAGTTTCAAAACAGACAGATTGAGAGTTACGTGGGGAGCAAGTTTTCCTAGACCTCAGTTTTAGCATCTAAATCTAAATTATCCATTTTCCTTTTCCTTCTGTAAGATAATCAGAGCTCTATTCTCCAACTAATCAGAGAATTTTCAACAACTATTTCTTCATGAAAACCTGAAAATGTAGTATCTGTAGTTAGCTGCCTTGATTTTTCAAACTCCATAGCATTCAGGAGTTCTCTGGCATTTATGGGATTACTAGCTCCTCAGCACTACATCAAGCCTCTTATTTAAGTTTCTGAAGTGTGATGTTAGAGTCCTAGTTTAGACACAAATTTGCACTTTGAAAATTGTGGTCAGCAACTGTATAGACTTAAAAAAAAATAATTTATCCTGACAAGGGAATTGTCCTCCTGAGTTTTAACACTGACAACTTTATTATTTCTCTTTCTTCCCTCCCAGGGAAAGGATTCTTTAAAGATACAAAGCAATATAAAACTGTCAGATCAGATGCATGATACGTATAATTAATTGTGTAGAACAAAGCGATAAACCCTCCCCTGAAAAGACAAAATTTTTATTATTTTATTTTATTTGAAGTTGCCTGCTTCTTTCACCTTTCCAGTTCCCGTAGGACTGTGTAATGTGGTTTAGATGAAATCAGTTACTTCAGGGCAAGAAAACAGTGCCAGTGATTCAGTCTTCATCTGACCAGAAACATTTTGGACCCTGTGAAAGAATCACTGCTAGTTCATGGCTTTCCTTTGGCCCGCATATTCCCTTTCCCATTTTCAAAAAGTACTTGCCTGAGATGTGTTGAACTGATTGTGGCTCTGCCATGCTGTCTCAGGAAGGTCACATTGCATTGCATTCCTGCAACACAACATGATGAAGGCAATCAAAAGTGAGGGGCTCATATCTACAGTACATTTGACAGGTGCAACAGCAAATGTGGACATTATGTTTTCTTGAAGGACTGCTGAGAAAGCAGATCATGTTTCCAGTGCCTACCTGAAAGCCATATTATCAGCCTGTCATCTTTAATTAGCAGGTATTCATATAGAGAATCAGGATATAGACTTTCTTTAGTTGTTGATTATATGAATTTAGATTTTTTTTTTTAATCAAATCTTAATTGTTTTTGAAATCCTTGTTCACCAAGTTGCTTTGATAGGCAAAGGGGTGGGGGTTTGATTCTTCTGGAGAGCCAGAAAAAAATCCCATTCAAGGGTCAGATGGCACACAATCAGCTTCTGTAATTGTAAGTGCAGGTACTACCGGACCTTTATTATTGTTTGGCTTCTTGCTGTTCTTGTCAACTTTCAATAAAATATTGTAAATAAAGTGTAAATAACTTACACATAGAAAAGTTATCACAAAAAAACCTGAATAATAATATATGTCAGAATAATTACTTACCAGAATAATTACTCAAGAAGTCAAGGAACTCCTTGGTATATTCCATGTGGGGAATATTACATTTGAAGTAGTCTCAATCTGCTGAATAGTTTCATTCATACAACCCAAACGGGCCTTGCAGACAGCCTGGGTGCAATCATGGAGATTCAAATGGAGAAGACAGATACAGGTAAAGGCCTGATAAATGAAGAAACATACGCTCTGTAGGGGAAAAAATCCAGTCGAAAATACTTCGTGTAGCCTATTGAATCTTATTAAGCCTTTAATAATTATACTGTGGGCCCTTATGGAATCATAGACTGGTTGAGGCTGGAAGAGACCTCTGGGGGTCATCTTGTCTAACACCCCTGCTCAAGAAGGGCCACCTAGAGCTGGCCACCCAGGACAATGCCCAGATGGCTTTTAAGTATCTCCAAGGATGGAAACTCCACAATAGTTATACTACGGTGAAACTTTTAGAACAAGGTATCTGTCATGAACTGAAGAAATGCTCACTTTTTGCTGACATGGGATATGCTGAAAAAGTCTAGCTGGTAGTGGGCAAGGGCATGGCCTGAGAGTAGCTGTCTGGCACAGTAATACAACAAAGGCACAGTGCCTTTGGTTATTCAGGTTCTGTTTGAAATTACTTTCAAAACTTGTTTAGAGGAATATGCAATTGTTTAGAGGAATAAAATAAAGAAATCACAATGAAGCTATTGATCTCCTTCAGGCAGCAGAACATTTTGTTTTGCATCTCTGAGGGAAAATTGGAAAGTTTAAGAACTTTATTTTCAAATGAATAGTTTGAATTTTTCTTTTGGCATACACACTAATATATGCACCATGTGTATGCCAAGTGAAGTATTCTGCATGTCAGAGTATCATCGCTGATCTTGGGAAAGAGGACTCCTTTTCAGAGAAGGGCTCTAGAGAGTTAGTTGTCATTTGAAAAATCCCTGTATTTCAGCAGTCTTGGGTATGATATGGAAGGCCACCGATGACAGAGGCAATGCTACAGAGTGGGATTAACCATCTGTCTGGACCATAGGACCCAAACTCTTGGAAGAAGCAGCACTGTCCATTCGGCGAAGTATGACTGACAAAAATTCTTGACCTTGGGAAAGATCCAAAGTGAGTTACATAAAGAAGATGCCATTGGCATCGCTTCCTTTCTTACATGACCTAACTGCACAGAAGAGGCTGACCTATGGTTAGGTAAAACTGGAAAACAGGTGTCTGCTATTGTTTAGTATGTGCTGAATTTGTTGTTTAGTGTTTCTGTTGGGTAGTAGATGTACAAAGCAGGGCATGTAAGCCAAAGGAAATATTTTCTGATGCTTGATGCAGGGAAAATAAGGAAGTCAGAGAAAGTCCACTCTACTCTTAAAAATCTTAGTTCATGCACTATCCTTTTGAAATCCTAGTAGGTTTTGCTAACCTGCTGCATTTAATCTCAATGTCTACTCTGTCATTAAAGCACTGATATGTTCTTTCTTCTGCACTGAAAATTACACTGTTCTCATGGAAACTGCCGTCACTTCTGGAGAAGACTATATGTAGTATTCTAAATCTTTATAAATGGACATTAATGGCATTATATGACTTTAATGTAAAATAAACAAGAATGCTTGAAAAAAACATCTGCTTTCATATACTTTTATTAGAGCCGGTATACCGAGAGCCTGGATTTGTGTGGCTGAGGAAACAAGTTTTACCTATGTTTTCTGAGGCAAGTGTGCAATATAGTTTTATTTCTGCCAGAATGTGTGTTATTAATTTATGGAAACTAAAGGCAGAGTAAGATCTGGAAAAGCATTTTTTTAATGGCTGTAATTCAGGCATCTAAAAATAATACATCCAGGTTCTTTCTATAGCCTATTGTTTGTGTGTTTTCTTTTTAGTTCTTTCTTGAATGAGCTAGTAATTTTTTTCTTTATTTGGTAAGGCTACTATTTCACTACAATTCTGTACATGAAAAAGTACTTAGAAACATATGCTCTGATATTTTTTATTTAATTAACAATTAAATGCTTTTTTTTGGGGGGTGAACATAGCAACTTGAATTGATCTCATTTATTCTATTCAAAAATTGAAGTACTTTAATTACTACACTGCCTTCCTCCTTAGATCATTTTAAGAGATGTAGCTTCAATTTGTATAGTCTGTCCTCAGATTGTACATATTTTTAATCTGAGGTTCCAGTTTATTAATGTCTGTACCACTTTACACTGCTACAGGATGCTCTTGGACAACCAAGGTATGAGCATAGCATTCAGAAGAAAGATTTCAATTTCCTTACCATTAGAAACAGGATTCCAGGTACCAGGGAGACATATTCTTCCTCATTCTTTCAGACTTTAAGTCTTTAATACTTGGTGCTTTATCTTTATTTGAGACACCAGTATAGCAGATGAGCAATGTTATTGTAAACTCCTTTAATACAGTGCTTATGTTCCCTCCTTGATGTCTGCAGTTTCTATTATACATCAATTTGCGGCCATAATCATACAACATAAAAAAACCCAGTTTTCCACTGAAAGAAAATAAAATCCTTGGCTTAATTCAGAGCAGGGCTTGAGTACATCTCTTAGGGTCATAAGCTATAGGCACCCACGTCTGACAGGACTTTGTTTTGCCCTTTCTGCATTTTGGGGCGGGGGAAGGCGATGTACCAGAGAGGCATTCAGAACAAGGGGCTGAGGCACCCCCACCTTGTAATGACACTGTGACACTTGTGCCCACGCAGAGTGCAAGGGGTTACAGCTCTCAAGCACAGTAACCAATTCACTCACCTGGCAGCTGAGCCCAGCCAGCATCTGCTCCACTTGTCCTGATGAACGCATTGAACTATTCATAGCAAGTTCACCAATTGCTACAAAGACCTTAAGAGCCCTTCAGTCTAGTTCCTTCATCATCTGCATCCCAGAATGCCTGGAAATTTAAACTAGTCGTTTCATCTTGTAGGAGATGAGACTGAAGATTTATAGTGTGGGCTATCAAATGATGAAAGCAGTGGTAGTGGTTCCTTCTCCTGCTATTTTGTGAAATCTAATCTTACATTTCAGTCTTTGAGAGCAGTCTGGTTTGTTCGAGACCAACTGAAGTATTTTGTGTGCAAACAACCTTTTTGCTTAAACATGGAAAATGGATCAAATATATTTGTTTCAGATTGAACTGATTTAATTTTTGGTTCACTTTTTGAAATGTGCTATTGAGGACAAAATATTAAGCAGTGCAGTAAAGAAGGTTATACATTGTAGTTACAATTCATGCCTGATATACAGGAATTGCTATCAAACACTAGTATATCAAATGAAGTATTAGTGGCTGTGCACCTTTCTAGTGACTTTCTGAGCCATTCATTCCATATACTGTGGAGTTCACGTATGGGTTTCCTAATATGTGAATCTGGCTTGGTTCCTTTTCCCCATATTTTTTAGGTGCATGATGAAATTAGTGATCTAACAAAAGAGCATGAGAATGTACTTTTGAGTATCAGAAAATACAGCCTCAGTAGCAAGCCCTTCTGGGACTATTTATTTATGTATAGTTAAGGTTTGCACCCTGTATGTGTTTTGTGGTGATTGCTTATAGGGAAAAAATATATTTTTATGCATAACACAGTAGTGCACAGTTTGTACAAGTAGAAATAGTGGAAAGTAAACCATGAAAGGAAGTACTTCTTTACACTATTCTCAGTGGTGTGCTAGGAATATATGGTTTCCTAAATTATACCTGGGTGTCATGGTTTTGGCCAAATTGGCCAATGGTCGGCGACAGATACTCCCCCCCCACCAGTCTCTTGTACACGGAGAGGAGGAGGAGAGAGAAAGAGATTTACGAGTTTAGAAGAAACTAAACTACTTTAATGAAATATTAATAATAAAATAAAAAGGAAAATAATGAAATAGATACAGCATATACAAAACCGTATTAAGCTCCCGGGATAATGTCGCTGGCAGGCACTGGGGAAGTCCCAGGCTGGACTCAGCGGTGGGTGGGAACTGAGTTCCACAGATGGAGTCAGGAACACACAGATAGGGATCAAAGGCAGATGGACAGACAGGGTCCCCCTCGGACGTTGGCCATTGAAGAAAGAGAGCTGACCCTTTGATCCCTCATCTTTTATATGAGCATGGGGCAGATGGGATGGAATACCCCTATTGGTCAATTTTGGGTCACCTGTCCTGTCTTCTCCTCCCTGCAGGTGGAACCTCTCTACACTTTTCTGCTTCCGACCCTCCAGTGGGGCAAATAACAAAATTAGCAATAAGTATACGCAAGAGACTTTCTGCATACCATTCCTTGGCACAAACTGTCTTATCACTTTGAACGAACCGTTTTAGACACAACATGCTGTTACTTTCAGAGAGTTAGAAGAGGCCTAGCTAAGAACTAAAATTACTGAACAGAAAGTATGTTCTGTTTTACCTCAAACCAGGACACTGGGCCTCTCCAATAGGTACATTATCAGATATTTCATATAGAACTTCACTGGCTGTGCAAAAACTCAGGACGTGTCATTACGAATGCAGCCTCAGTGAACTTTTTAAAAAGCAACAGGTTTATGTTGCATTATTTTCTATTTATTTTTAGTTTTTAGTATAAATAATAAAGAAAACGTTGTTTTCTTTAACATCACTTTTCTTTTGTTAGCTTCCCCTTTCAGACAAACAACGAAGCCAACACCATGGGAACAGGAGTAAACAAATAAAATTTAAAAAAATACTTTCTTGTACGCACACTAGTTAGCTATGCCTCCAGCATATTTTGGTAGAAGGAAAGTAGATGATACATTTGCCTGCAGATTTTATTTTCCTCAGATTGAATGTTTTTTTTCATTTAAGACAAGTGAGTTCCAAAAAATGTTTTATTTCTATTCTTTTACCCAGTATTGATTTAAGAAAATAAAGCCTTGTTACAAAATAAGGCAAATGGCTGTTAAAAAAAAGTATCCCAATATGATGCCAAAGAACTAAAATGCATTATGAAGTGAGAAATGCAGGAGATTTGTTTTGTCTCCCTCTGCATCCTTCATCACAATTAACTACTTATGAAGCATGCCAGATTGACAGCCCTGGAGGTAAAATGTAAAACTGCAGGGGCCAAAACAGTATTAGGTACCTGCCTGTTAAGATGCTTCAGCTAGCACAGAAGTGATGGCTTTGGAAGGATGTCATCTCAAATCATTAATCAGACCTACTCAGACCATGACTTCCCTTCTGAGTTGTCAAAGACACCTTTCTATCAGTCACTACATGTGCTAGCATCAAAGAAGGTTTTGTGATGTGAATATACTTTTACTTACAACTGAGTGGAGGTAAACTCTTTCTGTTCCTGCTTTTATTTTTCTATTTTAACATAGAATTAGAACATCAATAATTACAAAAATACCCATGGCTGTCTACAGCTCTCTAGCTCCCTCTCAGAACACCACCATAGGACATCAGAAGGATAAAATTAAATATTTTTAGATGTGGTATTTCTGTATCCTACCAGAATATAATGAAAAGATTATTTCTGACGAACATTACTTAATTATACTTTATACTGAGTGTGCACATGTGCATATGATCTTAAAACTGATAACAGTATGAATTCCAATCTTTCCTCTGAGTACACAGTTGCACTCATGGTTATTACTAATTAATTGGTTCGTTAGCTTACAGAAGCCCTTAAAAATACCTCCTCTCTGTTGGCAGAGCCAGGTAAATTGGGTATGACTGTGATTCACAGGAGCCTTTCCCACACACCACTGTGCATTCAGTCTCCTCCTGCAGTCAAGAGTGTCCCTCTTCTGGGTAAGTGATTCTTACTGCATGTGCCGACACCTCTGCCAGACTCTGTCAGTTTCACAGAATCGCTTTGGTTAGAAGAGACCTTTAAGATCATCGAGTCCGACTGTTAGCCTAGCACTGCCAAGTTACCACTAAACCATGTCCCTCAGCACTGTGTCTATTCATCTTTTAAATGCCTCCAGGGATGGGGACTCAACCACTTCCCTGGGCAGCCTGTTCCAATGCTCAACAACCCTTTCAGTGAAGAAATTTTTCCTAATATTCAATCTAAACCTCCCCTGGCGCAATTTGAGGCCATTTCGTCTTGTCCTATTGCTTGTTACTTGGGAGAAGAGACCAATCCCCAGCTCTCTACAACCTGCTTTCAGGTAGTTGTAGAGAGCGATAAGGTCTCTCCTCAGCCTCCCTTTCTCCAGGCTAAACAACCCCAGTTCCCTCAGCCGCTCCTTATGAGACTTGCTCTCCAGACCCCTCATCAGCTTTGTTGCCCTTCTCTGAACATGCTCCAGTACCTCCAGTGTGACACATATACAGACCACCAAACAAAGAGTACATGCAATGTACTGGAAGTTTTCCAATCATCCATCTCTTCACTTTGGTTTGCATCCACCAATGGTCTCTCTCCTACCAGATATGGGCTGTTGGGCAACACAAGTATGCTGTTTCAACAGATCTGTCATGAGAGGTACAATGTGTGGCCCTGATTTTTAGAAGCGACAGCAACGCTTAATTCCAGTGAAGGTCTATGGGCGCTACAGAAAATCAGACCCTGCACAAGCTCAGAAGAGAAAGCAAAGTGATGCCTATTTGTACTTTTCACTTCTTGAGTATTTGCATGGATTCTATGACTTGGGTCAATGCAACCTTTCCTACCATCTTTTTTTTTTTTTTTTTTCAATTTAAAACCAGCCTTTTTACAACAGTGGGCTTTTTCCTTAGAAAATAACTGTCTTTGTTCCACACATCTGTTTGCACAACCATCACTGCTGCACTGGAGCAGATATGAAATTGTTCATAGTTCAGTGAAAAGCTATTTTAAAATCAGTCCTGGTTCCACAGATGCTATAAACATCCATTTTGATCAGTTAAAAAACATGCTGCTTTTGCTAAAAGCAGTGTCTGGGATGATTTTGTTTTGATTGTTCAGCATTGTTGGTGTTGAAAATAGGTATGTCAGCACTCAAAAGATGGTCGTAAGGCACTCAGATTTTTTTTAATAGCAAGCAAAATTCTCATTAACAGGCAATTATAAAAAGCAATAACATTCATTTTTTGGACTATTAAGCATATAGAGTGTTTATAATTCCAACAAAGAATGAATTAATGGAAAATAAAATTCTGTCATGCACTAGTGCCAAAGGATTGCAACATAATGTATGTGAGGCTGAATACAATTCAGCCTTTCATCAGGATTATACAAGATCAAAGCTTCTGGAGTGAGAACTATGTAACTTAAATGATTGAAAGCAATTTTAATGTTTAACTTTGTCTTCTCTCTTTTTCTTTTAAATCAAAGCTTGTTTGTTATTAATGATGTGTTAAACTAATAAAAAAATAACTGTTAGTCTATATACCTTCCTAATTACAGACAGATATTTCTGGTGTCACATCCATTCAATACACAGCCAACTCAGGTTTTTTTGCCTTAGGCGCATGCTGGTGATAGGATTAACTGTATCAGCCTAAAAATATCTGCCCATTTTGATGTCTAAGTAACAGATCAGCGCCAGCTCATGGAAAGGCAAAATGCCACTCTCCGAAGCAGGGAAGACAGGACTTCTCCCTCCCCAACAGGCGGCTGCACTTCCACTGAGAAGGAGAGACGAAGGATGGCTGTCCATGGGGACTTGACTTTCCACGTTCACCTTCCATTAACCCTGATTTCTCTGAGAAAGCGGTAATTCACTCTATAAGGCCTGGTATGTGGTTACCCATCGCTATCAGCACATCTCACTCTGTCAAATACCTCCTGTAGGACTCATTCAGATGTTAGCTTAATGATTTTAAGTCAATAAAATTTCTTCTGAATTTTTATGTCCATGGGCACAATGCCAACGTCAAACAAAATTCTGTACTTCTGAAAAAACTATTAATGAGATAATGAGATAATAAGATAATACCAAACCTCTTATTTAATCAATTGTTAGTCAGTATCCAAAAAAGACCCAGGAAAACAAAAGTGATCTTTTGGTTTTGATACAGATCTCATGAAAACATAATCTCACCTAGGACCTAGTAGAAATTTGCTATCACCGTAGCAACATTCAGTATCTAGTAACTTTCTGGAGGGCTGGGTACACGACATTGGTTAATGCTCTGAACATAAACAAGGGGCTTCACAAGGGTCAGAAAACATTCCTTTCTGTGACTACTTTCACAATCACATTGATTCATTTTTACAACAAACTAAACTTGCATTGTACTTCCTGCTGCTTTAACTCCTACCAAAGCCCGCAGAGCAGAAATTCCAACTAATCTGTGCAATCCCTGTCTCTCAGTTTATTATTGCAGATCCAGATGTGTAGACATTCTTTCAGACTTTTCAGGTGCAGTGCCAAGATCTTGCTGCCTAGCAGCCTGCTCTCCAGAGAGACCACTGATCGGAGAAGGATCACTGCTCCACCTGACACCGTAATTACAGCTTAGCTATGGAGAATTAATGTGGTGGCAGTTTACTGCCTCTCCTCAATGTCACTAGTCTTGCACATTTGCACTTGCACAATTGGCAGATGTGTCCGAGGAAAGACACAGAATCAAACTCAGTAGGAAATCTGCTTGCAAGTGGTATTAATAGAAAAAAAACCACATACAGGAATAATTTAAGTACCTCTACTTCCTTTAGGAGACAATACTGCTGTCAGAAAAAAATTCAAAAGCAAAAGAAATGGTATTGTTAGAGACATGAAAAAGTAGTGTCGTCTTCTCTCCTTTTTTCCTCCCTCCAATTTCTTCCACCATTTTGATGGGGAAAATACAAAGTATTTTGGCCGTGATACCAATTAATCAGGTTGTCTGCCCTTTTAGAAATAGAAAACTAAAATTTTTATTTTTCTCATAAGAAAATTAGTTTTTGCTGGTGGCCCCCAAGTCTTCCTAAAAAAGAAATTTATGTTATACATAATTACCCAAAATTTAAAAAAAAAAAGGACATTTCTGTTTTAGAGCTGTTATCAAATATCTTGTCTCAAAAATCTATCACCATCAGAGTGCTTTAGCTGCCTATTAACAAGAAATTATGCTTAAACTTATGGAGTAAAGAAAGAACTTCTCTAAATTATCAAAGGAGCTGGCTGATGTCAAAAGACACACAATTTGCACAGCACTTAACCCATGTATTTTCCTGGCTTCTAGATCTCTTTCTTTGGAAATCATTATGGAAACTGCTCAATTAGCAACTTTTGATTTTGGTATGTTGCAAAATACCTACACAGCACATTCAAACTCTGCACAAGCTTCCAGCCTATTGATATGCATCAGTTAGAAACTTTGTGTATTCCCCTGTTTTTTTTAGTGAGACTGCCCTCGAGGCAATTTACAACATCGGCTGTGAACACATGAAATCCTTCTCTCACTGAGAAGTCAGTTTGTCATTTGGTTTAATGGAGCCAAGATATCAGACTTGTTCAGTGGAGTCAGGCACAGCTTGGACAGTCAGCAGTGTAAAAATCAAGGAGTTAACGAACTTTTAGTATGGGAAGAATGAGAGAATCAGACACAGAAATTAATGCCACAATTTAAAAAAACGAAAATCATAAAAAAACCCTGGTCCTCAGTGGAGTTGCAGCCACACAGAATTTATGGCTAATCAAGCCATAAACCCCAAAGTAACATTAGTCAGCCTGCCAGCCCTTGCAACATATACTTACTTCTAAAAAAGGCATTTAAAGTCATCCTCATTTCTTTTCCCGATTTTGCTGTTCAGTGAATGTTTCTATAAAACAAACAATTTTTCTAGCCTAAGACAGGCAACACTATTGAGCAGCTTTTTTTTCAGTTTCTTGTACAATAGCAATGGATCTTTAGCTAAGAGTGCTGGTATCACTTCTTTGCTTTTTATTTTTCCTTAAACAATTTGTTATGTTAGTAAACTGCTAAAACTCTTGTTTGGTTCATTCGTACTAAAAATTAACAGTTCTAGGCTAACAATTGTTTGCTAGTTTAGAAACTAGTAATGTAGAAGAACATCACAATTATCTCTGTGCTTTTATCTACCAGTGTGGTGTTCTTTTTTCTCTTCTGGTTCCACAGTTTGAAGATCTGCCTGAGAAGTCCAGTAAGACCAGTGCAGTTATGTTGTACTAATGACTTTCCTCTGAAGCACACAACAAGAAAATACAGTTTAGGACAGGCTTACGATTAAAGCACTATGGAAATATGGTCCTACTACTGCTAATAATAACAAAACACACTCTGGAATGAGTCTATGACCTTAATTTCATTACAAGGTACGTCTGGATTGAGGCAAATTAAAAAAAAAACCCACAAACCCAAGCCCTCAGGATCCACAAACTGACCATATTTTTTTGCTTTTTACTAGTTACTGATATAGACTCATAGAATGCATTGGGTTGGAAGGGACCTTTAAAGGTCATCTAGTCCAACCCCCCTGCAGTAAGCAGGGACATCTTCAACTAGATCAGATTGCTGAGAGCCTCATCAAGCCTGGCCTTGAATGTCTCCAGGGATGGGGCCTCCACCACCTTTCTGGGCAACCTGTTCCAGTGCCTCACCACCTTCATTGTAAAGAACTTCTTCCTAATGTCTAATCTAAACCTACCCTGCTCTAGTTTAAAACCATTGCCCCTCGTCCTATCACTACATGCCCTTGCAAACAGCCCCTCCCCAGCTTTCTTGTAGGCCCCCTTCCGGTACCGGAAGGCCACTACAAGGTGTTCCCGGAGCCTTCTCTGCTCCAGGCTGAACAACCCCAACTCTCTCAGCCTGTCTTCATAGGAGAGGTGCTCCAGCCCTTTGATCATCTTCATGGCCCTCCTCTGGACCCACTCCAACAGGTCCATGTCCTTCTTGTGCTGAGGGCTCCAGAGCTGGACACAGTACTCCAGGTGGGGTCTCATGAGAGC
>VYZM01015421.1:52045-64335 GCA_013398915.1 Dromas ardeola
TATCACATCATTCCCCAGCCTGCATTGATAACGAGGACTGTCCCGACCCAAGTGCAGGACCTTGCACTTGGCCTTGTTGAACTTCAAAAGGTTTGCACGGGCCCACCTCTCTAGCTCTTCCAGGTCCCTCTGGATGACATACTGTCCCTCTGGCACATTGACCGCATCACTCAGCTTAGTGTTGTCGGCAAACTTGCTGAGGGTGCACTTGATCCCACCGTCTGTATCACTGATGAAGATACTAAACATCACCGGTTCCAGTACGGATCCCTGAGGGACACCACTTGTCACCCCTCTCCATCTGGACATCGAGCCATTGACCGCTACCCTCTGGATGCAATCATCCAGCCAATATGTATTTTTTTAAACTAGTTACTATTAGTTAACATATGAACAGGATGGAAAGAAACTGAACTTAGGAGGGGAAGGATTTTTTACAGGGAGATCAGCTCTTAGCAGCTCTGTCATGAACCAGAACCATGAACCAGCATCAGAACGATGTTCCTTTACGGATATTCCAGTCGAGACATAGTCACAATTATTTTAGGAGGGAAAACATCACACACTAAATATGACTAATTATTTGGATCATTTTCTGCTTTGGACAGATTGTGACAATCTTAAATTAACACTGGCACCAAGTGTTGCAAGGAGTAACTACAGGCCGGTCAGCCCCACCTCCATCCCTGGAAAGATGATGGAACAGCTTGTTCTGGGCGTCATCTCAAGGCATGTGGAGGAAAAGAAGGCTATCAGAAGTACTCAGCATGGATTCACCAAGGGGAAATCATGCCTGACTAATCTGATAGCCTTCTATGAAGGTGTGACTGGATGGATAGATGAGGGGAGAGCGGTAGATGTGGTCTACCTTGACTTCAGCAAGGCATTCGACACGGTCTCCCACAGCATCCTCACAGGGAAGCTTAGGAAGAGTGGGTTAGATGAATGGACAGTAAGGTGGATAGAAAACTGGCTGCAAGACAGAGCTCAGAGGGTCGTGGTTAGGGGCACAGAGTCTAGTTGGAGATCAGTGATGAGTGGTGTTCCCCAGGGGTCAGTACTGGGCCCAGTCCTCTTCGATATATTCATCAACGACTTGGATGAGGGGATAGAGAGCACCCTCAGCAAGTTTGCTGATGACACAAAGCTGGGGGGGGTGGCTGACACACCAGAAGGCTGTGCCGCCATACAGAGAGACCTGGACAGGCTGGAGAGTTGGGCGGAGAGAAACCTTATGAAATTCAATAAGGGCAAGTGTAGGGTGCTGCACCTGGGGAGGAATAACCCCATGCACCAGTACAGGTTGGGGGCTGACCTGCTGGAGAGCAGCTCGGTGGAAAGAGACCTGGGAGTCCTGGTGGACAACAGGATGACCATGAGCCAGCAATGTGCCCTTGTGGCCAAGAAGGCCAATGGCATCCTGGGGTGCATCAAGAAGAGTGTGGCCAGCAGGTCGAGGGAGGTCATCCTCCCCCTCTACTCTGCCTTGGTGAGGCCACACCTGGAGTACTGTGTCCAGTTCTGGGCTCCCCAGCTCAAGAAGGACAGGGAACTGCTGGAGAGGGTGCAGCATAGGGCTACCAAGATGATTAGGGGACTGGAACACCTCTCTTATGAGGAAAGACTGAGGGAATTGTGTCTATTTAGTCTGGAAAAGAGACAGCTGAGGGGTGACCTTATTAATGCATACAAATACTTAAAGGGTGGGTGTCAGGAGGATGGGGCCAGGCTCTTTTCAGTGGTGCCCAGTGACAGGACAAGAGGTAATGGGTACAAACTTGAGTGTAGGAAGTTCCACCTAAACATGAGGAGGAACTTCTTTACTTTGAGGGTGGCAGAGCACTGGAACAGGCTGCCCGGAGAGGTGGTGGAGTCTCCATCTCTGGAGACATTCAAAACCCGCCTGGACGCGTTCCTGTGCAACCTGCTCTAAGGTGGCCCTGCTCTGGCAGGGGGGTTGGACTAGATGATCTCCAGAGGTCCCTTCCAACCCTATGATTCTATGATTCTATGATTCTAAGTGTTAGGGCAGTCTGATTTTTTACCCAGATCTGGTTATTTTGCAGCACACACAACTGGTCTTCCAGTGGAAGATTCCCCCATGAAAAGCTTCTAAACATGGTAATTAAAGCCATCTGTTGTGGAAGTTGCATTTTTAAATTATATGGCCTGTTAGCCATTGTTTTGCACACAGAGCTATTCATGACTAAAGATACAACTGTACGCCTTTCAAAAAGGAGTTCTGCACTCCTGATTTTACACATTTCTGGGCCAGACATCAGTTGTCTACAATAACCTTTATTCTTCTTACATTTACTTGTATCAGACTGATTTCAGTATTTTCCCTTTCCATTGACCTCTCTTGTTTCTTTCCACTTCCTACTTTCTCTTGATCTCTACTATAAATAGAAATGCATTAAATGCATAAATGCATAAATGCATAAATGCATAAAAGTTTAGTTTATGAAACTGGCTAATATTTGAAAATTTAAACATATTATACACTTTATGCATAGTAATCAAAATATCTCATATGAAAGAGACCTCATCAGCCTCTGGCTCAATGTATGCATCTTCTCTGTAGAGATGAGTGAGAAGCACTTAAAGGAAGTTAAGGGGGGATTTCCATGGTAAGAACATACATGACTTTTTCCAGACCTTTCAGTAAGTGTTGAAAAACACTTTTTCCCCACTGATAACGGAATTTGAAGACACCATTTGTTTAGCTAAATTGTTGTTGAGTCAGCAAGTGATTAAATTGCTGTTTCCAGGATGATTCTTCTTCTCCATGCACTCTCTTTGGTCACAAAGAGTATTAGTTCTGGTTAGAAAAGAGGGGAGTGAACAGAAATTTATACTGCAAATTAGCATATGGAAGGAACACTATGTGCTGTTTCATCAACCACTTAATCACTTATGGGGTCCATATGGGTTACTTTAATAGGGTTTAATATTTGTACTCTTTTTATTCTTATGAGAACAGACATAACAGACCAGACACTGAAGTGTCCTTAAGGAAATTGGGGCACCATCTGGATTCACGCCAGCTAAGATTCTGCTCAGCTGTCTCACTTTCTGTCTAAGACTCAGAAAAGTTAAAAAAAATAAAATATAGTTTATTTCTATTGCATGGTTTATTATTTGTGGAACAATGATGCCTTATTTTCTATGCCAGTATCTTGCCCTGTTAGGTCTACTGCAAAGCTTCATGGGTCTTAGTGTTTTTTGGGATTATGAAGTTCACCAGTCATGCGATTTGCAAAAATGATGTTAAATGTACGGAACAGGAGTGTGGATAACACTTACATATAAATATACATACATTTAAATAATATCTTTCGTAATGTAGAAGGCAATGCTGAATCTTGTATTGCAAACTGTAATTTTTAGCAGTTTGGTATGACAAGCATTTGTTTCAATGACTTTAAAATATCAAATATTTATCAGAGCTTGTTCTGACGGTCAGTTACCTTTGTTGTTAAAAAATTGCACTTGCTATCTACACTTACTTTATTCAAACTTTCACTTTATGTCATATCTATTAATAAAAATACAATTTTATGTAGAAAATTAGAAACTGGAAAAGTGAAAAGAAATAATGAAGAAATAGAATGGAAGAGACCTGAGGCAAGGCTTAGAATTTCTGAATCTCAGAAATGGCAAGAACCAAATCAGCACTTTTCATGTGAACTGCCTAAATTCAAACATTTCTAAATTTTTTGAGCAGGTGAATTAAAAAGGCATAAATTTGTATCTTTAAAGTGGATTGTTTGATATCGTAGCTACCCGCACTGACTTCTATTTGAACATGAATAGTATTTCAGGATGAAATACACATTTTTTGTTGTAGTCTAAAAATTTGTTTCAAATTGATCATTTCAAAGAGGGCAGATAAAAAAAAAAGCAATGTCTTGATAGAAAATAGAACCAAGTGTCCTGATTTAGTCAGATATAAAGAAATGATTGAAATGCAAACACAGAAAAATACCTAAATTATTTGCCAGCTCTGATTTTTTTTCTTCTTATATTCTTTTTCTGTGTAATTTTGCCTTCTTTTTTTTTTCCTAAAGGCTTAATCCTGCTACTTTTAAAATGGCACATTACCCCCAAGATCAAATGCGATCCTGAGGGAAGTCTTTAAAAAGAAGGAAAATAGGGATATTGATACTTCTTACTATTTGGCAACTAACTCAAAATGTCTAGATTTGAATAATAGTTTTCCTCAGTTTACCACATGATTAATAGAGAGAGGACATTCCAGTAGGCAATTTAAAATTCTAAACTGAGTTCTTGCTATGAATAGTCTTTTGGTGGTCCTACATTTTTTCCCTAGACTGCATAAAGAACTTACAGAGGTTAAGATAATTATTTAAATTTAGGTGATATTAATAGCCCTGAAAAGTATCGGTAGGCTCCTAAATGAATAAATACCAGCAGATTCTCAATAGTACACCAATATGACATACAGACAGTCAATCTAGAGCTACTAAGAATTTATCATGCTGGTTCTTGACAAATAAACACATCCTAAGTGGATAAGATTCAACCATTCCTAGGAATTTAGTAATACTAAAAAAAAGTACACTGAAAATCTATATAGTGAACATTTGCCAATTGATTACCGTGGTCTTCATTCTATTTGTTTTTCACATAATTTTTGTACTGGTTTTTATTAATAAATTACCCTTTGCATGAGAGACTGGAGGCACCTCAAAAAAATGTCTCATTTCCATAGAGCTGAGATGGTCTACATTTAGTTAGATTTTTCTGTTTTTTTTTTATTTTTTTTTCTTCTCCTTTTTTGCCTCCTCACTCAGTTTAGACTATTATTGAGCTTCTTGATGAAACATGAAATCTTGTCCTCCAGGTTGTTTTCAGCTGTCTTTTCCTTACCATGGGCCATGTTTTACTGTAGCCCTGGAAGCCCTCCAGAGACCAACCAGAGTGCAGATATACCTTTTTCTTCAACTTTGTATATACTTAGAGTATTTACTTTCTTTTCCTTTTTCCAGACTTCTCATTTTCCCTTGTGAAATGTTGCAGCACTCTTCTGAACTTCTGTTTCATGGCGAATATGCTGCCAAACCAGCACAGTGACTCAGAAAATAAAATTAATATATCATTAAGCTGTGCAGGGATGGGCTTACAGAAAACAAGATTTACTCCCTGTTGAATCAGTTTTCTAAATACTAGCAATATAGTTATAATGCAAAATAAAGTTAACTCTTTAGTTTTCCCTTCAGGACAGCTGAATCACAGAATGGTTTGGGTAGGAAGGGACCTTAAAGATCACCTAGTTCCAACCCACCTGCCATGGGCATGGACACCTCCCGCTTGACTAGGCTGCTCAAGACCCATCCAGCCTGGCCTTGAACACTTCCAGGGATGGGGCATCCACAACCTCCCTGGGCAACCTGTTCCAGTGTCTCACCACCCTCAGAGTAAAGAAGTTATTTTTAATATCCAATGTAGATTTCCCCTCTTTCCGTTTAAAAACATTACCCCTTGTCCTGTTGCTACACTCCCTGATAAAGAGTCCCTCCCCATCTCTCCTGTAGGCCCCCTTTAGGAACTGGAAGGCTGCTATAAGGTCCCCCCGGAGCTTTCTCTTCTCCATGCTGAACAACCTCAACTCTCTCAGCCAGTCTTCCTAGGAGAGGTGCTCCAGCCCTCTGATCATCTTCGTGGCCCTCTGCTGGACCCTTCCAACAGGTCCATGTGTTTGTTGTGCTGAGGACTACAAAGCTGGACACAGTACTCCAGTACTTTTTCTTAGTTCTTTATATATTCTTGACCACAATGATCAATGATCTAAAGATGCTAGGTAAAACTGCATGCAAGTAATAGTTTTCAGGTGAATGTTAAGTTTGCATCATTGATTACTGCTGTGTATACTCAAGTTCTTGGTAATCATGTAAAACAGCATATAGGCCTAAGCAGAGATTTTTGAGAGAGGATAGCTCTAAGAGGTTTCTAACCTCTCCCTTCATTTCCGGTTTTCTTGTCATGGTGCTGAAAACTTCTGCCATCTCTTGAAAGCTCTGTCTGTTCTCTCTTACTTCCAGCCAGTTGCATTTTCTAATGGAGCAGGAATAAAACTGGTGCATGACACAACAGGCAGGTGAAGGGGTGTGTCTCCCTGCTAGGATCTACCTGTATAATCTCGGAGGGGAAGAATTCCATCCTCCAGTATCATATACCATCTTCATCCTTTTCCTGCAAGGCGGTGCCCATTTTGAAGGAATAATTTGATCTAACACACTTTTCATCATTGGAAGCACTCTTCTATGGCAGCAGCAAACCCATTTTGCGAACATCTTTTGCAATAGTATAGAATAGAGAGAGAGAGAGAGACCAACTGAATTACTATTTCTGTTTTGGCTAGATATGTGGAAATCTTGGAAAACCTTGGTTAAAGTATTCATGAAACCCATGTCACATTAAACGTTCAACCAGACATGGCTGACTCTCATTTGCCAAGCTGCTGGACATTCACAACAGCAAATGAATCATCCCAGTAAATGTTTACTTTACATTTGTGGAGCTGTGTTATTGTCAGTTTAACTAGGCTTTTCTGTTTGGAATTTCCTAACATTTTGAAAACTGCACAAGAATGAAGTCTGTTTCTCCGTTCACAAACTGTCTCAACTTACTTTAAGGCTTCTTGTCTCTCACTCTTCAGGCAAGAGCTAGTTTTGCATAATTTACACATTTTTACAATTCAGAAACTTTCTGGATGATACTCCATCATGATGTTCAGCTCTTTTGTTGTAAAGATAGCTTGTTACTATTTGACATAAACATCAACAAAATCGCAGTGCAGTGAATGGTCACCACTAACTCACGTTGGAAAACGCGTTCCATAAAAAGTCATCACTGTAAAAAAATAAAAAATACTATGGGCATTAAGACTGGACAAGGATGAAGAATTAGGGAAATAAAAAAGTTCCACTGTGCCTTATTTCTTATTAGAAATATTTCAGTTCATATTAGGTATATTTAAAGGACTCCAAGCTCAAACACAGAAAAATACTAAAGATAACATTATCTATAAAGCTAATATAGCAGAATGTGTTGATTTAAAGAATAGCTGACAATATAACTTCTGATTTTCCTTTATTATATCTCCATGTGATATCCCTTTACCTGATTTTAAATGCAATGCTTATTAAAAGTGAAAGATATGTCATATACGAAACATGTACATATGTCTATATTTTATGTGAAAATTTTAACTTTGCTTTGTGGTCACACATAATACAGCAGTATGTATATTGATTGTTCCTGTCCTCACGAGATGGATCTATTCTGTTTTTTCTCCCATATGTATTCACATCTGCCATAGCGGGAGGTCATCAGTTTAGAAATGGAGAACAGATCCTTGGACTAAATCCTGATCTCATTTACATCACTAAGTAACGGAGTTACTACCCCTCCAGGCTGAAATATATAATTGCTATTTCTACCATCCACCCACACCCCTCCCCATGCCCCCCAAGGATTTATTTTAGTTGGATAATTCACATGATAATATAGTTTCTATAGATATGCACAGAGACAGAGGGTGAATCTCCTGTAGCATTATGAGATGCATGGAAATATTTGAAATATTTTTATTTTTAAAATATTGCTTTCCATGTCTCCCATTGAATGTAAACAATCCCATCTTTTAAGTTTCTTTTCAAATGACAGCCTTTTCTGCCTTAGTCACTTTTTGTCACATAACTTTTCTGATACTGATCAATATTGAGAACACTAGTACTGATGTACCTAAGTGCATTATAAATACCATCAATGTTAGCCTCATTCCTCATACAACTTTGTATCTTGTTTCCCTTTTTTGCTTTCATTGAGCAGAGACCTTCACTGAAACATCCATGGCAATTTTCTCCAATTTCAGAGTTGCTACAGTTAATTGAGAAGCCTTTTAAATTTGAAGAACCCTGAAAATTGTAGGAAATAGACTGTACGGACTAGACAGGCTGGTCGTAAGTATTGGCTTCTTTGGTCTCCACTGGATAGTTTTAACAGCATTGCTCTTTATTTCAGTCTTAATTATAACTGGAATATTTGCAAAAAAAAATTGTAAAACTGGAGAAGAGTAGTCATGTAAAAGGAAAGATTACTTCACCAGAAAATGTTCATGCACAAAAGCATGAACAAATCATTATGTCTGTAGATCCTTTATTATTAAAAATGAGAGAAGGAACGGGCCCTCAATGTGTAGGTCACCTTGTACAGAACCTGGATATTGACAGCAGCAGAAGAGTGGAAGCCAGAAATAGGGAGCATACCAAAAAAGATTAATTCTCAGTGGAAAGGTGATTTTCTCCTAAGAACAACCTTTATACTTGCTGCGAAGTTAAAGAAGAGCCCACAGCAGAAAATGATACCTGACAGCAACCACAACTTGTCTGGTCATAAAATTGTTAACTAAGCACACACAATATTTGCAGCTCAGAAACGTGCAACTTTCCATAAAAATTTCAATCTGTGGGAAACTATGTATACTGAAATTCATATAAACACTTACTCTCTGCAAAAATGTTCTGTGTCCAAATTAGGTGCATTTCATGAGGCAGTAAAATATTACAAATTCAGCATTTTTACATGCCCACTTCCAAATCAACTTTACACTACACTTGCAATAATACCAACATTGGCAGACCTCTACCATTAAAAAGACCCCTAGTACGTTAATACTGAAATCCATTTTTAAGTTCATGTAGTCAGTCACAACTATGTGACAGTCACAACAATATGAAGGACATATTTTTGTTGACCCTTTTTCCCTCAGAGGATGCATCTTTAGGGAGATGTCAGTAACACAAATGACAGAGGAGCAGAGTTTTTTTCCCTAGCTGAGGAAGATCTGCATCTGTGGAGAATCATGGAGCCTTTGTAAGATTTCTGGTGCTCTCAGGAAGATTATTGCTTCTGTAAAGAATAAGAAAGATATAGGGGAAGGTGTAACTTTCCTTCATATCACCACAACCTAGAAAAACTTTGGAAGGCCTAACACCTGACGTGCCTTACAAGGCTGCTGCGCCATTAGGTGAGCCCTAATCACCTAATGGGTGATTGAGTCAACACCCTGGGAAAACCCAAACTTGACACTAAGATCCCCCAAGTCCTTCTAGTCCTTCCAGCAAGATTCTCCCTCCCCCTCCCCATCCCTGCTGTCACTTGCCCCCAGGGCTGGCTGTGTTCCCACTGGCACCCCCGAGGGCCTGCAGCACCGACCAGCTGGTCCCAATTAACCATGTTCATGCCCAGGTGCTGCTGGTGCAGGACATCAGGTCACGCTCCCAGCCTGCAAGTCCTGGAGTGTGGTAATGCCCCTTTTCTCAGTCAGGATTGGCTTCCCCAGGAGTAGGTATGGACAAGACAGAAGCCTGTGTCTTCTCTCAGAAGGAAGACCAGCAGCTCAACCTGGGTGATGGTATGGTTTTTGTTGCAGCTATTAACTTGTGATCGTGTCCTGTGTCACTGCTGACTGGAGTGAAAAGTTTGATCAGGCAGCTTTGTGGAAGCAGGGTTAGAGCACTTGTTGCCTTGCCTGGAAGGGTCTATGCTTATCATCACAGCTGTGTGAAAATGGCTGCCATGCCTGTTTGGCTGCCTGACAGTGCCTGAACAGCTGGGTGGTGAGGCCTGAGCAGCTGGGTGATAAGGCCTGAGCCTGTCCTATCACCATGGAATAGGTCACAGTGGCAACATCTAAATACATAAGCTTGTACTTGTTCAACAGGCATCTGGACAAAAGCCACGAGGATGGTGTGTGCTGAGGGCTACGAGTCACCCTCCCCTCAGGTGATATCCCCCGTGGTAGCCTGACAGGCCCAGCCCTTGGCAGTGGGTTCCTGCTGCTCTGGTGGCTGGTAAATGGTTGGCTTGTCAGTGTTTGCCTCACCTTGAGGGACACATTCAGTGCGTGAAGCTGCCTGTGGTGTATGTGCCTCCTGGATGAGGTCTCAGCATTCTCTGGGGCAGTGCAGCCTGCTGGCACGGCATGTCTTAGTGGTTTTTTGTTATTAATACTTTGAAATATGTGACTTTTTTAAAATTGAGTGCTTTGGATGCTGAAGAGAAAGTTTTGGTCTTGAATTTTTGGTTGAATAATCATATAGAAACAAACATGGAGATTTAATTGCACTTCATTATAGAGGAGTTCAGGAGGCCACTCCATTTCTTTTACCCCTCACTGCAGGAGAAAGCTTTTATGATTAATATGCTCACTGGATACTCCAGCTCTGGGTGCCTGAACATTTTGTTTCTTAATTTATGACCAAGCTACGTTAGAGCTGATCCCTGCATAAGAGTTCAGTAAAATGACACAACTGTACTACAAAGCAATGGTACTGTGTATTTATCTTGCAGTGTAGTGACTAATTATAAATTAAGGTCTCCCCACAGTGCTCAGTGTGGATGTTTCTCAGTAGGTGGTGACAATGGTGGGACCTAGTGTGAGCCAGTGGCAGGGCTGGAGCAGAGCTCTTCCCAAGGGGCAGCACACTGCTGCAGCCAGGCTGGTTACCTGTTTTTTTCTAAATCTCACATGCAAATACATCAGGAGGTGATTGGTGACAGCCAACATGGTTTCACCAAGGGCAAATTGTGCCTGACAAATTTTGTGGCCTTCTATGATGTTGCCACAGCATTGGTAGATAAGGGGAGAGCAGCCGACGTCATCTACCTGTATTTATGCAAAGCATTTGACACTGTCCTGCATGACATCCTGGTCTCTAAATTGGAAAGGCATGGATTTGATGGATGGAGCACTCAGTAGATAAGGAACTGGCTAGATGGCCACACTCAAAGGGTTGCAGTCAACAGCTCAATGTCCACGTGGAGACCAGTGACGAGTGGTGTTCCTCAGGGGTAAGTACTGGGACCGGTGCTGTTTAACATCTGTGTCAGTGACATGGACAGTGGGATTGAGTGCACCCTCAGCAAGTTTGCTGACGACACCAAGCTGTGTGGCACGGTCAACATGCTGGAAGGAAGGGATGCCATCTGGAGGGACCTGGACAGGCTTGAGAGGTGGGCCTGTGCAAACCTCATGAAGTTCAACAAGGCCAAGTGCAAGGTCCTGCACCTGGGTCATGACAATCTCAAGCACAAATACAGGTTGGGCAGAGAATGGCTTTAGAGCAGCCCTGAGGAGAACGACTTGGCGGTGCTGATGGATGAGAACCTCAAAATGAGCCAGCAATGTGCGCTTGCAGCCCAGAAAGCCAACCACATCCTTGGCTGCCTCAAAAGAAGAATGGCCAGTAGGTCGAGGGAGGTGATTCTGCCCCTCTACTCCACTCTGGTGAGACCCCACCCTCAGCAAAACAAACACATGGACCTGTTGGAAGGGTCCAGCAGAGGGCCATGAAGATGATCAGAGGGCTGGAGCACCTCTCCTAGGAAGACAGGCTGAGAGAGTTGAGGTTGTTCAGCATGGAGAAGAGAAAGCTCCGGGGGGACCTTATAGCAGCCTTCCAGTTCCTAAAGGGGGCCTACAGGAGAGATGGGGAGGGACTCTTTATCAGGGAGTGTAGCAACAGGACAAGGGGTAATGTTTTTAAACGGAAAGAGGGGAAATCTACATTGGATATTAGAAATAACTTCTTTACTCTGAGGGTGGTGAGACACTGGAACAGGTTGCCCAGGGAGGTTGTGGATTCCCCATCCCTGGAAGTGTTCGGTGCCAGGCTGGTGGGGTTTTGAGCAGCCTGGTCAAGCGGGAGGTGTCCATGCCCATGGCAGGTGGGTTGGAACTAGGTGATCTTTAAGGTCCTTTCCAACCTGAACCATTCTATTATCTACTGTGCCATGACTGCTGGCTCAGAGGGTCTTTTAAGTGTGGCACTCGCTGTTAGCAAAATGGGAGATACTTCTAAAGGGGAAGTTTGGAATAAGGAACCTTGTGCTTTGCACTGCGGCATAATTTAGGTTGGAGGAGGTTTCTGGAGCTCAGCTAGTCCAGGCTTGCAATCAAAGCATGACTAGCTTCAGAGCTGAACCATGCTGCTCAGGTGGTGTGTGTTGGCCCAGGTGGGCAGCGAAGCACCACACAGCTGTTTGCTCACTTGCACTCACCCCTGGTAGGATGAGGGAAGAAGAAAGGAAGAATAAAAGCAAAAAAAACTTGGGGGGTGTCAAAATAAAAAAAAAATTAAAAAATGTTTGGTAAGTGAAAGAATAGAGGAAAACAAAATAATTGATGCATATCTATTTAGTTAGTTTGGGTCACCTGCCTGGTTGTCCCCTCCCAGCCTACTGCACCCCCCCACCCCCCC
>VYZM01015423.1:8168-18517 GCA_013398915.1 Dromas ardeola
GGGGGGGGGGGCGGGGGGGGGGGGGGGGGGGGCGTGAACTCTTCACCGCCAGGGCCCCGGGGGCAGCCGATCCTCCTGCAAGGTCGCCGGCTCCTCGGCGAAAGGCCGGGGCTATTTTTAACTGGTGACTTGCTCCAACCCGTCGGGGATTGGATTTGCGGCAGGGTGAGCACCGCCAGCCCATCGTGGCACTCCCCGTCACGGGGTGCAGACACCCCCGGTGCCATCTTCCCCCCTCCCGGCGGGCATCCCCCGGAGGGAGTTGGGCACCCCTCTCTGCACCCCCACACCTTAATGGTGCATGTTGGCAGAGGGGGGGGGAATTAATCCCCCTCGGAAAGGCCAGGACGGAGCAGGCAGGGCTAAAAATATGTATGGAGGGAAATAAAACCTCCTGCGTCAGGGGCTAAAGCCGGACTCAGAGCCCCGGGGGGGCTGGGGGGGCCCTGACTGGTCCCAGCTTCCTCGGGGCTGGGGGGGGATGCTGAGCCGGGGCTGCCTGCTGCTTGCCCTCCCTGGGGCGAACACAGTGCTGCCGGGCCCAGGGCGTCTCTCCTGCCTCAGTTTCCCTCTGCGCTCCTAGGGGTGCGAGCTGCCACCGTCCCCACGTCACATCCCGGCAGTTCCCAGCCTGGGACCCCGGGGTCCGGGGTGGGCGAAGTGCTGGGTCTCAGGCTCCGCTCCAGCCCTGCCAACCCCGTAGCCGCAGTCCCCGCCGTGTGCCAGGAGCGGGGCTGGGGGGAGCAAGCCACCCCCGGGGCCCAGCGCTGACGCAGGGCCGGGCGGAGGAGCTGGCAGCGCCGGGGCCTTGTTGGCAAAGCTTTTTTTTTTTCCAGTTCCAGAAAACATTTCCCTTCCTTGGAGCCCCAGGGGGGTTTCGGCTGGGAAGCCACGTGGTCCCCACGCTGCCGGCCACGGGATGCTTCCCGGGGCGGGGGGACACCTCCTTGGCCATGGGCTGGGTCCCCTCCATGCTCCCCCTGTGCTGCTCGCAAGGTTCCTCCCGGACCCCAGCAGCTGCCATCGCATCCTGCCTCTGCTGCAGGCTGGCCTGGCGGGTGCCATGCCTCAGTTTCCCCGTCTTGGGAAAGCCAGCAGCGCACCTTGGGGACTGGCAGGGTCACCCCGGGGAAGTGGCTGAGCTGTCAGCTCCTGCACCCCCAGGGGGACGGGCACAGACGGCACCTGGGGGAAATGAGGCACCTGGGAGATGCGAGTGTCTGCAGGCAGGCAGCGAGCGGCCCCGGGCGCCCCCACCGCCATGTCTCCCTCCCCAGTGCCCTCCTAGCTCCTCTACCCGCCAGTGCTGGCTGTGCCGCTGCTGGGTACCATCCCCGGGGCATCCTTACCCCCTCCCCGCACCCTGGGCATGCCGCTCCCTGGTTTGGGGTGTATTTAGCAAAGTCGGGGACAATCAACGCCAGTTGTTGCTGGAGGAGAGGGTGCATGCGTGCAGATCAGAGGCTGGGTGATGGGCCCAGGGTTGGGGCAAGTACCGTGCTGCCGGAAAAGCCCCCTCCCTGGCTTTAGCCCACCTGGGCCACCCCTGGCTGCTGTCTGCCGGCAGTGCTGCCTCCCTGGGGAGGGCTGTGCCGGCTGGCGTGGGCCCAGGCAGTTCTGGCACCTGAGCCTGGGGCTGCAAATAGAGCTGCTTTTCTTCCTGCTGTTTTCCAAAGCTACTGGCAGGTTCGCTGCCTGCCGCGGCCTTGCGTGACCCGTGGCAGCGGCCTCGGCGCGCTCCCCGCACCCCCGCTCGCAGCCGCACCACCTGCGAGGGCGAGCGCCGGCATCGCCTTCCGCCCCGGCACGTAGGCGCAGGCAGGCGGGCACCGGCCTGGCGTGGGGTGCTCGCGGCGCCCGTGGGGCGGCAGGGACCTGCCTGCACCGAGATGGCTCAAAGGACCCACTGGGGCTTTTTGGGCAGCTCAGGGCAGCTCGGCGAGGGGTCTGGGGCCACCATGGTCCCGGGTGTGTGGTGAGCACCGAGTGCTTTATTAGCCCATCCGCCACCTCCTGGTCCCATCCTGAGCGGGGCTGAGCATCGCGGCAGTAAGTGAAGCAGGGGAGCCCCTTTCTGGCCTTGCATCCATCCTGGCTGACCCTCCCAACAGGGTGGCCGCATCCAGAACACACTGAGGGTACGGTCCGGCCCGTACACAGCCCTGAGCCGTGCACGGATGTTGGCTGGAGGATGCTGTCTTCTCTGGGGCGGGGTGGGGAAAACGCCCTGGGGTCTGGGGAGAGGAGTTGCGGGGAGGTGGCACCGTGTCCTGCCTTCACCTCTGCCCGTGCCGGTGATGCCAGCCAGGCTGCCCCAGGCACCGGGGCTCCGTGCCCCGGCGCGGGCTGCAAGAGGAGTTTTGCAAGTGCGGGGCCAGGTCGTCCCCACCCCAGCTCAGCTGCCGGGAGCTGGGGGGCAGCATGGCTGCCACAGCCTGTTCTGCCCCATGGGCAGCTCCGGCGCGGGGCCGGGTGTGCGCAGGCGAGGCCAGCACAGCTCGTACTGTCCCCGGTTGCTTTCCCGTGAGCTTCGGCTGCTGCCACAATCCTTCCTGCTGCCCTGCACCCAGCGTGCCTCAGTTTCCCCCTTCCCAGCACGGCGATGCCTCTCACCAGCGCCGGGGAAGCCTCGTTAGGACTTGCCGAGCAGGCCGGGAAGCCTGGCCGCACCATGCCGGCGAGCAGCAAAAATTATGAATAAGCTCTTGTTAATAAATACTTTATGATGAATCCAAATAGATTTCCTCCTCTGGAGCAATTATTGTAAAATGGGCTCTAATACGGTGCAGGGCCGCCCCAGGAAAGGCTGGGTGCTTTTCAGGGCCTAAGTGCCTCCTTCCATCCCCTCTAATGAGCACTTCCCAGTCATTTGCATCTGTCTCGGCAACAGGTCTCATTACTAGGTTAACTTATTACTGAGAGCCGCTGCGGCGAACAGTTAAGAAGCGGCTACCAGAGGCTTTGCTGGGGCCACAGGAGAGTGTTTCATCCGTGCCAAGGTTGCCCATGGCGCCAACAAGGGGAAACTGAGGCTGGGGTAAGGAGCAGGTCCCCACCATGCCCCTTTTGGGTACTGGGATTTGGGATACTCAGGATTACCAGAATCTCTGCGGCTGCCCGCCGCTGTGCCAGGTCTTCCCGTGGGGGCACGGCACTCAGCACCCAACTTGCCAGCCCCTGCCCGGGCTCGCGCGGCCGCGGGGAGCGGGACCTGGCAGGAGCGGCGTCGGTGGGAGCCGGCAGCGGTTTGGAGGTGTGTGGCTGGCTGGCGGGGAGGCTGAGCGTCCTTTCATAAAATAAACCCTGTGTGGTCCCTGCAGGGCTGGGATGCGGCGAGGTCCCCCGTGTCGCTGCCTGCCCGCAGTGGGGATGGCATCCTGCTCCTCCCCGGGGCCCGGGCCATGCCGGTGGGGAGCAAAACCTGCTGCCGAGGCGACTGACCCTTCCCGTCCCCCTCCTCCTCCTCCAACCCCCCCATGTCCCTCCCTCCCCCATGAAAACTTCTCGGGAATTTCCTGAGGAAACGTTTTTTCATCGGAAAATTCAGGCTGTTTCGCTGAGCCCGACCTGTTTGGACAAGGCGCTGGAGCGGAGGATGCTCAGAGCCCCGGCCAGCCCGTGCTGCAGTGCCCGTCCGCGGTGGCCCGTGCCTGGCGCTGTGTCCCTGTGTGGCGCAGAGCATCCTCCGCTGTCCCCAGGGTGGAAGGCACTGCCATGACCGAGCAGCCGGGGTGCAGGGCTCCAGCACCGGCTGATCCGGGGAGGACAGGCAGGAGCAGGAGCGGAGGCACTGCCGGAGGAGTTAATCCTGGCATGGCGTACCCAGCTCCACGCAGAGCATCAGTCCTTCCCATCTCCGCTTCACGGCAGGACTAACACCAGGAAAGAGCCGGGCTTGACCCGTGCCTCAGTTTCCCCTTGTAGCATCTGGCAGGGAAAGTCAGTGCTCCGCCAGTCCCTGGCAGGAGGGTGCGACGGGGGCCCTGTGCCGGGGCCAGCAGCACCCTGACACAGGCGTTTTCCTCCTCCCCGAGTCGCGGGGCTTTACAAGCCTGGGCTGGATGGGGCCCAAGTGCAGGCTCTGCTGCCAGATTCCCGTCCGGAAATGCCCCGGGAGCAGCCTCGTCTGGGGTATTGCAGCACGTCTCTGCTTCCCAGTGCCGCGAAGGAAAAACAGCAGGAGAAATACTTAACCAGCCCTTTGCCGGCGCTCCATGCTGCCGGCCGGGGTGGGGGGATGGCGGGGATCGGTGACGGGGACAGACAGAAAGTGCATCCCTGCCTTTGCTTCCCGAAGCCGCGCTGGCCGTAAAGCTGGCTGGTGTCACCCAGGGTGGGGTGCCTGGCCAAGGGGCTCACTGGCCGCACGGTGCCAGCAGCATGGCATGGGGACGGTCCCCAAGCTTGTCCCCTGAGCACCCAGCCATCCCACCCGTCTGACTGCCTGTCCTGGTGCCCCCCGGCCGCCCTCGTCTGGCCCCGCTAAAGCGGCTTAACTCCGCGCGGCATCTCGGCGCGGGATAAGCCAGGCGGGAGGGAAAGTTGGTGAGGGGCTGATCGGCTTTCGGTGCCGCTCCCGTCCCGCCATAATCCTGGAGAGGGGGGTGGCCACAATGGCATCAGGGCCACCAAGGGCCATCGGGGCTTCCGCATGCAGCGGGTTTTCAGGTGTACCAGATGTGGGTCCAAGTGGGATCTGTATGCCGTGGTGAGGGGGGACAAAGCCAGCATCTGCTCAGAGCCCCCCTGAAACTGGGGCTTGCACTTACCGCCCTGTAGCAGAGCACTGAGCATCCCCCAGCCCTCGCAGAGAGGGCGAGCAGCACCTATGGGTGCTGCCACCCCCAAACGGATAACCTGGTTCTTGCCCGACATCCCTGCAGCAGTGCCCGGGGTGGCACTGCCCAGGGGTGGGCAGGGATGGGGACAATGGCGCAGTGGCCCCGGCCCCGGCCCTGCGGCCAGCCCTGCTGCCGGCTGCCTGAGGAGGGTGGCGGGGCCAGGGGATGGCAGCAATTTGTAGGGCTCGTCTGAATAACCGGCCACCAAGGAAGATCAGCCGCCCACCGCCCCGGCCAAGTATTGTTTTTGGAACTCGCTGCTGCTTTTTTCGGCTCCTGTCTTACTTTTCTTTGACCTTCTTCCCTGATTTAAGACACATGCCCAGCCCTTGCCCAGCTGCACTGAATTAGCGGCTGCTGCCGGGGAGGGAACCAGACCCTCCATCCGCGCGGGGCTGCAGCCACCCCGGGAGTAGCCGGCGGGGACGGGTCCACCAAGGCAGGGACGGATTCCCCCAGCAGGATGAGTCCCCCAGGCAGGGATGGGTGCGCAGGGTCAGGATGGGTCCCCCAGCAGGGTTGTGTCCCCACAGGTGGGATGAGGGTGGGCCCCCTGTCCCCTGTGGGGTATGGGGGGACACCCGTGGGGACACAGCTGGGTCTGGAGCAGGGGCTGTCGGCTCCCAGGGACGGTGGGATCTGTGCTGGGGTGGTAGATCAGTGCTGGCAAATAACGGGGTCTGTGCATGGGGGAGCAGTGGGGCTGTGCTGGTGGTTGGTGGTGGTGATTTAGGGCGTCTGTGCTGGGTTCAGGGGATGGTAGGGTCTGTGCTGGGATGTTTGTGCCAGGTCACAGCGGGGTCTGTGCAGGGGACGCTGGTCCCAGGGACAGCAGGGGCTACACTGGGGGACCTGTGCTGGCTTTTAGCAGGATTTGTGCCAGGGGAGCGGGTTTGGGGTTTTGCAGGGGCTGATTTGGGGTTAAAGGGGTCTGTGCTGGACTTGGGGCCCCACCAGGAACGACTGTTCCCTCCAAGCAGGGTCAGTCTGGGACAGGGCTGCTTCGGCCGGGAAATGGCATCGGTGCCCTGGGATGAGCGGGGCCAGTTGCCGTCTCCAGAGCCGCTCGCCCCATCCCACGGCCGGGGCTTCGTCCTCCCCCAGCGACTGCCCGCAGCCGCCTCCTGGGTCCTTCCCTGGAGCAGCGCCTGCCCCTGGCACCCCCCCCGCTGGGTGCGTGGCCCAAACCCAGGCACGACCGTGCGAACCGGGGCTGTGGCACAGTGGTGGCGGCTGCCACCAGCCACCCCCTACCCAGCCCTGGCAGCCTCTGGCAGGACTCGAGCGCCGAGCCGGGCTCCTTCCCCCTCCACATCATCACCTGCCGTGAGGGACCCCGAGGGCCAAATCCTGCCCTTGGGGACCAGCTTGCTGCCACCCTGGCAACGCACACGGGTTGCTTGGCCCTCTCCCTGCTGTTTTCCCTGCCAGCAGATACCCTGACACCTCTCTGTCCCTTGGAGGGGTTGTGGCCCCCCCCAGTCAGGAAGCACTGATTTTCCAAACTGAGGGAAAAAAAAAAAAGGGATGCGGGAAGGAGGGGCCGGGGAGGGGGGGGATGCATTTTCCTTGTTTTCTTTTGGGGCCAGACTCGTCCAGCAGCGCTCGCCAAATGGAAAAAGGCAGTCAGAGCACGCCTTGTACACCGGGCCGGGCGCCAGTCGCCGGGCTGGCCGCAACTGGGGCAAACTGGGGGAGTTTCCTGCTGGTCCGGAGGGAGCGGAGAGGTCCGAGGCACCCACAGCCCCTGCGGGAGCACCCAGGATGCTGGGGGTGTGGGGGACCCGTCCCTTGGGTGCTGCGGTCTGGCAGCGCCTGGCACTGGCACGGCAGCTCTGGCGGGTGCGATGGCAGGCGGGATTTCTGTCAGGAGCAGATCCCGGCACGCGTGGGTGGGAAGGGGAGAGGGTCCAGGTGCTGCCGAGGCGGTGTGCCTGGCGGCTGGGAGCATTGTAGCCGGTGGGATTTATGGGGGGCATCCCACTGCACGGGGAGGGGTTGCCTGTCCGTGGTGGGCACGCGCCTCTGCTGCAGCTTTTCCTCCTGGTTGTGCTGGGATGGAGCCCGGTGGGGATGTCCTCAGCCGTCCTGGGGTGGGTTTGGGGGGGCTCAGCTGGGAGTGACCGCCTGTCCCTCTGCTCCCCCAGGATGAGTTCCACCCCTTCATCGAGGCGCTGCTGCCCCACGTCCGGGCCTTCTCCTACACCTGGTTCAACCTGCAGGCCCGCAAGCGCAAGTACTTCAAGAAGCACGAGAAGAGGATGACGAAGGACGAGGAGAGGGCGGTGAAGGACGAGCTGCTGAGCGAGAAGCCGGAGGTGAAGCAGAAGTGGGCCTCGCGCCTCCTGGCCAAGCTGCGCAAGGACATCCGGCCCGAGTGCCGCGAGGACTTCGTGCTCTCCATCACGGGCAAGAAGCCCTCGTGCTGTGTCCTGTCCAACCCCGACCAGAAGGGGAAGATGCGCCGCATCGACTGCCTGCGGCAGGCGGACAAGGTGTGGCGGCTGGACCTGGTCATGGTCATCCTCTTCAAAGGGATCCCGCTGGAGAGCACCGACGGTGAGCGCCTGGTCAAGTCGGGCCAGTGCACCAACCCCATCCTCTGCGTCCAGCCCCACCACATCAGCGTCTCCGTCAAGGAGCTCGACCTCTACCTGGCTTACTTCGTCCGCGAGAGAGGTGGGTGCTCGGTGGGTGCTCGTCCCTGTGAGGCAGAGCCAGGATGCATCCCAACCAGGTCCGGCGCCCTGGGATTGATCTGAGATTGTTCTCGCTTTCCCGTCTCCCCCGATGTCCATCCCATCCCTGGCTTGGGGACACCACTCAGGGACACGTTTCCTGTTGGCAGACCTTGCAAAGCGGAGTGGGTGCCCCCCACCCTCCCCACACGAACGCTCTCCCCGAGCCGGGATGGATCCTGGCTGCCCCGGGAGGCCCATGCCAGGGAGGGGAGGAGGCGAGCGGTCCCTGAGGATGCTCCTGGCTCTGGGCATCCCCGGAGGGGGTGTTTGGGGGGGGTTAACCCCGGAGCCCACGCCTGCCTGACGTGGCTGCCTGTGCTGGCAGCCCGGTGAGGAGCGAGTGGGCGGCGTGGGCAGGGAAGGGACAGCCTGTTCCCAGCGCGTCCCCCAGGGCTGGAGCTGGGAGCCGTCCAGCAGTGCCAGTTTGCCCTGGGCTGCCATCCCAGCCCCTCGCCCGGCAGGTGACCGAGGCGGGGACAGGAGTGGCTGAGGCCGGCTGGGGAGGGGGCAGCGATAGTGCCAGCGGGGGCAAACCCCACCAGCTTCTGCTCTGCACCAAGGGGATGCTGCTCCCCTGCCCTTCACCTGCCCAGGAGTCCCACGGACCCGCTGGGAGAACTGGGCTGGTTTCACTGCAGTGAGGAGGGAGGGTCAGACCTGCTCTCGAAGCCTTGACAAGCGAAAGGGGGAAACTGAGGCACGATGGGTGGGGCAGACGGCAGTTTCCAGGCTCAGAGGATTAGGTCCCTAAGCCATCGTCCTCGCTGCCAACTCATGCCACCTCCTCGCATGTCGGGCAAGGGAAGCTCCTAGTAGCTCGGATCAGATCTTATTTTATCTGTGCAGTTTGCTGTCCCCGGCTGGTGACGTGCTGGCACAGACACCCACCCGGCAGCTGGGGTCCCCCATGGACCCCAACATCTCCCAGCACCCTCAGGCGGGTGAGGAGCCCGGGGAAATGCTTCGTGATCCCCGCAGGCGAGGGCAGGGTGGGTTTCGCAGGGATGATGCAGAGCCAGGGGGGTCCGCGACGTGCAGCCCCAAAGGGACGTGTGCGCACACGTGGTGCCGGCTTCATGTGCCCGTGCCCACACACGTGGCTCGCCTGCTCGGGGGCAGGATGGGGCCCGGCGGTGCACTGGGAACAGCGGGTGCTGTACTGGGGACGGGGGGGCCTCAGGCGCTGGCTGGGATGGGGGCATGGGTGCCCTGTGCAGGACGGGGCAGCGGCTGCTGGGCAGGGCAGGGGGGTGTCATGTACTGGGCTGAGACATGGCTGTGCTGGGCTGAACTGGGATGGGGTACTGGGCTTAGCTGGGGTGCTGTGTGCCGTGCTGGGGGCATGCCATACTGGCTGGGATGGGGGCACTACATAGTGGGCTGGACTGGGGGCACCCTATGCTGGTTTGGCTAGAGGTACAGTGTCATGCTGGGCTGGGGGTACCCTGTTCTGGGCTGGACTGGGAGCACCCCCATGCTGGGGAAGCCCTGCGGTGGCTGTGCTGATGGCAGGGACCAGGCCCCCCGCGGCAGCCCTGACGGGGTCCGCTGCACCACTCGGCGTGCCGCATTGGGGTGCCCGCGGCGGCAGGTTCCCTGGCTGTGCCGCAGCCGGTGGGTGTCCCCGGGGAGGTGGCTGCCCCTCTGCCACCCCCCACCCCCCACCGGCGACCTTGACCCCGGTGTCTGGGTCCCTGGCAGCCGCAGTCACCTGACTGTCTAATTGGGAACACAGCGGCTGTAAATACTCTCTGATAAGGCCTGGCAGCCTCTCACTTTCCCTGTTAAGGTCGCTCCCTGCCCCGGTTAAGGGGGACCGGGACAGGCCAGCAGCACCAGCTGTGCCGGGGGTGGGACCCCCCCAGGGTGCTGCAGTGTGCTGGGTGCTGCGGTGAGGCGGGTGTTCAGCATTGCCCCGGCCCCAGCCCGCAGCGGGCACCTTCTGTGAGGCTCTGGCTGGCCAGGGGTTATCCACATCAGTGGGGAAACTGAGGCAAGGAGGGACGCTGGGGCAGCCACTGCGGCAGTGGGACCCTGCACTGTATGGCTGGGCCAGGCGATGGCACAGCTCAGGGTGCATGGGGTGGTCCCCGTGGTCGCTCACCGCATCCCTGCCCAGCCCGCTGCTGGCTCACTCTCGCCTGCTCGCTCCCGCTCGCTTTTCCCCATTGCACATCTCACCCTGCAACCAGCCCCCCCGCAGCATCCCCATCCCCAAAGGGCCCGGGGGGGTGCGAGAGGAGGCTGGGGGGGATCTTGGCCACTCGGAGCCCCCAAGCCGGGCAGCTCTGGCTCCCCGCAGCTCCCGCGGCCCCCCATTATCAGGCCAGAGCACGTGGGCTCTGGTCTCCCCCGCCTACGCCCAGCCCGTTTTGCTGGTGTCAGCACAATTTTCCAGCCGCTGCTCTGGCAACGCCGGGGAGGGGAGGTGGTGGAGGAGCCCCCCGGCGCTGCTCTCCCCACCTGGGGTCAGGGGCAGTCTGGGCTGGGGGGGCTGAGCTCCTTCCCCCCACTGGACCGATGCCAAGGGCCAGCTCTGCCTCTCGGCTCTTTTCTTGCCCCCCATCCTTCTGCCCAGAAGACCCACCCAGCTTTCCGGGCCCCCAGGTGCATTTGGGAAACTGAGGCCTGAGCGATGCCGGACTGGGAGGACACCCAGTCCCAGTTCCGCTGCCCCAGGGGGGCCACCGTGGGGTGCAGGGGAGCGCTGGATGGGTGCAGGATGGAAGCAGGGCTGGGTGCAGGATGATGGGTGCAGGATGATGGG
>VYZM01015423.1:27239-37421 GCA_013398915.1 Dromas ardeola
GGGAGAAAAAGGGGGAGAAAAAAAGGAAAGAAAGGGAAAAAAGCCCCAGCCCCAGCAGGCGGGCTGGCAGCAGCAGGCGCTCTGTTTTGACGGTGTTGTTTGGATTGTCGCAGCCCTTTCCTGGCATCAGCCAAAGCTGCGAAAGAGAAATGCCGAAGGCCAAGGGGTGGGAGGAGGAGGATGGAGGAGTGGGAGGAAGGATGAGGACTTGGGGGGGGAAATAAATGGTGAAAGTTTTGGAAGGGCTTCCCAGCTGTGCCAGTGAGGAAGGATGCTCCCCGGTGCGGCTCAGGCCCGGGTGCGGCGTGCAGAGTCGGGGGGCGTGCCGGCCGTGCCGTGCCGTGCCATGCTGTGCCATGCCGCGTGGGGAGTGCCAGTGCCGCTGAACTCAGCGTCTGAGCCAGGTTATTTTTAGCTAACATGGCGCGGGGACAATGGGGGCTTCAGGGGTGGGAGCGGGTGCTGCCCCAGCGCCCTGCTGCCCTCGGGGGGCTTGGGGGAGGCAGGATGAGGTGCCACGGGCACCGGCGATGCCCAGCTGTGGTGACACTGCCCAGTGGGGCAGGGACGGGTGACAGCTGGAGGGAGGAGAGGAGGGAGGGAGGCAGGAGGGGGAGCAGGCAGCCATCACCCTGCTTCGGGGCAGGTCGAGTCCCGGGGGCTTCCCTCCCTGGGGGAGCAGTGCCCGTATCCTGCATGCCAGCATGGGGGTGTCCCCGTTCCTGTCACTGGTGGGGGGCCTCAGGGAGAGACGCTCGGTATCCCCAACTTGTACCGGCAGGGGGTGGCTCACCCTGGTGGTTTTTCCCTCTTGCAGATGCAGAGCAGAGCAGCAGCCCCCGGACAGGCATCGGCTCGGACCAGGAGGACAGCAAACCCATCACGCTGGGTGAGTGGGGCAGGCAGGGCCCGGGCAAGGGGTCACGGGACACCTGAGCCCGTCCCCAGGGTCCCTGCCTTGGAGGTGGCCCCTTCGACAGGCAGTCATGCCCCCCAGCCAGCCACTGCCTGGCACCTGCAATGAGCTGGGCATGGCCTCAGCCTTGTCCCACGGCCAGCAGAGGCCCACTGGGGCTGCGTCCCTTGGGGACAGCAGCTGCCATGGGGGTCCCACAGTGGGGAGTGCAGCCCCCAGCCCTGCCAGAGCTCTCCCCCACAGGGAAACTGAGGCACGGAGCAGTCCCGGGGTGTCCTTGGCAGAGGGGACCGGTCAGTGTGGTCCCTTGCTGGGGGATCAAAGTGGAATGAAGCTGGCTGCAGAGGGGGGCGGGGGGCGTTATGGGAGGTTTGGGGGTGTTGGGGTGCCCTCGAGCATCGCCACAAGACAGTGCGGGGCAGGAGGGGTGGTCCTGTGTCCCCCTCCACCAGCGCTCCCTCCTCTCTCCCGCACAGATTCGACAGACTTCCAGGAAAGCTTCGTCACCTCGGGGGTGTTCAGTGTCACCGAGCTCATCCAGGTGTCCCGAAGTGAGTGCCACCATGATGCCACCCCCACCCCCAGCTGCCCGGGCACGGCAGCGTACCGACAGCTCCCCTGTCCCAGCTGCGGGCTGGGGCTCCCCGCAATGCTGGGCCCTCCCTGAGCCCCTTCTCTCCCCGCAGCGCCGGTGGTGACAGGCACAGGGCCAAACTTCTCCCTGGGGGAGCTGCAGGGCCACCTGGCCTACGACCTGAACCCCTCCAGCACTGGCATGAGGAGGACGCTGCCCAGCACCTCCTCCAGCGGGTAGGTGCTGCCGGGACGATGCCGGGGCGATGCAGGGGTGATGCTGGGGCGATGCTGGGGCAATGCTGGGTGATTCTGGGGCCAGCCTAAGCCGGGCCGCGGGCTGCTGGCCATCTTGCTGCAGGGGAGGTGGGGGGCAGGGTGGATCCTGCCACAGGCGGGCGCTGATCCCTTTTCTGCCCCCCAGGAGCAAACGGCACAAGTCGGGGTCCATGGAGGATGACATTGACACCAGCCCAGGGGGCGAGTACTACACCTCCTCCAACTCCCCCACCAGCAGCAGCCGCAACTGGACAGAAGACATGGAAGGGGGTAAGTACCTCCCTATAAGTGCCCTATAGGTGCCCTCCTGCTACTATAGAGCCCCCCAGCCAGCTCACTGGTTCTGTGTAGACTGCCCATGTGAAAGCCCCCGCACTCAGTCTGTGCCAGGGTGTTGCAATAGGGCCCTCAGGCCGAAGCACAAGCTGGCTATAGGTGCTGTGGTGTTGCTATAGGGCTCCCCATCAAGGCACGGGCTCTCTATAGGTGCTGTGGGGGTTACTACAGAGCCCCCCCTTAAGTCACAAGCTCTCTGTAGGTGCCATGGTGTTGCTGTAGGACCCCCCTGCTTGGGCACAGGCTCCCTATAGGTGCCGTGCTGTTGCTATAGGACCCCCCCTTTTAAACACAGGCTCTCTGTAGGTGTCATGGGGTTGCTATACCCCCCCATTTAGGCCCAGGTTCTCTGTAGGTGCCGTGGTGTTGCTACAGGAACCCCCCTCTGTAGGTGCTCTCTGTAAGGCCAGTTCAGTGCCCCAGCCCCACAGCAGCCTCTCCCAGCCCTACAGCGGCAGCAGCCGCTGGCTCTACGGACAGCTTGCTTTCTTGCTTGGCGTTTTTTTTCCCTTTCCTGTCTAGACAGCCCCAATTAGCTGTTCATTAAGAAAAGGGGGGGGCTGGGCTAATTAAAGCGATGCTGCGTGGCTGGCACAGCGGCTCCCACGCCCCGGGGCGCCTTCACAGGCTGCAGGCGAAGGAACCACTGGTCTTTCTCCCCCCTTGACTCTTACCGTGCCTCCCTGCACCCTCAACAGTGGGGCAGGATCCGTCCCAGCCCCCCAGCCCTGCCAGAGCTTGGTGGTGCCTGGCTGGGGGGCTGGAGGCACCGATCCTGTCGGAAGGAGGCTTGGGGAAAGCAAGTCCTGCCCCAGGACAGTGCCCCTTATGTGTCGGGGACTGTGCCCCACCCTGGCCCCCGAGGCCCCATGGGGCCGGGGCTGCTGGGGGGCAGGAGGGTCCCGGGGGACCCCCCTCCCCGAAGCATTGCACGCTGGTGTGCGTGGTGGGAGGGACGTGCCGTGTAGGGATGTCCCTGTCCCCTGCCGGTGGCCTGATCCAGGGCAGGGACCGGGGAGGGGGGGCAGCAGGGGGGGTTATGGCAATCCTGTACGGGATGTTCTGGGAAATCCTCCTAACCCCCGGCTGAGAAGGGGCTAAACCCATTACCGGGCCGGGGCCAAATGGCCAGAGCTAAAGCCACGGTGGTGGCGGGGGATTAACGCACCCGCTGCCCCCTCCTGCTCGACCCTGTGCCCCGGGGTGGCCCCTGGGGACCCAGGCGTCTGTGCAGGGATCCTGGGGGCCACAGGCCCCTTGAGGGCCCCCCCACCCCGAGCAGGCACCTTTCTGCCTCCACCGGAGCTCCTTGTGCTGGCGGATGTGGCCCCCAGCGCCGGGGTGCCAGGGGAGGGGGGCCCCAGTGGGGGCACCCACTGCTGCACCCAGGGTGGGCACACGCGAACATGCAGCACCGGCATGCACACACATGTGCACACGGGCACACACGCACACTCCAGCCGATGCCCATGCATGAACACATGCCTGCACACGCATGTGGACGTCCACACACACACAGGTGTGCAGAGTCGCGCTGGTGCGCACAGTCGTGCTGGTGCACACACGTGCACGTGTACACATGCACGCACGCAGGTGTGTGCACATCCGTATGCTGGTGCACATACACGTGCACACCTGCAGTACACCCCTAGAGGTGCCCATCCTCCTGCACACGCGCACACATGTGCACGCACACCCACGGCACACCCACGCACCCTCCCCATGCGCAGCCTGTCCCCAGGGTGCCGCTCGCCCCAGGAAGACGCAGCCCAACCCCGGGCCAGGCTGGCAACGCCCCCAGGACTTTGGGGTCCCGTGGTGGGTGCCGGGGTGTGACGCTGCGCCCTGCTTTCCCCAGGCATCTCCCCCACCGTGAAGAAGACGGAGATGGACAAGTCCCCCTTCAACAGCCCATCGCCCCAGGACTCCTCGCCCCGGCTGAGCAGCTTCACGCAGCACCACCGTCCCGTCATCGCGGTGCACAGCGGTGAGTGTCCTGGCAGGGAAACCGAGGCACGGGGCCAGCGAGGGGCTGGGGCAGTGGCTAGCTCACAGTGACACTGTGGGTCACCCCTTCTGCTGTCACCTGCAGGTATCGCTCGAAGCCCGCACCCATCGTCTGCGCTGCATTTCCCCACCACCTCCATCCTCCCCCAGACGGCCTCCACCTACTTCCCCCACACGGCTATTCGGTACCCGCCTCATCTCAACCCGCAGGACCCGCTGAAAGATCTCGTCTCGCTGGCCTGCGACCCGTCCAACCAGCAGCCCGGACCGGTAAGAATCCGGCCCCATCCCTGCATCCCATCACTGACCTCGCCGTGGGGTGCTGGGGGCTGTTGCCGGCCGGTTGCCAGAGCAGTGTCTCCTGGATCATCTGCAGTCACTGCTGCCACCGCCGCCGCCGCCGCCGCCGGATGTCAGGGGGTCGAGGTGCTCCGGTGACACCCGGGTGCCGGTACCCAGCCCTGTAGGGTGTTCTTACTGCTGTGGTGGGGGCTGAGCAGCTCCGGCTGGTGCCATGCGTTGGTTCGGGAGTGACGCTGCGCCTGGTCAGGGTTGGCACCTCGTTTCTCCAGCAATGGAGGTGGTGGCCCCTGGCTCAGCAAGGGGACCTGCCTCGTAGCAGGGACGGGGCAGTGGGTGCTGGGGCTGAGCTGTCAGCCGGGGCTGGGAGGGCCTGGCGGGCGTGTAGCATCTGGCAGGGGATGTGTGACTGTTGCCAAAGAGCCACCATGTGCCAGTGTGCCTGGGAGAGCGATGGGCTCGGTGTGCCCCATCCTCCCGTGCAGCCGGCTGGTGACCCGTCAGCCCCGCCGCTGCGCCGTGTCCCTCAGTGACCCACAGGGGTGGCACGGCCACACCGTGCTGCTGCGTGCCTTCCCTTGCCCCAGCACCCAGCAACCTGTGCACCCAACACCCCAGGCACCCACTCCCCTGGGCTCCCTTTGTGCCCGAAGCTGGGGGCCAGGGGTGGCCGCGTTCCCACTCCCATACACTGCGCTCCCGCTCCGCTCCCCGCATGCAGGAGGGTCTCAGGGAGCCCCTCTGAGCTCTGCCCAGCACCCACCTGCTGCCCCTCACCTATGAGGCCTGATGCCAGGGTGAGGGGTACAGCTGATCTTCCCCTGCGCAGCGGCTCAGTGCCGGGCTGGCGGGGGCTGCATTTGGAGCAGCCCCCCTCCAGGTCGGGCCTGTGGAGCAGGGACAGGAGCCTTTGAAGGCTGGCACCGTGGGGTGCCCCTTCCCCACAGGTGAGCACTTCAAAGGCCTCCCGCCGCTGCGGAGAGTGGGGCAGAGCGCGCCGGCTCTGGCACGCGCCGCCATGGGGCACGGCCCCCTCCAGCCCACCCCCAACCCCCTGCACCGCCGTGATTTCCCTCTTGCCGGCGCCGACCGTTCAGGGCTGCTCTGAGACCCATCAAACTTGTGTCAGCGGTGAGGGATGCTCCGCGCCCGTGCTCGCCGGTGCTGGGGGCTCACCGGGCCGGCTTTGCCGGTGCTGCTCGTGCTTCCTAATGGCTTGTGCTGTTTGTTTTTCTGTCTGTGTTGTGTCCCCAGTTAAATGGAAGTGGTCAAGTGAAAGTGCCCAGCCACTACCTGCCCACGCAGATGCTGGCGCCGCCACCTCCCCCCGGCATGCCCCGCTTGGCCGTCTCTCCTGACACCAAATCCACCACGACAACTACCGAGGGAGGGACGACCTCACCGACATCACCCAGTAAGCACCCTGCGGCGCCCACCCCTCTCCCCGGCCCGGCCGGCCCCCTCCTCTCGCAGCCCCCCAAAGGTCCCCCCCCAGTCTCAGTGCTGCTGGGGGCATGTTGGCGGAGGTGGCCTCCCCGCAGCCGGGGAGAGGGCGGCAGCCGGCACACAGCGAGTTTGCTGGGTCTCAGGCAGGTCAGAGCGGGCAGGGTCTGGGCAGGCGGCTGTTGTGTCCCCTCCCCTAGCGGGTTCCGTGCTGGTCCCAGGGACCAGCCTGAGCCCTGCATCCCTCTGAGATGGCCGGGGGAGTGGGAGCGGAGCTGCAGAGGCGCTCCCCCAAGCCGACGTCCTGCCCAAACTCCCCAGCGCAGGCAGGGCTTGCAGGGGAGGCTGTTGCCTCTCCGTGCCTCAGTTTCCCCACTGGCCGGCAGTGGTGGTGCTGCCGGGGACACGGGGACCAGCGGACGTGGGTGCAGCGCGGGGGGCAGTGTGCCTGGCTGCTCCGCAAGGGGCTGCCGTCCTCTCGCTGCCATGGGCGTCCCTGGCGCTGGGGACCCCGATCTGGCCAGGGGCTGTGAAGCGGCACGGGTGCAAGGACTGTGTGCAGGGCCCCCGGAGCCCTCGGCGGGAGGCGCCTGGGGAGCCTTTGTTAGCAGTGGTGGCTGATGAGCTCATCCCCCTCCGCTCCACCTCAGGGGGCTTTAGCGCCTTGGCCAGAAGGATTTTGGGACTGCAGAGGGAAGACATTGGCGTCACCCTTGAGCTGGCATCGGGGCACGTGCCACAGCGGTGGGATGCTGTGCTATCACCGCACTCTGTGAGGGGGTTGTCCCTGTCTCTGTCCCACTATTCCCACGGGACACCTCCTGGTACCCTGAGAAGGTGCCGTGTTCACACCGGGTCAAGCCCTGCACAGGGGCAGTGTCTGTGGGGGACAGGCCACAGCCGGGTGCTGCCAGCCACCGGTGGCTGCCGAGGTTATGCGGTGTGAAGAATCAAAGCCCAACCGATGTGGAGGGGAGAGCTCGGGATGGTATGGCCCGGCTGGTGACGGGGCCATGGCCACAGCCACGGGGAGGGACTGGGCAGTGCCAGTCCCCCCCTCAGGCTCAGGGAAGGATGCGCATTGGGGACACTAGCTGTCCCCAAGGGGAGCAGAGGACATGTAGCTCTGAGCCCCCCATCAGCACCCTGAGGCAGCGGGTGGACATGGCTGAGTGGAGATGGTGGCTCCCATTGCACTCGCCCCACGGCAGCTCCACTCGGGAAGCCACAGCACCGGCACAGTAGGGGAGCACCCATCTGCACCCGCACCCTGGGGGCGTCTCGACCCCCAGCCCGCCATCACCCCAAAGCCGCCCCTGCTGCAGGGCACAGACACAGGCGGCACCGCCCCGGGCGCAGCATCCCTGGCCTCTGCTCGCCTGCCGCCGGAGCGCAGCCAGGGACGTCACCCGGCCACCAGCTCCGGGTGCCCGGGACGCCTGTCCCAGCAGCGCCAGGGAGCGGGCCGGGCTTGGCCCCGGGGGGACGATGGCGGTGCCACTGGCAGCCCCGTTAACGAGCTCTCGTTTGTTCCCCAGCCTACTCTGCACCAGGCACGCCCCCTGCGAACCGTTCCTTCGTGGGATTAGGACCAAGGGATCCTGGGAGTATCTATCAGGCACAGGTGAGAGCGGGGATGCTGCTGGGGGGACCCTTCTGCCCGCGCCCCGGGCATCGCTGCCATGGCATCGCCTTGGGCATTGCCGCCATGGGCATGGCCGTTGCGGGTATCGCCGTTGTGGGTATCACTGCCGTGGCATTGCTGACATGGGCATTCCCACCATGGCATCGCTGCCGTGGTATTGCCACTGTGGGCATTCCCGCTGTGGCCATTGGCACGATGGGCATCACTGCCGTGACATGACCGCCATGGGCATTGCCACTGTGGCCATTGCCACAATGGGCATCACTGCTGTAACATCACTGCCATGGGCATTGCCACCATGGGCATGGCCATTGCAGGCATCGCCATTGTGGGCATCCCTGCCATGGCATCATTGCCGTGGTGTCACTGCCATGGGTATTGCTACTGTGGGCATCGCCACTGCGGGCATTGCCACTCTGGCATCACTGCCGTGGGCGTTGCCCCCGTGGGAATTGCCACTGTGGCATCACTGCAGTGGGCATTGCCACCATGGTCATGACCACCATGGCACTGCTGCCCTGCCATTGCTGCTGTGGGCATCACAGCCTCAACATCGCCCGTGTGGGTATTGCCACCATGGGCATTGCCGCCTTGGCATCCCCACCATGGGCATCCCCACCCGGCATCCTGTGCCGGGGCCTCGGGCGCTGGGTCCCCCAGGGCAGAGGGAGGTCACTGCTGTGCCCATGCCTGGCACCTCGCCCTCCCCCTGCCAGCCTCCGGCCATGCCCAGCCTGGCACCATGGCATAGCCAGGCTGCCCAGGTGCCCACAGCATCCCCTGCTCTCGCCCAACTGCGCCCGCAGGCCGCTCCAGCCGCAGCAGGATGTGGCGTGCGCCTTTCCAGGGCCTTTTCCTTAGTCCTGGCTATTTTTTAACTGGTATTTCGTGAGCCGGTGTCGGCGCCGTGGGCAGTGCCATGGGGCCAGGGCAGGAGTGCCAGCACCTTGCCTCACCTGTGATATGAGTTGGCTGGCCTCAGCGGTCCCAGCAGGGGCAGCTTCGGGAGGCTGCAGCCCTGCCCAGGGGGTGACGCCGGTGCTGGGGCAGTGGGATGGGTGTGTGGATGGCGCCGTGCCGGGGTCACCCCGGGGTGCTGCACCCACTGAGGGCAAGTGCTCGGGGCACTGAGCTGTGCCGTGGGGCACCCAGGGTTGCCGTGCTGTGCCAGAGCGCGAGCGCTCGGGGACCGTGAGCCGTGCCATGCGGCACCCAGGGGTGCTGTGCTTTGCCAGGGTGCAAGTGCTTGGGGACCACAAGTTAGGACACCCCAGGGTGCTGTGCCGTGGCAGGGGACAAACTCTGGGGGCCTGTCTCTGACCACAGCCCCCCTGTCCTGCCTCAGTTTCCCCAATCCTACACGTAGGCAGACCACAGTGGGGTGGGCACCCCAAGGCCTTTGGGTCCCTAAAGAGGAGACATGAGGCAGCACTGGGAGAACCCCGGGGAACAGGGTGCCCAGGTCCCTGCACCCCCCCAGCCCCCTGGGGGTCACAGCTGCTCGCAGTCCCCAGAGTCCCTGTCCCTGTGCACGTGTGTGCAGTCGCGCTCCGGGAGCCTCCCCAGGGCTCAAGGATGCTTTGCATGGGGAAACTGAGGCACAGGGGAAACGAAGTGGTGTCCTGCGTCCCTGGGAGGTGTAGCTGAGTCCTGCTGCTCTCGGGTCATGTGTGGCGGGGCCAGGAAGGGTTAAGGGAAGCGGCGGCCCTGAGCTGTCTCGTTGCCAACGGAAACCAGACATGAGGTAATCGGGGACGAACTTGAACTTGGGGCTTGGGGGGGGGAGACAATGGGAGGGTGGCAGGGGGCCACCCTGCGGGGTCTCCAGCCCTGCCACCCCTGCTACCCATCGTCCCCAAGCGGGACTGTTCCCTGGGGAGCGTCGTCTTCACCGCGGAGCTGCAGAGGGACTGGCCACCAAGGGGGACTCGGGTGGCTCTGGCGCAGAGGACTGATAAATTCAGTGCAGGAGGGGGAACGCCAGCCCTGTGCGGGTGACAGCATGGGGACAGCTATCTCAGGGTGCGGGGCACACACCCTGGGGGGGAGTGGAGTGGCTCCGTGGCGCAGAGCACTAACGCCAGCCTCTCTCTTCTCTCCCAACAGTCCTGGTACCTGGGATAACCGCCGCCGTGCCGCCCCTTCGCCTCCCTTCTCCTCTGCTTTAGGCACCCCCAGAGGAACATCCCCGTCCCCGAGCACCAGGCCCAGCCTTGCGGTGACGACGGAGAGCGTGGACTCACGACGATGATGATGACGACGATAACAAGCAAAACCCACACCCGAAGGAAAGAGCGAGAGAAAGGAATAAGGAAAAGGGTCAAACTTTTTTAAAAAGGAAAACAAACAAACAAACAAAACAACAACCCACCCCAGGAGGACCTTCCCCCCAACCCCAGCGGTGCGCCAGAAAACAAAGAAACAGAAAAAGAAGAAAAAAAAACACTATTATGTGTCCCGTCGGCCGGCACCGTGCCGAGACCTGACACAACTCGTGCCAGCGATGCCTCCCGGAGCGGCAGCGGGGCTGCGGCGCCAGAGCCCTGCCGGCTGCTCGCCGGAGGGTCGGATATGCAAACGGCTCTTGACTCTCTCATTCTTGCCTCTATGTGAGTAGAAAAGATCAATTCCCTCCCCCCGCCGTCCCCCCCGGCCCCACACAGACTCTCGGGGGGCCCCGGGG
>VYZM01015426.1:0-16744 GCA_013398915.1 Dromas ardeola
ACCAGCTAGCCCAGTACCATCCCTACCCCCTGGCACCTCATTTATTATTATTTTCATTAAAGTAGTTTAGTTCTTTTTCTAAACTCGTAAATCTCCTTATCTCTTCCTCTCCTCTCTGAGGAGAGAGGGGGGGGGAGGGCCATCTGTCGTTCTGATTGGCCAATCCGGCCAAAACCGCGACACACATATATATGAAACCTTTTAGAAGACATTCATAGAAATATACTCCAAAAGTATGATATATGATCCCAATTAAATAGCGGAGTTATTGAAACCTTTTAGGAATTTTTTTTTTCAAAAATGAATGATATAACCTTGTTAAAAACACTGATGAGATTTGCAAGTAGAATATGAAATGAGAGTTCTATGTTTCTTATTCATGATTTGAACTTTCAGCTACAATTTTTGTATTTTCTTTCCTGATGAAAGGCAAGTATTATTCTCTGTATAACAAAATAGAGAAACTGAATTGCAAATAGATTAAAGTTACAGTCATACAAGACCTGATCGATTCTGGAGATGAGAACACTCAAGTATTCCGTTCAACCACATTAACTTCTGAAGAACTCACATCCCATAGTCACAAGCTCTTCTCCCTTGCCATGCTTACAGGCATTTTCTACTACTGAAAATGTAACATCAAAGGACTTGGTTTTTTTAAATAATCTCATTAAACATTAAATAAATTAATTTTAAACAATGTGTTTCCTGTTTAGAACACAATTCAAAATTCAAACATATGTGTTTGTGCACAGGGAGGGACTTACAGAGTTTAGTCCATTCATTAATGTAATGGAAGCCTGGAGAAACTCAGAAGTTGTGCAAAAAGCACTGTAACTTTTATGATTTAGGGGAAGCATGATTCCTCTGTAAACTGGAAGTGTATTCTGTTCTGAACCTCCTCAGACATAACAGAAAACATATTGCTTACCATGGAGACAAAGAAACCAGTAATATGTCCCATTTCTCTAAGGTTTTTTGATTCATTTTTCATGTCTGCAAAACCACAAGGGAATTATTACTGTTTTCATCCCAGGAAAAAGGCAGAAAAGCAGGATGACACAAAAAAGAATTGTATGGGAAGCAAAGAGGTTATTGGAGAACGGTTCTGTTTGTTATAGTTCCTATGCTTCCAAATATGATAAAGCCTTTCATTATTTTCCCTTTATTTCTTTAGAAAAAAAAGTCAACATTTCAACTTCAGATTCCCCATCTTTCATTAACCTATAATATAGTCAATCACTAGTATTCTTTGCCTATTTTCCAGTTGCATGCAGCTTCTGCCTATAAGTTCAGGTAAAACTTTTTTTTTTTTTTTTGCTCACGTTTCCAGCTGTTCTACCCACATAGTAGAAATCTCTGCCCTACTTTATTCAGACTCCTAAATCCAACATCCAACATCATCCTTTTTTAACAGCTTGTTTATTCCTGGGATTCCTGGGAACACACAAAATAGGCCAATGACGCGAGATGAGCCCTTGGGCAAATAACTGAAATAACAAATTACAAAGGATTGAGTGGTGAGAACATCCCTTATGACAGTAAGGACCAGGGCATGACAAAATAAGTGTATATTTAGGAAAGTTTCTGAAATTATACAAATATCTTGTATTTGGAGAATGAAAAAAGACTGTGGTTTATAAATTCGAGGAATTTAGGAGCTTCTAGGGTTAAGGCTGTATTTGTACATTTTCATGGTCACATATGTCAATCCGCTATGTAGAAAACATCTTCATGAATTACGTTCATTAAAATTACACTTTTTTTTTTTACTATTCATAGTCCATAGTTTTGGAAATGTTACAGCAAGAAAAGTTAATTCAATATTTTTAAATGGTCAAATAAAACTGAAAGATGACCACCTCATCTACTGGAAACTGAACTTGCCAACAAAGGATGTAACCACTACTAAGTGATCTAGGTTTTCAATGTTTTAGAACATCCAAAAAATTTCCCTTATTTAATTAACAGTTCCTTCATGTCAGTTTCAGTAGGAAGTAATTTAGAGAAAATTGTACTGCGTATATCACATGGTTCGGTTTAGAATCTTGAGTGAAAATGTCCTTGGAGATGGTCTCAAAAAGGCTTAATCTTAATGTTCCACTAGTTTCTAGAGCTGAAAGTTAATCTGGGCAAGATCTCAGCTGTTATAAATAAGTACAGATTTACACTGACCAGCTTGTGATTCAGTATTTGTGAAGATATGAGAGAGTAAAATGTTGCCTTCCACAGATCAATGCTTAAAATATTATTTGTGCAATTGCATGTAAAAATCATATTATGTTCACCAAAACCCAATATCTTTTTGGTCTTTGAGAGTCATAAACTTCACACAAATGTACTTGTTAGGTGTAAGCTCTTCTTTCGCAAAGAACAAGTGCCCTTAAAGAACATTCCTATTTTTTCCAGCTGTGTATATTTTGTGGATTTTCTTTCCACCAATAGCAGCTTGATTAGTCTACTGAGCTTTTCATTTCACTTTGTAAAGCTAGCAAAAACGGGGAAACATTGTTTATTGATGTATTACTGTAGTCGCTGCAGTGACAGCTTTAGTCATACTCTATGCTGAAAGAGTCATTAGCCAAATAGGAATCTGAGGCCAGAAAACATTTTGATGTTCAACAAGATAGTTCAGTTATTTGAAAAACAGTGCGTATTCCATCATGAAAGTGTCAAATTCTTTCCCAGGATAATTTATTTTCAATCAAAACTTTAAAGCTATCTGCACTTCCAAAAAAACTCTAGAAGGTTTTAGAAATTAAACTAGTGCTACCGAAATCTTGTCATTGCTTCTCAATACTGAAATGGATTATGGTGGTACGCTCTTTCTATCTGGATCTTTACACCTGCAAGCACCGCATGAGTACAAATCTATGTCGCTTGGACACTACCATATCCACTGGGCTTCGGTTCCATGTTCTTACATTGACTTTACACATATGCAAGAGCAGAAAATCTGTAAAACTGTACAGCCTGTAAATCTGTAAGACTGTAAAACTTTAAAGCCCACTGTAATGCCCAGTGAAACTAGTTGGAAAGACTGTCACTTATTTCATGAGGGTTTTTTTTAATTTGGGTTCAATGTTGTTGCTTCGTGTGTTAGTAATCACCAGACTATAAACTTCAGAAGAAGCGTAACTCATAAACTATTGCACCTACCACAATGTTCTTAAACTGCACAAGACTAAAACTAATATGAAAAAGAAATAGGCTTTCAACATACAGTGCTGGTGCAACCAGCACACAATACTTCTTCTGAGCAGTATTGATGCTAAGCTTATTGTGTTATTTTATTTTCTGAATATCTGAAGAAGTCTTTTTACCCCAGTGATCCCTGACAGTTCTGCCTTCCTTTGTAAAACTGGATGTTCAAATATCGTAACTTTTGATGCCAAAATCCTTCATTCCTTTCATTCCACCATTTCAGTACAACTGATCTTGAACGCCATTGCTTGGCAACTGTTTGTCAATTAGATTGCATTTAAAACAAACAAACAAACAAACAAACAAGCATCAGAACTTTTACCAAAACAGTTCTCAGAGACCCATCGACTTTTAGTTCCAAATGTAATACAGAAGCAGTTTCTGATTATCATTCTACTTTAAATTTTAATTATTCCCAAACCGATTTCTTTTTCTTATCCACATTTGCCTGTCAATTTTAATATCTTCACAATAAGTAGTGTGCACACTTTGCCTTTTTACTCCAAAAAATGCACATATGATTTGTACATTTGTATTAAAGCAATCACTGACCATAACTCCAACAATCTAACTACTAAAACTTGTATTTTGCATCAAGGTTAATAAAAAACAACGTAGAAGTCTGTCCCTCTCCTTCAAACCAAATGTAGTGTTTAAAGTAAAAACATCCAGTAGTATTCTAATACCAGGAATCCAAGAACGCAGAAAATAGCATTTTTAATTGGTCAAAATTACTCATGCTTTTCTTTCCCAAGGTCCTTGGTACATTGCATTCCTCAAATATATTTTCCTTATATAGATGTATGTCTCGTTTACCTGTTAGGAGTATTGTATGATCATGCCGTGATTATGAACTTTGCAAACATTCTGGACTAGAAAGACAAGCAAGTTAACTGAACTCATTTCAGATGTTCGTTAACCCAGATTATAAAACCTCCAAGATTTCTGAGGTAAGAGGCTAATGTGTTAATGCATTGTAACACATAGACTGTGCATGGGAAAATTCTCATGAATTTTCAATACTGATGAAAAATTTCTTCCAACATGGCCTTCTGTCTTGTTCAGAAAATTCCAGGAACTTCATCTCACACAGGCTCCTGGGCTTTCCAGCTATTTGCAAGAGGCATCATAGTATGATCTGTATAAAACATTAACATTTATATTAGAGCTCCTTAACAAAACAGATTAAATGATAAAACATCAGCCAAAATAAGAAGCTTAGGGCCTTATCCAGTAGAAAGCAGATGTTGGTCTACAAAAGCTTAGACTCCCCCATTCCCAGGGTCCGTCGCTCTTTCAGACAGACTTATTGCTTTGACATTGATCATATAATACTGTACTACTAGGGACCGAAAACAATTTTCCCCCAAGCGATTCTTCCCCATTTCACTCATTAGGTGTACAATTTATGATTGTGAATGAGGTAAATAGCATGTCATAATACACTAAACAGCAGATATGTGTTGGATAACATGTATTCTTGTGCTGGCATGACTTTAATTGTGAGGCTTAGTAATAACTGTCATGGGTTTGCAAACATAGTTGAGGAAAACGAGAACGTGTCACCATCAAACCTGGAACCTGCTACTACCTGCAGATGCAAGACAGAAGCTCCCAAACCCACCTTACTTAGACACACCCACCAAGACATCAGGCCCGACGCTAGCTTTGCTTTCAATGGCTTGTGAAGACGAGCAGCTTCATGACAGACTTACACACCTTCTCTTTGCTTTCCAACCTCAAAATCATTCATAAGCACCCTGTGGGGGAGATGACACCACAGATAGCTACTCAGCCCGACGTGGTAGGATCTATCTTTTGCCATATATAAGCAATGGTTTATTCTTCCAGTGTTGTGCCTGGTACCTAACTTCTATATTTACACTGGTCAATGTTTACAAAACCCGGTTTCTTAGGTTATTTTTCTCTGAACTATTTTTCACAAGGAAAAAGCTTTTTAAGGTGAGAATTCCCATTTTATTGCTGTCGTCCATTTTCATTACTGTCACTTCCAAAAATAATTGTGGGAAATAACTAAACAGACTTTCAGGATGTCTTAGGTACTACTTTTGTGAAAAAATTTACATCATTTCATGGGAAAAGGCAGTTTTTACAAGGTACATTCACAAACTTAATCAATAGCTATACATTTATGGTAGACTAAAAATTTGCTAATTTGGTGAAACTCTTACCAGATGTTAATTCACTGGTTTACATTAGCCTGCAAAACTAGTAAACACTTGTTAGTTTGTAGTAGAAATTTTTTTTTTTAATGGAATGGTGTCGTTGCTGTTAAAATTTGTGGAGCTATTTATTGGAAACATGGTTTTGAAAAAAAATATTGCTCTGCTATTAAAATAAATGTCACGGTAAAATTCAGCAGGCATTTTCTTCGTCCATTAGTGAATTTCCTTTTAACAGTCCTTATAATTGGTTTGCTTATTACATTACTTATATTTTATTAATGGTTAAAATGCTTTAATTTTCCTCAACAACAAAAGAGGCACATATGAAGAGCCAAAACCACTCTCAAAGAGAGGTATGCAATCCTGCTGATATCAAAAGTAGCTGCAAAAACAACTTGGCCAGATATTGTGAGCAAATTTCAACTTCCACATAGTAAATGAAAGAAAATTCCTAGAACCTTGGTAACTGAGTGCTAAATTGAACAAGTTTAAAAGAGAAGCCCTGAGACTGTCCAGAGTATGTGTTTAAATTCATTGTTCTCGTATCCTTCCAGCACAGACAAACAAGAATTTTTCTTCAGAACCACAGGAGGTTCATTACTGGGCCCAGAGGCACATTTAGTATCAAAAAGAAGTTGGCTTACAGCGCTAGTATTCACCCAAATCTACTTAGTTTTTTATTGCAGGTTATATGTAGGATAAGGTTGAGGGGTTTTTATGTGACTAACATCTCTGCCTGGGGATCTATGGGGAATCTCGAAGTGCAGAGACTTATGAAAATAAAAATTAATGAGAAAAAGTTAATCAAAATATGGCAATCTCCAACAAAGTCTTGACCTAAATGAAGAAGCGAATGTTTGGGTCAGGCTAATCAATTTTTTCTTAGCTCTGTAGCACATTCACAGTGCTACTACTTAATCAGTCATCCCCTGACAAAGAGCATTTTGAAATCTCTAATGAGGAGAGAGATACAGGGACTGTCAAATTAACATCCATCTATTTCTCTAGAATTGTCCAAAGCAGCAGCATAGCACCAAAAGACCTCAGTTTGCAAGTGTACACAATTTATATTGAAGATAAAGATTGCACATTATATACTGAGCTCCAAGAGAGCACAGCCACATTGGGTTGATTCATTTGTCTCAGTCCTGCCCAGAAACGCAGATTCCTGCATCTTTCAGCATGCAGCAACACCTGAATGCCGAGGTCTGTCCCTCTGCCTCCCCCCCGGCACACCACGCAGTGCTGACCCCCTCCCCAGAGGTTCATCACGCTTGTACTAATTACACAGTTAGGTGCAGCCCTGCCTGAGTGCTGGGAGAAGGCAGCTCCATTTGATTATTTACAGGCTTTGTAGTACAAATCACAGAAATAAGCTACCCAGCCTAAAAAGTTTCAACAGCGATGTTATCTCTCAGGATGGATTTGGATTTCTTAAGGAAATACGAGAAGAGGTCAGGGACTCAAGTGCAATTTAAAAAAAAGGAGGCAGAAAAATAGTCCTGTGAAAAGGTGCAATGCAAAATAGTGACACCTCCTGGGCTATCAACAGACAATAATGATGCTACCCCAAACCAACACCTGGTCTGTTCTTCCCACACTTCTTTATCTTGAATTACTTACTAAGGGCCCCAGGGATTTACTGTAAAGCCAGGAATTGCTGGAGCAGAGAGGAACCACTGTCATCCATGTTTCATTCTTTCCCTGTCCACAGCACTTCTAATTATTATGGATAGAAATGACGTATGAGAGCATGTGTGACAGTCTTGCATATTTAAGGACCTTGCTACATAGAGGATACACTCCTGTGCTGTAGTGGTACTATAAATCTGCGTTGGGGGGAATATTTCAGCATACTTTACGATAACATTGTCAAAATTTGCTAGATTATTGGGAAGTTCTTCAAGGCAGAGTCCACCTTTTTTTTGAAGTTAAAAAATGTTTAGCAGAAAAGCTTCAGATCCCATTTAGTACTCAGTAAAGTAATACATTTTGAAATGTATCAGGAGAAAGAAAGGCTTTCAAAGTAATACAGCTAATTAATTAAAAATTAATTCAAAATACAATTTTAATTAATGAAATCAAACAATGAAATATTTTTATTAGTTTCTCCACTTTAATAAATTTTGGCATTAGTTATATATATTTGAAGTAAAGTATGTGTTTGCAGATAATAATTCAGAAACCATTGCCATTTTGCATTCACTATTAACAGTGCATGATTTCTTCAGTGCTTAAACAATTTCTAGGTAACCTGGCAAGGACAAATTTTGTTCTCAGAAAGGGAAGAAGAGAATGAACTGGAGTGTGTTCAACAATTTTCTAAAAGCAATATTTTTCAATAGCTCTTCAACTTGACCTACGTGTAAGCTTAAACAAGGTAAATTATTCAAAATGGACTCCAGAAAAAACAATACATGCCTTATCACAATTAAGTTCAGCAGAATGAAGATGATGTGTCTCTAAGCCACAGACTCTTCGGCACACTTAATAAATACAGAGTTTTTCCAATAATCATAGAAAAAATGAAGTGCAAGGCACTTTTGACTTCTTAACCACAAGATGCTCTGGCTTTCTGCTCATTGGTACACCTTCATTAAAGGACTTTTATGCTCAAAAGTCTGGTTTCAGGAGGTTCTTACTCCAGCAAAACAAATCACCTACCCAGCTGGAAGGACACCTCACACATGCAAGAAGATTAATGTCTGTCCTCTCTTACTTAGGCACTTAGTTAAGAAAAAGTGCTGTACAGGCTACAGAACAAGGGCCTGATCCTCTATAGAGCCTTTTATGGTAATAAGGCTTTTGTGAGAGTACAACTTTTCTGAAGTAATGATTGTAAATAAGGCTTAGCTTTATACCTTTAAGGATGCGGCAAACATGTCTTTATCTTGGTACACAAGTTGGGGGGGAGGGGGGAAGAAAACTATGTCTATAAAAAGTTACTGCATTGAACAACAAGAGAAATGTCTAAGAGTTTAAGTGAGGGCTTGGGTTTTTTTAATTTGCTTCTCATCCTAAGCTTGACCATTTTCCCTCTTCTCTCATATTGTGCTTTGCGAGAGTCCTTAAAGAAGAAAAGTTTCTATTACCAGCAGCGGGAGCTGGGCTTAGGCAACGGATCACAGGATGTGATCTCTTATATTAGTTGGAGTGTATGAAATTAAGTTTTCAAGGGTGTTCCAAGTGGGCTGAATTCTGAAGTCAGTGGAAAGTTTATCATTGACTTCAGCAGCAAATGCCTACACAACACTATGAAAATCCCACAGCACTATATACAGTATATTGCAGTATATACAGTATACAGCATTATATACAGTAAATTGAAAGCTTTTATTTTTTTGGACTGGACATCTTTTTAATATGCACATGCGAATCACACATTTGGATCCCTCATGTGGTTCTCTTCGTAAAATATGATGGAAATAAATGCTGCTACTACGAATATCATCAAGAATTTTTTATATTTTCAGAATAAAAGAAGAAAAATCTTTTCAGTAGTGTTATTTAGAATGGCAAGAGGGACCTAAACTTAAATTATCTGTAGTGGAGGGATATACTGCATGTTAAACACTAATAAAAAAGAAAAAGAATATCAAAACAGCATCACCATCTAGTCTGCAATCTTATTTGCAGAGTTCAAAGTACTTAACAAAGAAAGACATAATTATGTCAGTACTGAATTCTGATTATATACCCACACTTTGAGCCTTGTTGCTTACTTGTATCCATATTTATATCAGCAGGGTTCTTTCCAAATCAGATTTTTACAAAAAGAGTACAAGAGAAAATCAAGGACATTTCAGATTATTTACTTTAAATGCTACTAAAAGCTCATTTTACCTATAAAATCCAGAACAAGATTAATCCAAGGCATATCATTCATTCTTTTAAAGAATTAAGCTATCTCTGTGTGTCTTGTGCCAAAGCAAAAACCAGTTAGAAGGCAAATAATTCAAAGATCTTTTTTTTCTTTAAGATTAACAAGCTTTAAAGAAATTTATTAAGATTTTGATTGCTGGTATAGTATCTTAGAAAGGATATATAAAGCTTCATGTGCAAAGTTATGTAACTAGTTACAGTTGAAAGCTTAAAATACCTTTTCTTGCCTTGTTTTTGTAACAGCATACCTGAAACTGGTCATTTTCTTACTTACTCTTCAGAATTTTAAAATCCTGGAGAAGAGTTTGAAGATTAACTTTAAAAGTTTCATGCCAGAAATGACAAAAAATATATCTTTAATATAATTATAAAGATATTTAAACCATTGAAGTATAAAACACAAAATGTCATCTGAATCTACGTTTCTCAATAACGTAATATTACCAGAACGTTAGCACATGGTGGAAATGCAGGTATCTTGCAATAGGTGTATCTATGGTCAAATTAGCACATTTTCCATTAGCCAGCGCTACTATGCATTGCTTAATGCATAGTATGCACAGTCTACATAACTGTAATCACTCGGAAATTTTCCATGTCAGGACATCTCAAGGTGAGAATTTTCTTATTTCAAGATTTTGTCCAAAAGTAACCATAATTTCAAAGAATAAGTTTCGGGAGAAAGTATGGCTTTGCCCACAGTAGAAGTTCCTCAAGTCATCTGAACCCAAGAAACCTCATTATTTGGGTCAGAATATAGAAATTTAGCAAGATGCTTGATCTGGGTAACAGGGGTATATCTATGTGTGGAAAAACATTCATGTCTGACCATTCTGAAAAGCTGTAGCTGTCACACATAAAGAGTGCAAGCTATTTAATAATCAGTGGAAAAAGGCTGAAACCCTGTGTTCAGTCTAAGCTTACAGAATTAGCAGCAGGAACTGGTGCTTAATTTGGTGCAAACAATGTGTCCACACTATCTCCCACTATCTGTACAGCAGACTTGCACAGGAGAAATAAATTTAGTGTCAGGTCCCAGCACACATGTTTTGTGAGCTTTTACCTGCAGATCTGGGTGCGATAACATAGCAGGACCCTCCCAGCAGCCACTACTCACAGCAGAAATGAGAGCAGTGAGCCTGTCTTTTCTTGCTTCCTTTTCTTGCTAAACCCCACCAGTATGAGACAGAGGAAGGCAAACAGGGGTAGGTGTATAAAAAAAAAAAAAAATATTAAACCCCTGGAACTGCAAAATATGGGAGGATGGAAGAACATGTTAGAAGAGAGACAGTTAATTGCAGTGAGGCTCATTGATGGCTGCTGGTGGGACTGAAACAGTCACCTGGGATGAATAAATGGGGATAGCTGGGCAAAAAGGTGGGGAATAGACATGCAGAAAGGAAACGGAGGCAGGTGACATGAAACAGAAGACGATGCAAAATAGATTGGACCTGAGTGGACAAGATTTCGCCAGGATTACAGGTAAAATGAGATGTACAAAGACTAATTTTTGCTGACCTGAGACTCATCAGTGTATGCCCTACTTGTGAAATCTTCTTTCTCCTTTTAAATTACTGGAGGAAAAGTTATCATTCTGATATTTATGTAAGTGAGCTGAGAACAGAAGGAGGATTTCTGAGGGTGGGATAATCATGCCTGCAGCACATTAGTAACTTAATTTTTAATTTCATTCCAAGACATCACGCATTCATTTAAAATAAGCCCTTTCTCGTGGAAGAATATCCTGCAAAGGAAAAAATAAAATGTCAGAAGAAGTCCTAAAGCCAAATGGTTTTAATTCAGTAAAGACATCAAGAGAAAGAAATATTAATGCAAAACACTTTCAAGTAAATGTGATAGATGTTAAGTTTAGTAAATGTTGTTCTGACAATAAGTAAAATATCTCCAAAGTTCAGGTTTCATATTCTAAAACAATCAACCAAACCTAAAATGTGAAATGTGCTGGAGTCATTAATTCCATCTCAGAAACAAAGAAAGGAATCTCAGACCCACAGATGAATCCAGAGAAAGGGAATTTAAGAAGGATTTTCTAGATTTTATCTTCAAGGTTTTGATTGACTGATTAATTAGGAAAGCAGCAAGAATTCAGTAACGATATAATGGCCTATTTAAAAATCTTTCAGCATTCAGCTTTCCTTTCCCCCTCCTCTCTAGGATGGTTGGCTTTGTGATGCTTTGTTATTTTGTTTTGTTGCATTTTTCCTATTGCCTTTGCTTTTGCTTCTTCAGATACAAATTTTGGTAAACATATAAAGTTAAAGGGATGGGATTTTTGTTTTAGGATCCTGTCCAAAGATTTCAAAGGAAGATGTATTAAACATCTGTTGAGTCCTAACAGTTCAGAATGATTGATGCTTTTCTTTCAGAGAGTGTATCCCAAAATTATAGTCAGGGAGAATATTTTGGGTCTGGTTTGTTGTTTTGGGTTTTTTTTGAGTTACTAAGCATCTCTGGGGAACTCATAAACTCCCTTGATTCCCAGTGACTGCAGATCTGGACCGTGGTGTGTTTTATAGATTATTGCACAGGGCTTGATCCCATCAAAGACCCATAAAGTGAATAACAAAATCTCCCTGCCAATAATGGGCTTTGAATAGTCCTTTAGCCTGAGATTGCTAAAAGAGATTCTAAAAAAAAAAAAAAAAAACTGAAGATTTTCCTTGCAAAGCACCTTTGGCATTCATTACTGAGGTGAATATCACAACAGTGAACATTTAGGGACTTTGCCAAGGATGAGAATTGACTCTGTAACATAGATTCAGGTGCCCTGGAAATGGATTCACAAGAATTAGCAAGGATCTGCTTTGACTTATCAATAAGAAATGAAGAAAGGTTGCATAAGAACATAAGAACAGCTTTACTGTATCACATCAAATATAAAGAATGAAGCCAAGGATGAGCTATAAATATAGTTCATCACAGCTAACCAAGTATCTTGTCTCTGATAGTAGCCTAAAAGCATTGCTTCAGAGGAAAACAAAATCAGGTCACGCATACAAAGGACTTGCCCAGCTTCTAACAGGACAAAGTTTAGGGGGTTTATGAGGCACAGACGGTATTACATCTTTGGTTTTAAATTGCTATTAATTAGCTTTTCATCCATGTATTTGTTCATGTTTGTTCTGGATGGAGGTATACCGCAGCAAGCTCCCTTCCTCTATTTCATCCTGGGGATGTTTGGATCTGTTGCAGTTTGAAGAATGACATTCAAAAGCAAACAAAATGGGTGATGCTTTAACTTAAAATTCTGTGCGCTGGGACTCACGGATAGGGTGATAACCTTATTCTCTGTCTTGAGTGTAAAGTGACCTTGCCCATCAGTCAAATCTCCAAAGAGTAAGAGCACTAACTTGGGTTACAGGAGCTTTAAGTCTATATGCATTTAATTCCATCTCTCATCACATATTTAGCAGCTAATAATCTGAAAACACCTGACAGATCAGCACTATCTCGTGAATTTTTGCTGGAATACAGCCAATGAGCTGGCCATCAGGACTTCCTTTACTGTAGATGGTGAGAAAAAGGGAAAAATTCATCTCTTCTTTAATCTAAAAGCTCATCTAACCTAAAGTAGACTAGATGATTTAGATGACTATGTTCTGCAAGTGACTATTTCTCTCCCTTGGCTAAAAAAGGGAGTGTTACTATCTAACACTGCAGGCTTATGAAGTTACAGATGTGCAGGAGACAGTGAAGTGTGGAAGAATGATCTATGTTTTTTCTAAATCATTTTATTGCTAAAAACATTGTAAAGCTGATAAAAATAATGTGACCTATTGCTTTTTTCTGTCAGTGACCTTACATTTTTTCATATTTTTTTGCATTTCTGGTTGGTAAGCATCCCATATATGCATGCACACAAACACACACTCACATGCATGCACACAGAGAGTATATAAAAATTATTTATGCTAAAATGAACTGGCACCTAACCTTTTTTTTCTTTTTTTTTTTTTTTACAACTGTTATTGTATTCTGAGAATAGAGGAAGAAATAATTCTTCCCCTTAGACAAAAATCATTCTGATTTCAACATAGTAATTTTCTAATTATTTATTATCTTTTCTGAACAAGGAGAGTAGAGTAGATTTCCTTTAGGATTATTTCAGGCTTATTTTCTCCCCTGGACAAACTTTTGTAGGGGGACACATGCTTGTAGGACAATAATCTCCTCTGAATTTTATTAATAAATCTACTATGTTTCACTTGTTATATCTCAATTAAGAATGTTAAATAATTACATTCCAGAGCACTATCAATAATTATGCAAGTTAGGATAAAATTACCAGAGTTTTCTGACTTCCGAAATGAAATCCCAAGTCCATTTGAAGGTTGCCATTTCTTCCATGGCATGGGGTATTCCAACACCTGCCCATCACTGTTTGGTCTACGTTTTTCTCTTAAATCTCCTCTGCCATGTTTGATATCACCCCCAAGACCTGGTGCTGCAGTGAGATTGTCTGTTCATTTATTTGAAACTTGTTGGGACTCTTGGTACCAACCTTTATATGGTGACTTTTTTTAACTGACAAATTATCCAAAGCATAACTCCACTGTGACACAACCTGTGTCCTGGAAGACAAGCAGTCAGTGTTTGATGATTGAGTTTTCCTTGCAAATAGTATATATTTTGTAGGCCATTGTAAGTTTTTCCCACAAGTGGAATGTGATATATTCACTTCTCCGAGCCAACCCATAACATAAAAGGAACAATGTTTTGAATAATACAAAATCTATCAGTCAAACGACTTTTAGAATCCTAAACCAAAGCTCACTGAAGTGGATTGGGACCAACCAAATTTATCTCAAAGACGAAGAAGGGAATACATGGAAGAAACAGAGCAAGAAAGAAACTTAAGGTTCTTATAAAGACTACAGAACAAAAAGTGTTGGAAATATTGATTTGCAATAATTAATAATGTAACTAACTGGAAAAAAAAGTCATTTACTTAGGTAAGGTTAATTTAATAGGGAATAAGATGTTTGATCCTGTTAACAGACTCTTTAACATTATGAAGTATATTATACAGAAAGTATTCTTGATTATTAAGTCAATAAAAATGTTAAGAGGAAAAATGTAGGCAGAATAGTGAAGAAATAAGCAGGAAAGATTTTCCGTCATAAAGATTCCTGACTGTGCATAAATGAGGATATGTTTACCATGCACACTGTAGGCAAATCTGTATTGCTGTAGCAGAACTGCTTGTGTTACTTAAATTAACTCATTTGGCACTAAATCCTCTATCCCTACAGTTTCAGCATATACTGCATGCACACCCGAAAGAAAAAAGTTATCTTAATTAGGGTTCGGTTTTCTAGTGACAATTTTAATTGGCATAAACGCTTCCTTCCAAAGTTTTTCATTTATGAGACAAGTAGTGGCAGTGGACTCCTCAGGATCATGGCATATGGACTGATCCATACAATAAGCCACAAAGCCTTCATTAGCATCACTGAAAGCTGAACTGAAATAAATTCTAGATCACAGGGTATACTGAATGAAGAAAGTTTTTATTTAAAGTTATACCAACATATATGTTAACAGCTATGTTAACTGTGTTTTTCTCATTTATCAGGAAACAAGCCCTTCATTATATTGTTCACTAATAAAAATAACACTATTAGCTAGCATGCTGTTTGGGCATTTATTTCACTAATAGTTTTCATTACATACTTAATATCAGAGCTATTATAAAGGAAGACCATTTTTGGTTTTCCTTAACCTCAGGATATCCTCAGAAAGTATTTATTTCCAAATGTTACGTTCAAAGGAAAGTGAACAGGGCGTTATAATGTATTTGAGTCTTTCATTCAAATTTAATGCAAACTAAAAATTAAATTTCATAAAAGTTGTTAATTTCATTTCACTTTTTAAATCCATGTCACTGTCATGATTTTTGAAATCACATCCAGAGTGCTGCCACGTTTCAACCACATGTTTTATCTTGAGAAGGGGTCTTTCCATAACAGGGTAGATCATACTAAAATTGTATTTGGTAGAACTCCTATTTCATTTCATGGCAGCAAAGAGGGACTTTAACTTCCAGTATTGACAGGAGGGTTTTTTTATGTGAGTTGTGCTTGCACTGCTTCTGAGAAAATGAAAACTGCACAAAAGAAGAATAAAAAAGTAAAGACTTATTTTTCTAGTAATATAATCTCATGAAGTGAAAAAAACCCTCCAAGTCTGAAACCTAATAAGTAGGCACTAATAGTATGTTCTGGGACTTCTAGGTTGCTAAAACAACATTTATATTCCATTGTATATTGCAAAGGAAAAAAAGCTGAAGTAGGAATTTCCTGATGGCATAAGTTTATTTCAAGCTACGTTCAAAAAAATATGGTAATATGTTTCAGTAACTGAATTTGAGTTGATTTGCAATTATTAAAAAATCAGCTGCTTTCAGATAAATTAAAATTAACACAGGTGTTTATGTTTAGGATGGCTTAACTGTGTGCATGTTTATGATCCCTTCACTGAGAGAAGGGAATGGATCTGTGCAAAATCAGTTTCATTCAACATGTGTTCGAATTTTGTTCTTCAAGTAATAACCAATTGTTTTTAACAAATTCAAGAATTTGCTTTAAATACACCTCTATTACTGACAGCTATTCCCCCAGAAATATCAGTGCAGCCTCTCTTTCCCCTCCAAGACTGAAATTTGAATGAGAAAAACATGACAGACTATGCATTAGAAAAGTAGCTAAATTAGTTCTAAACCCACTTTCTAAATAACTTTCCTGAAAAAAGACAGGTTTAGGAAACAAATGCAGTTGCGGTTGTTAATATCAAAATGCAGCATCTGTAGAAAAGGCCTAATGAATTTGTTTAAAACTGTCTGGTAGCTTGCCCTATAAGCAATAGTTAACAACTGGTCCTTGTGGGTGTTTGCATAATTTCTGTGGACAATTTTCCTGTCATAAGTTCAGTAACAATTTATCATTTCAGTTTGAAATATGCACCATACTTTAGGGGAAAACACACTTAAAACATTGATAGGCACACAAACAATATTCTGATTAGGTTTACCTGTCCAACAAGGGGCAGATCTGAGTGAGTCATTTATTACAAAATGATGAATTACCTGTTTCATAATGACATAATAAATAATAAAATAATAATACCGTAATTAAAAAAGTGTTATTTTCCTCTGTCCAAAGAAAATGCTGGAAAAACTCAAATGACCATTAAGTACTTAACTCCTCCTGATTTTCAACAAGAATTATGTCTAACTTAGACCCTTTGTTTCTGTCTTTTCCTTTCCTTTTCTTGTCTTCTTAGTAGTAAATTCCTCAGTTATCTGACTTTTCCCTGAACCGGGGATAAGCAACTGATCTCCAACTGGGATAGAAATAAACCTTCTGCACACTACTGTTATGGCACAACGTGGAAATTTACAAGGAAATTTCACCATCATACAAAGCTATCAAAAAAGAAGGGAAGGGAAGGGA
>VYZM01015429.1:11676-30543 GCA_013398915.1 Dromas ardeola
GGGGCGTGTGTGCATTCTTGTGCAAGGCTGGGGTGAGCGTGTCTGTGTGTGCACGGGGTGTCTGGGCGCACAGGGGTGGGTGTGCAGAGTGCAGGACGTATGGACAGGGGTAGAGGGTGCAACGCGGAGAGCCGTGGGGGCACAATGTATAGGGCTGGGTGTAGGCTATGGGGTGTAGGGGCTGCGGGGAGCAGGGCTGGGTGTGCAAGGTGTGATGTACAGGGATGGGGGTATATGGGGTGCAGCGTGTAGGGCTGAGCATGCAAAATACAGATGGGGTTTATGGGGTGCATTGTGCCAGGTTAGGTGTGGGTGCACAGTATATAGGGCAGGATGGGGTGGGGTATAGAATGTGTAGGGACAGGGGTTCAGGGCTTGGTTAATGGAGCTGAGGGATGGGATGGGGTGGGCAGCACCTCGGACACATGAAGAACTCCTCCCAGCTCCCAGGGTGCCCCACGTCCCTCACCTCCACGGAGCAGACACAGTGGGGGCAGCGGAGGATGTGTGGCCAGCTGTGATGGTGGCACCCGCTTCAGCCCGTCCTCCCAGGCCACCACTGCAGGAGACACATGGGGAGACTGTGTCCCCCAAGGCCCCTGGGGCCACCCCACCCCAGAGCAGCCCCTGATCCGCTGTGACCGCAACGACCTGGAGGAGCCCCGGGCTGACTAAGCTGAGCAGGACCAAGCTGGTCCAGGAGGAAGAGGACGGTGGTGGAGCTGGGGAACAGCAGGGTGATGTGCAGAGCTGGTGCACGGGGAGGACGGGGCCGGGACTGTGGTGGGAGAGGCGGAGAGCAATCAGAGAGCCTTGGGGTGCTCAGCCCTAGAGGCTGCTGGAGCTGGGCAGCGTAGGGGGGAGAGGACGCAGATCCAGGCCATTTGAGATGGTGCCTGTCTCTAACATCTTGACGACAATGGTGTGAAAGAGCAGCTCTGCTGCCCCACAGCCCCGGGATGGGGCTTGGCCCGTGGCTATGGGGTGACTTACAGGAAGGAGACCAGCGAGCTCAGGTAGATGAGGCTGCTGAAACGAAGGGGGAGGAGCAGCTCTGTGGTGGGCTGGGCAGCCGCAGGGCCCCCGCCTCAGGATAGGCAGCATCCTGCTCCCATGGCAGCCACAGCGCAACAAATCCCCCCATTCCATTCCTGTGGCAACCACAGCATCCCTGTCCTCCTCGCTCCCCATCCCATTCCCATGGCAACTGCAGCATCCCCCCACCCTGTATTCCATTCCCATGACAACTGCAGCATCCCACTCCCACAGCAGGGTGCTGGGGACCCTTTTGGGGTGCCGGTGCCACTTTGGCTTCAGCAGCAGCCCACTGCCAGAAGGGCGGTGGGTGGGAGCTTGAAGGTCCCTGGGGACCCAGTACAAACCAGTGCTCGTTTTCCTTGGGGTGCTGGGAGGTCGTCAGGAGCCATGGGCACCCCTGGGCCCCGTGAGGATGCTGGGATCCATCTAGGGCAAGGATACACTGCTCCCCGCACCTAATGCCCCAGGTCCCTGCTTGGTGTGCCCCCCCCCGCCCCCGCCTGCCGTCCCCCTCCCCACGCCCACGCNNNCCCCGCCTGCCGTCCCCCTCCCCATGCCCAGGCTCTGCTCCTGTCCCAAAAGGCCATGGCGCTGAGCGCTGGGCCCTCTAGTGTCATGGGAGCTGCTTTCAGCAGGGCTCAGCTCCGGGCTGCTGGGAGCTGAGCCCTTGCAAACTCTTCACACAGCCCAAAGAGCCACGCAGGGTCTGGCAGGCTTCCCATGGGGGAGGCATCACCTCCCACCCGGCCACTGCTGCTGGGGGCGGGGGGGGACACAAGGATGAGTCCTGGACCCTGCATGGCACCATGGGGACCCCCTGGCACCGCAAGCCCATCTCGGTGCTGCCCGAGGGGGTGCGTAGGCAGCGTCACCCCAGCACAGGTGCCCTGCTCCCCACGCTTTGGAGATGCGCAGGCGCGGCGGCACGGGTGACAATCACCTTCCCCAGCACCCCGGGTCGATAACCGGGCGGCCGAGGGGGCACGCCAATGGGCGCCGGCAGCGGCGGGAGAGGGAGGGGAGCGCTGGAGGCTGCTGGTTAAACTGGAACAAGGCGCGGCGGCCTCCCCGCGGTCCCTGCCCTGGGGACTCTGACCCCGCGGGCCGGCGAGGGGAGACGAGGCAGGCTGTGTCGAGCAGCCCCGCAGCCGCTGGGAGGAAGCCGGGGAGGAGCAGAGCAGGATGGACCCCACCATGGAGCTGGCAGAAGACCCCAGGTGGGTGTCAGGGACCCCTGCGCCGCTTTTCAACCGGGCAAATCCGACTTTTTGGAGCGGGATTTTGGGTTATTCCCTCTGTAAAGGAAGGGAGGTGCCTGGGGATGAGGTGAGCCAGCCAGGGGACACCAGGGACCCTGCAGGGCTGGGTGTCCCTGTGTTGCTGGTGGGCCTGTGCAGCAGCTCCCCTTCTTCTCCGCAGGTTCCCCCGCCCGTTGGTGGAGATGCTGATCAGGAATTTCAGCGTGCCGGCAGCCTGCTTCTCCCTGCCACCCACCTCCCGGCAGCTGCTGCAGCGTAAGCGGGGGGACCGGGTGGGGGGACCCTCCTCTTGCCACTGGTGGGAGCAGGACAGAGATGAAGGAGGGAGGGTGGCCGGGGCGGAGGCAGGCAGGGAGCAGCCCCGAGGAAGGGGGAGGCAGCGGGGCGCTGCCAGGGTCTCAGCCTCCCACCCCATAGTCCTGCCTGCGGGGATGGGGGTGGCCCAGGGAGGGCCAGCACCGGCGCAGGTGACATGGGACACAGGAACAGCAGGGCAAAAGCACCAGTTCTGGTGTGGCCAGATGTGCCGAGGACATGGCAGGGGGCTTCCCAAACCTGTGGAGTGGTGGGTCGGGTGGCAGCTCCCTGCCGTGGTGGCCCCAGGGGGGAGAGGACAGGATGGAGCCGGCTTCTCACCCCTCCACGGCAGAGCTGGACACGGCCCAACTCACCATCATGGGTCTTGCCACCATCATGACCCTGCTGTCGGTCGCGATCTTCGTGGAAGAGGCTTTCTACCTCACCCGCAAGATCCGCTGCCCCATCAAGATGAAGACCCTCTGTTGGAGCAGCTCGGCCCCCACGGTGAGCTGGGGTGTGGGGGTGGTGGCGGGGGGCATCACCCCGGGGGGCCAGGGCCACCCAAGGGGTGCCAGCCTGCAGGAGGCGGGGACAGCGTATGCCAAGCTCGCATCTCCCACCGGTGGTGTGCGTGGTCAGCTGCTTCGGGCTGTGGTTCCCGCGCGCCATGATGGTGGTGGAGATGGCTACCACGGCGTGAGTACCGCCTACACCGGGGCAGGGGCAACGGGGAGCCCATGGGGCCTGACCTGCCTTGACCTGCCTTCCTCCTCCTCCTCCCCTCCAGGTACTTCTCCATCTGCTTCTACCTCATGATGCTGGTCATGGTGGAGGGCTTTGGGGGGAAGGAGGCGGTGCTCAGCACCCTGAAGGACGTGCCCATGGTGGTCAGCACTGGGCCCTGCTGCTGCTGCTGCCCCTGCCTGCCTCGAATCACCATGAGCAGGTGAGGGAGAGCTGGGGTAACCCCCTGCCTCTGGGGAGGGCTTTCACCCCCTGCTTCTGCTGGGGTGGAAGAGAAGTCCCCGGGCAGGGGCTCGAGGACCTCAGGGTGCTACCAGTCTCTCTCACTGTACCAGGAGAAAGCTTCAACTGATGCTACTGGGGACTTTCCAGTATGCCTTCTGCAGGGTGCTCGCCGTCTTCTTGGGGCTGGTCCTGTTCACCGATGGGAACTACAACCCTGCTGACGTGAGTGCCAGGGCACAGGGATGGGCAGGGTGACGTCCCGGATGGGGAGGCTCCACCAGCCCTCACCTTGCCCAGCAGCTTTATCAGCCCAGGCATGTTTTCTGCGTGTGTCCCCCCCCAGATCTCAGCGCAGAGCGTGGCCCTCTGGATCAACACCATGGTCGGTGTCTCCACCCTCTTCGGGCTGTGGGCCCTTGGCATCCTTTTCCGGCAGGCCCGGCTGCACCTGACTGAGCAGAACATCAAGGTCAAGTTCTCCTGCTTCCAGGTGAGCCCCTGTCCTGCCTGGCTTCCCCCTGGGTGAGGGACTCCTCACACATGAATGAGGAGGAGACGGCGAGGCAGGAGTTGCTGGTAGGTGAGAGCCAGGTCCGGCTGGAGGAGAGCAGGGAAGGTGACAGGCAGGAGCCTGGTAGTGGCATGGCGCCCACCACCTCGGGTGTTGGTGGTTGCAGATCCTCCTCCTCCTGACGGCACTGCAGCCCGCCATCTTCAGCATCTTGGCCAACAATGGCAACATCGCCTGCTCACCGCCCTTCTCCTCCAAGGCCAGGTCGCAACGTAAGTTGGGAGATGGGGAAGCAGCATCGCCTGCTCCTGGCTGAGCCCCTCCAGCGCAGAGCAGGGCACAGGGAACGGGCACGGCTGATGAAGGCAGCTCCCAATGACCCTTCTCCTCCTCCAGAGATGAACATGCAGCTGTTGATCCCACAAACCTTCATCTTGGTGGTGGTGACCCGCATGTACTACCGCAAGCAGGACGACAAGCCGGGCTACCAGCCCGTCAGCTTCACACCCACAGGCACTGAGGTCAAGGCGTGAGCCGGGGGGCGCAGAGTGGGCGCCGAGGGGCAGAGCGATGCCGGGGGGCTGGTCTGCCCTGTACGACCATCTCTTCCTCCTCCAGCCCTGGGGAGCTGCCGGCAGCAGAGAAGGCAGAGGGGGAAAGGGCATCTTGGCGTGGGGTGAAAGGGTCTGAAACCTGAAGGCGACAAGCCAAAGGGATCTGTGAAGCCAACTCCAGCATGGAGGGCTCTTGTCTGGCACTGAATAAAGATAAATTTGTACCTGAGTCTCGTGCTGATGGCCAAACCTGGATCACCTCCTGTCCAGGCTGGGTGGGAGATGACTCCACACAGGGGGAGGAAGATGGAGCCCAGACCAGCACAGCCACAGCACGGGGCTGTCACAGGGTGCCCGAGACCCAGCCATGACACTGACCTCTGGGTGCTGCTGGCTGGGGTCTGACAGCCAAGGCAACAGAAGGGCAGCGGCATTTTCTCCTGAGACCTCTGGGTGGGCCTGGGGGACACTTCCTCCACGGCAGTGGCTGCTCCTGAGAGAACAGCGGGAACATCCACACCTGCCAGCCTGGGGCCAGGCAAAGGAAGGAGCCTTGAAGCACCTTCATAACACAGGCAATTAGTTAATGCTGCCTTAACCAGCCTTGCTTGGGATCTGCTCCGGTAGCAGTATCTGCTCTGCAACTCAACAGGGGTTGGGAGAGACATCAGGAGCGATGATGACTTGTAGAAACCTCTGGTTTATCTTTCCCCCCTCCACTGAAGCATCTTTTCACTCAAACCACTGCTAAGATGGCCCGTGAGGAGACCACAACAGGAGCTGGCTGTGCTAGGATGGCAGAAGGGATCTGGAACATACCGAGTAAAATGACTTTACTTGGCTGAACATTAAAAGCCAAAAACCCAACTCCAGAACGAGCCAGTAAGACACATGGGTGTGCATGCAGGCCCATACAGAGAAACCAGCAGAGTGAATGGTGACCAGGAAGAACCAGCTCGAACTGCTGCGGGACTGGAGGTAACGGCAGGACCAGGCAATGCAGCGTGGCTGGAGATGGGCAGTAGATGCCAGATCACCAGCGCTACGACCAGAGCCTGCTGCCGGACACCACTGAGGCTTCCCCTGACCTGCTCCCTCGTGCTCTCCCACTGTAATAACAGTGCGACACATTGGGGAAGCGAAGAGTCAGAAAGCCAAACCTCCCAACCTTTATTTATTTGATTCATTTTAGGGGAAAACCCAAGTCTTCTGTCCCATGAGGAGCGGGAAAAAGTGAGCTTTTTGTAGGTGGCTGTGTTCAAAGTGAAACTGCTCAGCCGGAAGATGCACTGGTGATTAGTTATGAGATTGCCAAATTTGACAGACTCCCAGCAACAGTGCATGGCCATTACCAACACGGCTTTCTGGGCCCCAGCAGAAGCGCTGGGGACCAGCAATCTCCTGGTTTTGCCAAGCAGCAACACACAGGCAAGCAGTAAATTATGGGACTCACCCCCCACCGTATGACAGCCTGACCCAGCTCCTTATCTGAGGGCAGGTAGGAAACTCACCCCTTTTCACCAGCAAGAAGGCCCCTCTGAAGGCAGGGGGCACAACACAAGGTCTGTCCTACTAAAGTCACTGCTACTGCCAAGTGTGTTCACTGCTCCAGCACCTGCCTCCAGTTACAAGAACCGGAGCCCACAATAAAGTCCCAACCCTCTATAAAATGCACAAAATCACATCAGTGCAGGTGTGTGCTGTAATTTCCTCAAGAGATTAAAATCCTTTGCCTGCAACCCTAAGCAGCGTGCTGTTAAAGCACCACACTTTTCACGCCTTGCTTCTACCACCATCCTTGGCACTTTTCAGCTTTGCCCTGCTGCTGCTGTTCTCTGCCATGAGAAAATCCTCTGCCAGGGCTGGCTGCTGGTGCCAGCAGCCTCACACCCCACATCTAGAGAGGAACCGAGGTAGGGCTGCCTTGCAGGAGTCGACACATCTGGATTTAGCAGCATCAAACTCCACATGTTCTTCAATGCATCCTAGTAAAGTTTTATTTTTCCACTCTACTTCTTACTTCGTGCTTAATTTCAGCATGTCTCTTCTGGACCCTTGTTTTGAAGAGTGTGGGATGGGTGAGGGATGGGCCAGACAGCCCCAAAGCAGCAGCACTGTGTGTATCTGCAGGTAACAAGAAGTTCCTGGAGAAGCTGTCTCACATATCTTGCCCAGAGATCAGGCTCTGTCCTATTCCTGAGAGGACAGGCCAGCACTGGAGATAAGGCTGACGAAGGAAACAAAAAAACAAAGGGGGAAAAAAAAAAAAAAAAAGACTAGCCTGGGATTTGAGTGTCCATTTTAATTTAAGTGCAAGGAGGAAGCAGGGATTATTGGTTACAATAGTAATAACAGCTCTGTTTTTCCAAGCTACGTGTAAAACCATGGCTGGCTTCTTACCAAGCACCCCAGGTTTTGCAGAGAGATCAAGAAATACGCTAAGGTCTCTGCAGAACAAACCACCATCCAGACACCATTGTTATCCAAAATTACAGAACACTGTTGCATTAACTTGTGTCTAAAACAGTAGTAAGGCTCGAAAGCAGCCTGACCTTTGTGATCCGGATCAGGAAAGCAACGCAACACCCATACTGCGAGAAGGGTGAGGAAGGGAAGGTGGGGAGGATGAGGGAGGAGAGAATGTGGGTGATATAAAGTTAAGTGCTCTACCACTCATAAACCAGGGATTAACAACTGGCTTGTTCCAAGTGACTATTATTTGCTCCTTACAGCTTAAAATCCATAGCAGCCAGCCACACTCCCAGTGCTGTGCACGTCCCTGCTGAGAGAGGTCCAAGTGGCGGATGAGGAATCCCCAAAACACCCTTTTCCCATACCGGCTCTGGCCTCAGCAGAAGCACAGACTCTCTGTCAAGCCCGTATGGCAGCATGACAAAGGATCAGCAAGATAAAAGCTGGAAAGAAGTGGCAGCCTGCTCCTACCACGCAGCCCCTGCATCCTCTGGAAGCCTCCTTGCACCTGCTGCTCCCTAAGCCCTGCATCCCGCTCTGGAGACCTCCCTGCAGCATTGCTAACCGGGCTGCAAGCTGTCCTCTGCTCCCAGCATCGCAGAAGGATACAGGCAACTCAGCCCAGCAGCTCCATCCAGAGACAACGGATATCACAGCCAAATCCAAACAGAAAAGCAAGTGGGAGCTTCATAGCTACGTGACAGACAGTCCAGTCCCTCCAGTGCTGGCTGCTGGGACAGCATGCCAAGCTGCTCTATACACGGGCATGCAGCATGGGGAGGGCAACTGCCCGCGGGGAGCCGCAGGCCACAAAGCTCAGTGTTTATTACAGACACAACAACAGGCACGACTTCGACCATGGTTTCAAACGAGCAGATTACATGTTTAAAATCTTAAAAAGCTGCAGTGCTCTCTGATGCTCTTTCTGGCCCGCCTCAAGGAGTGGAGTAAGCAGGCACAGATTTGTGCATTTAGTGCGCAAGGCAGGTAACTGTCACACGGGACTGGGGCCCTTCACTGGGATAAAACGTGCCCTTCATCTGTCCAGCTGCACACACCAACACGGACAGCAAACTGGCTGTACGAATTCACGTTTTGTCCTTATAGCAGCGACTTCACGGCACCAACGTAAAGGACTGCTCCAGCCCCTAGAGCACAGCAACTGAAACACAGACAAACACGCACAGAGCACAGTGTTGAGGGGCCATTTGGACAGACAGTAAAACTTATTACACACCAGAGACTGGGACAAGGAACTTCTCAAAGGAGTACACACATTCATTTCCTACCTGGGCTCTCACACGCCCAAGGGAACACATAGAGAGCAAGTGCCCCAAAGCAAAGATTAATTCTCTTCTCTCCAACAGCAACTGAGGGCTGAATTTTTAGCTCAAAATTTAGCAGCCTTGTCAAGATTAGCTGGAAAGGCCTTTCCCCTGCAGCCCCCGTACACATTTGGAGCCGCGAATGCCACACACTTACGGGGTGCGCGACCCTACGGTGCTGTGACTTCTCCCAGGGTGCGACTCCTGCGTGCTAAGCCGGCAGCCCCCTCCCCAGCACGTCCTCACTGCCACATGCTGGGAAGCTCAGCTAAGAGGCACGCAAGCACCACAGCGTCTGCTGGACAGATTCCTATGGGCTCCAGCACAGCAGAGTTGTCTCTGTTTCCTAGAAGCCTCTTTACACCACCGCTCCCTGTGTGCTCTCGAGGTCATGCTGGTTGAGGAACCGAGGGGCTTTTCATTTGGCAGCGGCACGGATACTGCCTGGCGTTGGAGGGGGGATAAGACAGAGGAGCTGAAGGAAAGAAGGGACAGATGGGTCCTCCCACTCTCCCTCTTGCCTGGAGGTATAACAGGGGAAAAGAAACCAAAACAAAAGCCACGCTTGGGTGCTATTCTTTGCGCTTTAAAAGAGTATTTTCTTAAAATATAAAAACTATTTCCCCCCTGGAAACCACTAGAACGTAAACAATAAAAAGGGGATTTGGGGAGGAGAAGGGAGAGGAAGTTTGAATGTGCTTCCAGGCAGCAGCCCTTGCTAAGAGCAACGGGTGCCTCCAAGGCCCTCTGCTCACCGTCAGCCCTGTTCCTATGGCTCTCTTGCACATTTAGAGTTCCCCAGTGGGTCCAGACTTAGGATTCGGCGATTAGCGATTCGCAGCAAATCCCAGATAGTAGCTTAATCCTCTTCATCCTCACTGATGTCGTAGGTGACTGCAGACTCGTTCCTGGAGCGGCTGGCCGGTGAGGAAGGAGGAGTCTTGGTGGAAAAGGGCCAGCGGAAGGAGGGAGATGGGGAGCGGTCGTGTGTGGGGCTACTGCTGGGACTCTGCTTTGGGCTGATGGCCTGCAGCATCCGGCCCTTGCCCTCCTTCAGCATGTGTTTCTAGCGATGGAAGGAAGACAGTTAGCATGGCTCAAATCGCAATAGAAATGGACAATACTTACAGTTTGTGCAGCATTTTGAGTTGCGTCCCTTCAATGCTTCATGCAATACAAGAGCAGAAAAAGCCCAAGCATTGCTCTAGCCTTTGGGAACGGCACACAGTGTAATCATCACCCAATTTCAAGCACCTCTAGCATGAAGTGCCTGTGATATTCACCCAGCAGCACAGGAGAGTCTGGCAAAAACAAGTAGCTTCACACTCATCCCAGGCCAGTGACAAAGTGACTGCCAATCTCTTGGCTGCTCAGTGGCCTGCAGGACACGAGCTGGAGTTTACAGGCCAGCTTGTGGGACATGGGGACTTTTGATGCTACAAAAGTAACTGGCGTTATCCAGCTGGCAAGGGTGAGGGCTCCCTGTAAACAGGCTGCCCAAGCCTGGGACAACTGGTCTGGAGACCAGCATCAAGCATTACAACAAACCATAAACTTTTGCTCTGCAGAGCATGGGCTCCAGAAGCCCAGAATGATTGCTGAGCTCTCCAAAATTCCCTTTCCTCTTTTCCCAGAGCAGATCCTTACCAATGCACCTTCTGGGCCAAACATCTCCAGGAAATTGCCGATGAACTCCCGGGACTTCTCTTCCCACTTCTGAATGAGATCGATACTCTTCTCCTCCACTTTCTGGACAAACTCCTTTGACTTCTCCTCTACATCCTTCACCCTCTTTTTCACCTTATCCACGCGCTCCTGCAGGTGATATTTCTTCTCCTGTACAGTAAGCAGTGGATCAGAATACAGCTCACCAGATCTGAGTGGCGACCACCTCTGCTCTGTGTTATTACACTGAACTGCTGTTTAAGACTCAGCATCTCCATTAGTCTTGTGACACTTCTCCTTCACTTCAGTGACACTTCTTCCCTAGACTAAATGGCAGACACAGTGGGGCTGTGAGATGCCTTGTGGCAGACACTGGCACAGTACACCGAGCAAGACTAAACCCAGAGATAAGCACTATCTACTAGGAGTGCATGGAAGAGGGAAATATTTATACAATATACAGATTAGATTTGAGTGACCTGCTGTAGGTCTCTCTGCATATCACAACAGCGCAACTCTTTTTGCTGGGTGTTTTTAAACATAGGCAGAATTACATGCCACAGAGAGGTCAAGCAGCCGTTACCTCTCCTGTTTCATTTTTGTATTTGATTGTATTTTAAAAAATAGGCATAGTATCTGAGTGATTAAAAAGCCCTGTTTACTACTTTACTTCCAACATCAGAAGTGCCTTGTGCCACGTATTCTGCTTGTGGGCTAGAGCTGCTCAGCACAGGGTCAGAGCATGTCCTTCTTTCCTAACCAACCACTGCTGCTCCTGCAGCTCCAGGAAGGCAGTAGTACAGTGAGAGCAAGATCAGCTTTTATCCTAACAAATGAGTCTACCTGAAGAAGGTGGCTGAGGGAAGACGAGAGAGATGAGACATATCAGCTGCTGCCAAGAACAACCCACACTTCATTCAATTCAAGAAAACACACATTTCACCACATACCCTGCCTCCAGCTCTTTCAACAGGTAAAATGTCACCAAGACATTTCTGACAATGAAGCAGTATTAGCAAAACCCCAGCTCCTCTGGGTGGGTCCCAGAGGCAGTTTCAGGGGCAGAAGTAGCCTAATTTCTACTCCAAGGACACTGGTTTGGTGCAACTGCTTAGCTCTGCAGACTGGCCTTTTACCGGCACGTGGCAGGACTATCCTATCACTAGATGAGACTCTGCATCTCCACTCTGTAAGATTCTGCTTCACACAGCTTGTAGTGAGACACACTTCAACTCACATTTATGAAGCTGACGTTGAGCTCTTTAGCTGTGTAGCCCCGCTGCAGGTTCCGCCTGGCATAAACATCATAGTCCCGCACGATCCGCGTGATGATATCTGATGTTGAGATCCCCTCAGTCCTCTGAGTTGGTGCAAACATGCCTAAAGTTGGGGAACAGGACCCAGGATTGCTGTAGCAAGACACACAGCAAAAAGCTGCTGCCACCTCTATTAGGAAACAACCTCTCCTGTCAAGAGCTCATTTCCTAGAAACAACTAGAGGAGCCACTTTGCCAAGTTCATGAGACTCTCCATTTGTGAGAATCTGTAAGTGAAACCACAGTATTTTTTCAAAAGGTGGCTGTTAATTCAATGACAATAACTAGATTGGAAGTAGGAATTAATGCTGGGCAATGCTTGGCCTGGGACACGGAACAGTCCCAGCCTTATGAAGTAGGGCACAAAGCTGGGCTTCTTTCTGCCCTCAGAGCCTCCTGGGCTGACCTTGTTCCCAAGGCTGCCACTTCCTCAGGCATAATCCTGACGTACGGGGGCACAGGAGAAACCACAGCAGATCTTTGACAGGAAGGCCTGGAGAATCTGACCCAGACCCACCTGCTTCTTTTATATGCTTATAAACATCATCACTGCCAGCAGAAGAATAGGGGATGTCATCGTGTGCAACAAAGTCGATCTGAAAATTAAACAAGCAATGCGAGTCAGCATTTTATCTTGAACGTGCAGGTCTCCTGCTTTCTGTCAAACAATGGTAACTTTTTGCTCAACACCTCCACGCAGGGGTGTGAGAGAGAACTGCAATACACTTAGCTCTGTTAAGCAACACAGATCAGTCCCAAGTTCTCACTGGCAATTGCGTATCAATTGTTAAGCAAACACCAGAGAGGAAAGGCTGGGACTAAGGACACAGCTGTTTTAAGCTCCACAGAGAAATGGCTTGTTAATGGCAACAAGGGTAAACTAAGCAAACTCCCCTAGAGACTCCTTCACCTCCCAAAGCAGTTCAACAGATGTTAGAGATTCCTTTCACTTTATCACACCAACTGATAAAAGACTCTCAAGACAGCTTGCCTGGTCTCCTGCTGCAGGAAAGCTGATGTAGACCTAAAGCTGCTCCTGCTGTAAGCAAGGAGTTGGATCAGATCCCTCCCAGAAATCCCTTCCAACCCATGTTATCCTCTCCGTACTGCGTGTTTCACACCAATCTGTAACCAGCATCAACTTCTCCTGGAACAGCAAGAACCCTCTCAGGATTTTTCACCATGTCACAATGTCTACCTTATTTTAATGTTAACTGCCAGCTCAGCAAATGCTTCTAGTCTCCCAAGAAACCCACTCAATTCCTATAACCCAGCTCATTCTATATTTAAGGAGTTTCAAGAGAAACCGGTTGCTCAGGCAGAGGTCATCCCCATGGATGAATTCTTGCTGTAAATAGCAAGCACAGACAGAGGCTAATCAAAATTCAGAACAGATCAGGTGTCACAAATTACCCTGTGCTCTGCAAGGAACTCGGGGGTGAGCGTCCACGGCGCATTTCTCACCACTTCATCCACATAGCGACAGTGCTGCACAGCATCATACCGCTCATTCTCATTCATCACCGTGAAGCCCTTGAAGTTGTGGGTTAGCTCATCGCTGCAGACTGAAGAAAGAGGCACAGTGAGCTTGAGGTACTTACCCCAATGCTTTACAGCAAAAGGACCTTGCACACACCCCTGCTAAGCCAGGCAGCTCCAGCTGCTGATGGAGGCTGGCGCTGGCACTTTCAAACTCAGCTGTTCCAGCCACAAAGCACCAGGATAAGGGAGCAGTGCAGGGCATTAAACTCCTGAGCAATTCCAGGGTGTTCGGGGGACTTCTGCGCAAGCCGGGGACCTACACCTCAAGCCCTCAAGATCTCTAGAGCCTACAACACTTATCATGAAAACCAGCCAACACAGAAGACAACTCTCCTGTATGAAATGGCACCTAGGGACTTACCAGGCAGAAATCTGCTTTTAAACCTATGAATGTCTCAGGCTTGGAAACTGAAGACCATGAAAAAAACTCACTGCCTAAGCTTCCGATTTCATAAAATGCTGTACCACGGTCTAGTTCTTGGAAAGTTGTATTAAAACACAGGGTGAGTTCACAGCAAATCAAGCTAGCTTCATTATTATGTTCTATAAGAAAGTAAACGAACAACTCCTCATAATCTACGATGTAAGACATTAATAAGGCAGGGAGTTTTATTTAGTTATCAGACTCAAAAGTAAACAAGGCATTACCAGTCTCACTGGTACTGGACATATTTATGTTCTAGACAAACAGATGATAAAGAGCGGGTGAGATAGTTCCCAGCTTGGAGCTAATGTTCACTTGGACTGTGGCCTCTTGTCTTTCAGTTCCTGGTGCAAAGGGATCAGTTCATTGCCCTCCACCTCCTCGCCAGTCTCCCACAGGCAGAGACCACAGTTACACACCTTGCTACACTGACACCTTAATAGTTTGACCTGAAGATATTTTCCTGTCTGATGTACAACATTTACGTACATGGGGATGTCTTTCCACTTCCAAGATTTCTAAACGCAGAGTGTTTTGTAGATTGGAGCAACTATTTCAGCTCTCCTCCCTCCCTTCCCCTTCCAGACACTACCGTAGCACACAGAAAAAATGCAGAAGTATCACTATACCCTCCCCTAGAGGAGGGGGTCGACTTGCAGGGCGATACAGACGACATAAAGCTCAACCGCCACGGAGGGACTGTTCCTCATTCATTAACTGTCTCATTCAAGAGGCAGATGTTCAACTGCCCCTAATATATTTTGATACTCAGACACGCAACTTACCAGTATCTGTCACAAAACAGAAGGCTCAAATTAGAACAGCTTTCAGAAATCTTTTCCTCAAGAGCTCATTTGGTACCGGATATCTTTCTGCAGACACATTAACTCTCGATATATTGCAATAAGACTCCAAAAACATTTGGAATGCAGTGAGAGCCACTAAGGCCATAAAGACAATAACTGCTATGCCAGCTGTATGCACAAGCATGGATGGCGGTAAACTGTACTCCTACGACAGCCAAAGTCAACAAGGTCACTCCTTACCTCCGACAATGAGGTATGTGTTTGGGAAGAGGTTCTTTGCTTGCATCAAAGCCCGGGCATGTCCAGAGTGAAACAAGTCAAATATTCCATCAGCATAAACTCTGACGGGGCGATCCACTGTGCCAAGGAGACAGAGAGACATTTGTGAAGATGCCTTCCTGGAGAAGCAGCTGTTCCTCATGCCCGCATTTGGAGACCTTCTGAAACTCATGGGGGTGTTGCAGAAAACTGGCAGAATGCAGAGCCACAGCCAGGAAAGATTTGTGAAGAGAAATGGCTGGCGCTCTGCCTTCCCACATGGAATCAAATGCTGCTGAGCACAGAGCTGAAATACAACCGCGTTCAAAGACAGACTCAAAACCTACCCCGTACCCACCAAAACGAGGTGAAGGGAGACCAAGGGGAAAGCAAACCCTGGACATCCCCTCCTGTGGAAATCCAAATGCAGCCTTAACTTTTTGCACAGCAGTGAGCTACCAGAGGGGAACCGGCCAAAATGTTTCAGAAGTGCCCAATTTCTCCCCGACAGCCATGATGGCATCTCAAGACCTTTTCGGCATCCTCCTCTGCAGCTCACTGCCACAGCTGCCAGTCTGGCTGAGGGACTAAGCTGTTCTGATTCCCCACCAGCATCATTGGCTCCCCCTAGGCCGGTGAAGTGTGTGACCGTATCCAGAAACTCAGCTGGACTACTAAAAGAAAAGCAGATACAATTCTGCTGAACCACTGGCACTATCAGCTAAATCCATAGATAAATAAGGAGGAACAAAGACAGCACTGTATACACACTCTGTTTGGCAAGAGAGGGCAGCCAACCTTCAGTCCAGAATCAGTCCTGCCTCTGCCTCCTCTTTGGACTTGCAAAGAGAACAGTGTTTACCCTAGTCTGGTTTAGAGACTAAAAGGATGTGTTCTTGTTGTGGGGCTGGCCTACATGTTTAATGACACTGATTTTAATTCAAATCCAGACTAGAATGGGACATTCTGGACAAAGATGTATATTGGTTTTATTTGCCCATCTCAAGTTTCAGAAGAGATGACTTTTAAAGTGCTTAACTTTAAACTACCTCAGAAAAAGGAGCGCAGAAAAATGTTCAGTGCTGATACTACAGTATAGCAGTCAGTGGCACAGGACGAGCTAAACCACAAATATCTATTTGCTTCAAATAGTCTTACTGGTGAAGGTAGGGCTCCTCACACACAAAGGCTCCAATTTCAGTTGTACTGGCAGGCCCAGTGTCACATGGGAACAGTTATTTTAAGTCATTGGCTGCAAACCTGGTCTGTCGCACAAGGTTGGTTCGGTCTCAGAGATAATCAAAATCGTACCCCCCCTTACCAAAATTCAACATTTATACAACCCTTCCAGTCTGGTTTTTACTTACAAGGGGTCCCTCTCATCGCTTCTTCATATGTTACTCTGATGTATGGCTTGCTGTAATCGATTTCCACTTCATCTGAAAAAGGAGCTGGTTCCCTCAGTCCCTAAACAGCCAGAGAAGGTTTGCTGTGAGAACGCAAAGGTGAGTGCACTATGTAGTCGCAGCACTGCAACTGCAGTGTCCTAGTCACCGACTGACTCACTGAGTCTCTGCACGATTCAAACACATGCACTGAAAGACTAATTAGTGTTAAACCTCAAAACAGCCCTGCAGGGCCATTAGCCCGAGTTTAGAGAGACAGAGAGAGAAAATTCTACTTAACAAGGTGGTAGTCATACTGGACCCAAGAAAACTGGAGGCTGAGATCTGCAGCTGGTTAAAACAGACTTTTGACAAACAGCAGTTCACAGCAGCATGAGCCAAGCTTCATCAAACCTCACTGTCGCAGCTCCAGCTATGGCCACCCGGGCAAGACCGTCACTTTGCTGTGCTTGACTGCTTGTGCTATGATGTACAAATTTTAACAGCCCCTTGATTTGAGCATATGAACGAGCAGAAGAGCAATACCAACAGCAGCACAAATTCCTAGGGTGTATCGTCACCCATTTCTGAGCCATAGAAGGTGAGAGACTGACCTCGATCTGTGGTAGAATATCTCCAACTGCTGCAGGAAAACCCCTCTAATTTGCTAGCTTGACCACAGCAGTATGTTTAACCAGCAGCTAAAGTCCAGATATCATTTCTAGTCTCCTCTGAATGGAAACAAAGCACCTGCCCTTCCCATAACAGAACAATAATTTCCTTCTAGCAGTAAGGTGTGGGGCAGCAACGGATGTCTCTTCCCTGAGCCAAAAGACTAGGAAACGAGCTTGCAGATCAATAATTACATTACAATACCACCTTCAAGCTGCAAAAAGCTAATCAGCAGTTTCCTCTCTGTCTTCCTGTCCCATTGCAGCATCCTGCCACGGTGCCCAGCACCGCTGCAACCAGAAAGACCACTGGTATTATTGCTCACGTCATTCCTTATTAGAGTGCTCCAAGTGAAGCAAAGCAACCACTGACCACTACATTCAAGCAAACTGATACTGCCAATAATCTCCCTTAACTTACTGAGGCTCCAGTACCCACATTTCACACACCACCTCCTCTACCAGGATCCTTACAGTTAGGTTGAGGCCTGCAGGCCTCTCCTTTCATCACTGCTATTATATCTGGGACTTATGAATAAAAGAAGATCCTTTGCAGTTCGGTTGTCACATACCTGATATGAAGCTAGGAATAAAAGCATTAAAAAAACCCATCAAAATTATCAGAGGGTCACAGAGAAATGCCCTCAAAAGCTCCTGCCACAGTCTTGCCCTTCCTCTGAAGCGCCTGCGAGGGGCAGGACTCAACCTGATATGCACAATACAACAGGCTTATGCGCCAGCAGGCTTGTTACTACCATCTGCTACGGAGCCCCATCGCTTTACAGGAACTCTCTGCCAGCCAGGTCTTTAGTTGGGAGCAGTAAAAGCTTCAAGGCAATGTCACCGTTAGGCAATGCTATTACTCTTGCTACAATAAATAAAACTTTCACAAAAGGAATAAAAACCAAATCTTTCATCAGGAGGTCTGCGCTAGCCCTGTGGCTAAAAAATAGTCAGGAAGTTTAGAAAGTGGCTAGCTATTACTTGTGTTGTGCTGTTCACAGACAGATGCTTTATTTCTAACATAGGACAGACACCAACCTGAAGAGAAAGTGATTCCCAAAGGACAACCTGTCTACTTCTCTTTCCTTACTGAAATATGTGGGGTCTTTAAAAGGGACAGGGTGGGTTTTGACCACAATCATTGATATTAAGGCTCTGTGGGATAAGTCACACAACAGCTCAAGCCCCCATTCCCAAAACTTGCCTCCCCAGTTCTCACTGCTGGTGCTGCTCTTACTTCGTTACCACCTGTCAAATGCCCTGGAACAGGACTGAGGTACTGCTGAAGAGCAAAATGTTGTTATTAAAGAGGAAGGCTGCAACACATCCCTGTATTTTGCCAAGGACTATGACCCCAATATGACGTGGCATGGATGGTAGCTGGCTTTTGGCAGAGATAAGGAAAGAACAACTAGAGTACATGTGATACGCAGGACAGCTCCAGGAAGAGGGCAGAGAAGAGCTGTAAAAGGCCCATCATCACAATATTGTGGCAAGGACAAGTTAAAGTCAACTCTTTACACCGCCATTAACTGGCACAGACCCCCTTTAGAAGAGACCCCACTAGCTTTAGCTTGCTAAAGCTGTCCCAAAGTCAATCTAGAAGGAGAAATCTTTTTGTTTTTTTTCATTTTTTATGAACACTCCTGATGCATCAGCAACATAAATGCAGTCTCCTGCCAGACCAGGAGAATCAAACGAGCAGTCATCTTCCCAGTGTTTCAGAGGGTGGATTCAATGGATTGCTTCTGCAGGTGCTTAGATTTCAGACCCTCCTGCAGCCCCCCTGACTTCAACAGGACTGCTTTCTGCTAGGTGCATGGGTTGTTACGTGCTTGTCTGGAGAACTCCTCCCTCCCGCTTAAGAAAATCCACCTGTGAGAAATGAATGCTTACTTCTCCATGGATATCTACAACCACGCCTGTTCAGGTTCAGCTTAAGTGACTATAAACAAGCCGGACACACAACAAAAGCAGCTTAGCAATGCTTGCCTCAGACCTAATTTAAGGCCACATTTTAAGTGTGTTATTAGTATGAACAAAGGAAGATCTTAAACTGGCTTTGCAAGAAGGATAGCTACTGTCATTTGTTTCTTATCCCCCCTGCCTTGTTTTCTGGGTCCACAGAAAAACCATCACATTTATCTTTCTGCTGTTATGGCTCAATGTCCTAATCTCACAGCCACCTAAAGCTCCTATCTCTGCTTACTTACGAATGAGCGCCGGGACATTTTTGGAGGGATTCCGTCCAGCTCTGTGGCCCCATTGGGGCCAGATCCATCTTTTCTTCTCTTTCGGGAATTCAGCCTGGAGGAGGTCGGCGGCTCCATCTTGCCAAGCACGTCCAGTCAGAACTGGAACAAAATGAA
>VYZM01015429.1:45347-93076 GCA_013398915.1 Dromas ardeola
AGTGGTGGATGCAGACTGGCGGAGGGGGGATCGGGGCGCGGAGAGGGATTTGTGTGTGTTTTTGGCATTTGTCAAAAAAATTTTGTTGTGTTGACATTTTTTACAATTAAAAAAATGATTACACAATAAAATAATTGGTAAATAAATGGGAAATAATCGCAGTAACCGCTGTAATTGCAAATGAAGGGTTGGCCGAGCCCGCTGCCAGGGCAGGCGAGTGTGACGGGGGGTCTGACGGGGAGAGAGAGTGGCTGCGGGACTGGGCAGGCATCGCGGCGCTGGGGGGTTCGTTGTGGCCTCTTCACACCCAAAATTGCCCCAAAAGCGGCAGCAGCCCGAGCCCCCACCCGCCTGTCACTCGCCCAGGGCTGAAGCGGCCGCGGAGCCGGCATACTGCGGGTGCCGGCAGCGCAGGGAGGTTCCCGAGGGGTCCCCTGAGGCGTCTTGGCAAGCTGTGGTGGTTTGAGGAACCCACAACAATTTATTGTCATTTAGACAATTATTCTGTCACCCGATGACCCCTCCCCACCCGGGAGGGGAATCTGGAAAAAACAAGGAAAGCCGGAGGTTTTAATATAAACAGGTTTAGTAGAATAAGACTAAATAATTAATAACACTAAAGAACCAACATTGATCCCAATACTAAGATAAAGTATACAAGGATCATACTTGGCCAATTACATCAGCGGGAAGCTGGGCACTGCTGGGAGGAAGGGAAGGGCTCAGGGGGCCGGCAGCGGGGCAAGGAGTTCTCGGGATCGCAACCGTCAAAGAAGAGAGAGAACCCCTCAGCAAACTTTCTAATTTATATCGAATGTGACGTTCATGGTATGAAATAATCCCGTTGGCGGCTTGGGTCAAGAGCCCGGGTCTTGCTCCTCCTCATCCCCGCACCTGTCAAGGCTTGAAAACACCAAGACCTTGAAACCCGCACACCATAGCTGGCTATAAAGTAAACATTTTCACAAATTTGGACACTAAGGTCTTCTAAAAGTGCAGTTTTCCCTAGCATTAGAAGACACCTGACTGAAAAGTATAATTACTGAAAGATAAATCAGTCCTGTGTCACTCAAAGCAGGACACAAGCCCATGGCCTCGGCCGGAGGGGGGCTGTGTTGGTGTCCCAGCTGCAGGTGACGTGCTGGGAGCGCCCGGCCACCCCAGGGGCCGTGGGTGCAGGTGGAGGGAAGCGCAGCCTGCCGTCCTTGCCCTGACAGAGCCTGTTCCCCAATTCCAGACCCTGTGCTCCCTCACTGCCTCTAGGCCACCCATCCCAGCCATCAGCTTGGAGATCCCAGTCTTCCTCCAGGAACTTCTTCCAGAGTTGTCGCTCCCGCACTGTCCTCCCCCGTCACACCCTTGTGCTCTTGTCCCTGTCCGCAGCTGCTGGCTGTCCCAAGGAAGGCTGGCGAAGGACGGGGTGCCTATGACACAGCCCCCTCCTGAGACGCTGACATCCTGCTTCCTCCACTCGTTTATCTTGATGCAGCAATCTCCGCCATCGCGCTTCCTACGTGCAGTGGGTGACACCGCTGAGAAAGGTCCCAGGGCTTCGAATGGAAACAGTGTGAAGGCGCAGCCGGTGCCGGGGCGGAGCGTGCTGCTGCTGGGGACAGTGGGCTGGAGGGGGCCATCATATGTGGCAGGGCTGGGGGACACCCCGGACTGGGGCTTTGTAGACAGAGTACTGCCTGGAGGTGCCCCTCGGGTGTCAGGAGGTGCCTCTGCTGGAGTTTTGCTTGGGATGCGCGGATGCATCCCAGCTGGCGCCAGGTCCTGCTCCAACCCGCTCTGAGTGCGGGCAGGTTGCTGAGACCCTCATCGTCGTCATCATCATCATCTACCAATTTCCATGGGCTGTAGCAGCACCGCTTGCTAGAGATGGTCCATCCTTAGTACCGCTGGGCTGGGCATCAGCTCTGCCCGCCAGCAGGAACAGTACCCTGCTGCCATGCTGAAGATGGTGGTGGCCCCATGCCATACCCATGTGGCACCTTTGCGTCACAGTTGCCATTGCCCTGCAGATTTCCGCTCGCTAAAGGAACAGTTTCGTGCCTCCGCTCCATCCCTCTGCTTACTTGCTGCTTACTCACCCCACCCCCCGCCGGGGGCTGCTGCCTTTCCCCCCCGCAGGATGAGGCATTGCTCATGCAAATTGTTTGCAGGGGCCTTCCTAATTTCCGAGAAGTATCTGAAAGACCTCAACACTCTCCGTGTTTATTTGCAAACACTATTAACCATTTCCTCTTCTTGCCCCAGCCACCTCGCCTCCTGCCTGCGCCAGGCCCACAGATGTGAATTCAGTTAAACTGGCAGGGGAGGGATCTTTGGGAACCTGTGGGTTTCTTGTCCTCAGCATCTTTTTGTGATAATTTGTGTTCCCCGTCTCATTTGTGAAGCTTTGCTTTCCCTGGGCTTTGAGGACATTCAGCACCCGGCTTCAGTTGGCTCCATCCGAGGTGTTTGGTCATTGCTTTCTTCTTCATCTTTCAAATTTTCAGTGCTCCTTAAATACCCCAGGTGCTTTTAAGCCATTTTGGGACTGACCCTCCATCTGTTGAGGTGACTGCTCAGGGTTGATAGCTGTGTGCCCCAACAGTGATGGCTGTAGGAGACTGGGGCCCAGCCACGTTGGTGGCACCTTCGCTGACACATTGGGCCAGATTCTTGCTGGGGGAAAAAAGGGACATTTGTGCTTCAATGAAGTGCTGTGACGTGCTTGCTGAAGTTCCTGTTTCTTAGTTTTGAAGAACAACCTGTTTACTCATTTATTCCTCTTCTCCTTCCTTTTAAGCCCTTGTTTTGCACTTTTGGTGGCCAAATAGAAGAGGACTGCCCCATGCAATTTGCCGTATTCGAGCTCAGAGAAAGAGAATTTATTTTTTTAAGCATCAAAGGACCTTTGTCAGGCCCCCCTCAGCTAACCCCGAGATGTGCCATCCACCCGGTTCGGGCTGGAGGGGATTTACCAGCATGAGCCGGGAGCCGCAGCACGGCTGGAGTCGGGCTGTTTTCCTCAAGTGCTGGAGAAGCTGGTGCAGGAGCCAGCGGGAGCTGTGTTGGCCTGGCAGGGTGCAGGCAGGGTGCAGGCAGGGTGCAGGCAGGGTGCAGGCAAGGTGCAGGCAGGGCACAAAGCCTGCCTGAAGCCCAGAGGCTGCTGCGGGGCCAGGGCCAGGCTCCTCCGTGATGCTGGCACCCGGGGCATGTGCTGGGCTGGGGCATGGCACCGCTGCTCACCTCGCTTTCCCCCGCAGCGGCTTCCTATCAGCGAAATCAATCTTTTCTTTTATTCTTGTCACCCTTTTAAATGTTTTTTTTTTTGTCAAAAAGGGGAAAATAAACCCCTGTTCTCTCTTGTGTGGCAGACCAATTTTTCCATCAGCATGTTGCCGTAGACCTCCCGGCTTGCCCTCCCCTGTGGTTTCTGCTGTTCGCTCTGTTTGCTCCCCTGGTGCTTCCTGGCCATGCATGGCGTCATCCTGCTCCCCAAGCAGCCTGGAAAGGCTCCGGTATCGGTGCCAGTCCCCAACCTGCTGGGGAGAAGGTAGGGAGCGTTGGGGCACGTGTTTCCGAAAGAACCTGAGGATCTGAAAACATTGCCGTATGGTCTGCATCCATCTACCCCTGGTTTCTAGTGGTCGCGGCAGTCTCCCCGCCCCAGGTACCAGCCTACATTTCATTTTGAGCGTGTGTTGGAAAGTTTGAGCAATTCATGCTACGATTTTAATCAGAGCCCTCCGCTGCTGCGTGGGGCTGGAAGGATGAGCCAGCTTTTCCTGCCGATCCCTGGCTCGGTGAGTTGCGATCTCAGTGGTGACATTGGTCACATCTTCTGCCCTTAGAAAACCAAAACATGTTGCGAGTGCCAAACAAGCCTCCCCACACCCAGTCCGGGTGCCTGGTGTCACCATCTGGGGGACAAAAAGCCTCGAGGTGGAAAAGCCTCCTTGCTGTGAGCTTCCGTATTTTCTGGAATTCATTTTAGTTTAGTTTAGTTAGTTTTGTTTTTTTTTTAAATGAGAATGCAGGAAATTGTGAACAAGGCCGGGTGGCATGAAAAGGTGACAAGGAGGGGACAGTCCCCCAGGCTTGCTCTGTGGCCCAAGCAGGACCAGAAGCTCACGAGAAAGGACTGATGCTGCAATAACAGGAAGAAACTGGAAAAGAGGACCCAGGACAGGCTGGATTGAGCCACCAACCCAGGGTGAGCCCTACCTGCCCTGGCTCAGAGCCCCCCTCCTTGGCCATCCTGAATGAGGGGTGGCTCCCCCAGTCCACTTGCCTGCTGGGGCTGTGTCTGAAAGCAAGAGGTGAGCAAGCCCCAGCCCCGCAGCTCATTTCTGAAAGCCCGGAAAATAATGAAATCATCATGAGAATCGCATCCTTCACCCCAATTATGAATTTTCCCCTGACGCTTTACAAAATTGCGGGGCACTGAGACTGTGTTCAAGAGAAGCGGAGGAGCCAGCCATTGCGTGCTTTCACCTTTGGTTATTTCCTATGCAAGTATTAGTCAGCAAAGCAAGCGGGGAATATCACCGGCGAAGAAATTAAAGAAGTCTGCTGCAAAGGTCATAACAGCACCCTGGCGCCGGGCACCTGCCCCTGCTCTCTGTGATTCTGTGGAGAAACACATGTAAGGAGGGAAAACTTGTCCTTCTCCTTCTCTTTCTCCATCTCCTCCTTTTTCTTCTCTTTTTCCATCTTCTTCTTTCTCCTTCCTTCCTTCTCCTTCTCCTTCTCCTCCTCCTCCTCCTCCTCCTTCTTCTCCATCACTTTCTTCTCCTTCTCCCTCTGCTCCCATCCCCTCCCGGTGGGAGCACCCTGCCAAACGACACTCAGGGTGCCCCATGGCTGCTCAGACCCTGCCCAGCTGCCTGGTGCCACACGGCCATGGACACTCAGCACCCATGGGTGCTCAGGAGCCCGAGACAGCCCTTTTACTCATGGGCCAGGCTTGGAGCTGAGGACGTGTCCCCTGTGGTCCCCGCCCGCTCCATCCCTGGGAGCTTTCCCCAAAAAGGGTGTGTGTTTAGCGGTGCTCGTCCCCGCTGCTGGGTGCCTGGGTGCCTGCGCGGAGCGCGCCGGGAGCGCGCCGGGAGGGGAAGGGGCCAGGCCCAGCTCAGCTGATCCCTGCCTCTGCGGGGAGGAAGCCGGGGGCGGGAGGCAGCCCGGGTTTCCCTCTGGGGCACAGATGGGCACGTTTCATTTCCACCCCAGCCCCTGCCACGCACGCCGGAGAACAAGCTGCCACTGCGGGGAAGGAAGCACGGAGAGAGCCGGGGGCGGCACGGCACGGCACGCCTGGCCGGGCAGGGGATCGACCACCTCGCCATGGCTCCGAGTGCCTCGAAGACGATGTGGGGCCGTATGGAGGTGGCCCTGACCGGCCTCTGTGCCGTCCTGCTCTGCTGCGGCCCCATGCTGGCCAGCTGCCGCCGGGGTAGGTACCGGAGCATGGCGCGCTTGCCGGCACAGCCCGTGTCGTTCGCAGCCAGTGGAAAATGTTTAAGGGCTGGGAGCTTTGTAGTTAAAAATAGCTCTGGCACCATGAAGGCAAAAAACCCAAAGATTTTGGGTACGTGCTGCTGAAGCAAGGGAAATGGGGATGCTTGGCGTAAAAATGGGTTAAAGGATGGAGAAAGGGACAGGTCCCATATCTGTGGTGCCGGCACCACATTGTGGGCACACTGGCCACGGCCAGGGTTTGGTGTTGAGCCTCTGGGTTCACCAGCGCCTTGTGGGGTCTGGGGTTTTCTGCTCTGTCTCTCCTGGCTTTGGGCTGTGCCCTTGGGGTGCACCTCCTGGTTTGGGCTTGACCCTGAGGCAGCCGGGGTCCTGCGTGTGGTTTTGCTCAGGGTGAAATTTGGGGGAGGGTGGGAGGTGAAGGGGTGAGTCCGAGCAGAGCAAGCGAGAGCCCTTGTGAAGCCGTGTTCCCCCTTCCTCACAGCCCAGCTCTTTCTTTGGTGGCTTCGGGTATTTTCTGCTCCAAGGGTGGGCGCAGGGCTGGGCATCTCTTGGAGCAGATGTTACCTCTGGTGCTGGAAAGATGCAGGGAAACACGTAAGCCCAACCTCTGCTTTCAGAAGTCCTCCGAGGGCTTCATTCATTGCTGGCAGCGGCACTGGGTAGGAAGCAAAGCTCCGAGCCTGCCGAATATTTCCTGTTAATCACAAGAAACCCAGAACACTGCTAAAAATTACATCTTTTGGTGTGGGCACTGCTGCAGACAGTGCTGCCCATGGGAACCAGGGCACTTCCCTCTCTCCCTCATCCCATTTGGTCCTCATCCCTCATTTCTCAGTCCAGTTTTCCATCTAATCCTGTATCTATTCAAGGAATTGTCCCAGTTCCCTTTCTGGTTGGTGATGCTGAGGTCACAGTGCTGTGGCCTCAGGCCACTGCTGGAGGAATGTTAGGGACTTTCCTAGCTTTGCCCGCAAGTCCTGGGGCTGCTGTGGGCAGCGATTTCTGAAAAGGAAAGATAAATTTCTTAATGGCAGGAATTTTTCAAAGCATTGACAGTTTGAATCGCTTGGTCAGATAACCCGTGTGAAAAATGCTTCTTCCTGCTTTTTATTACTCCGAGAAAAAGTTAATGCAGCAGCTGCCTTGTCCTGCTGGATGGGGCTGGCTGAGCCGGAACGTTGTGAGCCTGGTCTGTGTTCGCAGCATCCCCGCTGCCCGGGGGGGCTGAACCCACTGGGATCACGGGCAGGGAAATGTGGTGAAGCAGCAGGGCTGGTGCTAAGGGCCGGGGGGCCTGTGGCCATGGCTGATTGCCCTCTGTGTTGGGATTAACCTGGCAAGCCTGGCCAGGGCCACCCAGGGTGGGTGCCTGCCTGCCCATGTACATGCGGAGAGGGGACAGGCGGCTGGAAAGGGATGGCATCGCGAGCTCCAGGTTGCTCTGCTCTGTCAGATGGTCTCAGGCTGGAGATGGCAAATACCGTGCCCTGGGCAGCCCCTGCCTGCTCTGTGCTCCCAGCATGGAGCAGCGGGCAGATCCGGGGTACCCCAGCGTGAGATGGGCTGCACTGTGGGGTGCTGCCCTGGCCAGGGACTCGGTCCCTCTGCTCGCTTTCAGAGGCAACGTCAGCTGGAGGAAGGATGATTCAGACATTAAAATATAGCATAGATTTAATAATAATACAACCCCCAAAGTCAGTTTTCCCCGGTACAGATGTTCTGGGCTAATTTTAGGTAGCCCAGAGCACACTTTGCTCTGCTGAAACCACTTCACAGTACAGTTACTGGCCTCCGGCCGGCAGGCACACGCTTGGGAGGGGAGAGACAAGGGCTGATGAACCTCCTTGTGATCCAGAGTGATGCTGTGGGCTGGCCAAGCACCAGGCTGCCTGCATCGCTGGCACGTGAGCCTGGTGCTGGCCGTGGCACAAGGCTGGGCTTGTAAAGCGCTCGCCAGCAGGTTTTTGTAAATCCCCGTAGGGGCCTTCAGGATCTGAGGGTGAAACTGCAGAGGAACTCGTGGAGCCTCTGGGTTTGCGACGTACGTAGGACCCCATCACCTCTCCATGAGACAGGGCGCTTAGCGGGGGGCACAGCAGGCTCTCACCCTCTTTGCATCCCTGGATCCTTCACAGGGGGTACAGCTGTTTCTGAGACCTCTGCCCACTCTAACCATGTCTGTTCCTTGTTTCCTCTCTCCCAAACAGTGACCTTCTTTCCAGCCATGTTAACTCTCCCTGCAGGTGGTTCAGCCACCTTCTTCTGCAACATCTCCATGGAGAACGACTCCGGCTCGGAGTACAGCCTCAATTGGTACAAGGAGATAAACCACAGCCAAGCCCAAAAAATTGCTGAGATCAGCCGGAACAATCCCCAGACGAAGACAGAGAAGTACCTGCTCACCAATCACACTCCTGCCTTCAAGATTGAGATCCTGAACCTTCACCAGAATGACTCAGGCTCCTACTACTGCGGGCTGATCACCTTCTTTGAACCTGATAAAGTGATGGAGAGCAACCGGTCCCAACTGGTTGTCACAGGTCAGCCTGGGGGCTGAGCTGATGGGGACAGGTCATTGGTGTCATCCTGTGGTGTTATGGCCCTAAGGCACACTGCAGTCTCAAGGGCACAAGGCAGGTCCTACCCTGCTGGGGGAGAACCTGGTGTGGGTCAGGAGAGCACGGCTCTGCCCTTTCCCCTCTCCTTTGCATGCCTCGTTGATGCGCAGGGACACAGGCTGTCCTGCATCCGCACTGCGGCTGGATCTGGCCCTGAGGCAGGAGGTCTCTATCCTGCTGGGGCTGTGTCCCCAGCAATGCTGCGGGGAGGAGCGAGTCCTTACCCATGGGTGGAGGCAGGAGACCAGTGCAGGGAGCTGCCTGCACCCCTGAACATCTCTTTTATTTGGGGACAGGGCTTGTGTTTGGGGTAGTGACCAGGGCTCAGACCCCTTGAACAGCTGGTGTTGGCGTAGATACTGTTCTTGAAAAACCATGCCCTGGGAGGATCTTGTAGCCCTATGGTGTGGGAGACTGAGATCTCGCAGGAAGATGTGCCATGCACTTGCTTGGCGGCATGGAGGTTTTGCAGGGCTGAAGATGGCCTTTTATAAAAAGGAAAAACACTGCAAAAGTTACTGTCTTTCACAACATTTCCTCCCAACATGAGCTGAAGCTGTGCTGTCTCCAGGATGCAGAAACAGCTGGGAGGCTTGGGGAAGCCGTGCCCTCCATGGGGCTCTGCTGGGCACGGGGTCATGCAACAGGACTGCAGTGCCCTGGCCCCTTGCACCCCAGCTCTCAGCAGTGTGGGATCATCCTCACCACCTGCAATGGGAAGGAATGGGACATGGCCAAAACTTCCACCATGTCATCCCAAATTCAGGGTCCCTAGAAGGATGGTGGGGCTGTAGCAGCCTGCCTGGGACTGAGCCCTTTCTGGGGATAGCCCCTGTGTTCTCCTGTTGACTTTCTCAGGGACTATAGAGGCCATTTTACACTCCTGACCTGCTGTTTTGTTCCCCCTTTTTTTGGATGGCTATTACAGCAGCCCCTGAGAAGATAAACGCCACCGATGAGCCTGAGATGGAGGAAGGCAATTCCCCGGACCACATCAAGGCTGTGCTGCTGGGCATCCTGCTACTGGCTGGGGCGGTTATTCTGCTGATCTTTGGCTACCTCACCATCACGTACAGGAGAGGAGGTATGATCCCTCATGGGGGCTGTGCTACACCAAGGGGATGGGGTCTGCCAGGGAACCTGATGGGGTGATGCTTACCCAACAAACCCAGCTTGAACCCAGGGGCAGCTGGATGCCTGCAGCTCCCTGGGGTACACAGGCAAGTTCAATGCACTAAACTCAGCTGTGGCATGTCCCCGTGGGACAAGTATCTCCATGCCTAGGGGAGAAGAGTGCTTTGGGCCACGCTTACCCTTCATGGAGCCCCCAGGCCACGTGCTGTGGCGCTGAACGACTTGTTAGCACGGTGTCTTAATGCTGCATATGAGTCCCTCCCATGCACCTTGCCCAGGCACCTTCAGGGCATCTTGTTGTCTCCTTGCCATAGCACTGAGCATCACCTTGGCCGTGCCACGGGCAGCCAGGGGTGCTCTCCCAGAGGGGACTCCTGAGGAATTGTACCCCACTAAACCCAATTAAACCCTAGACCATGGGCTGGTATCTCACTTGTCCTTGTAATGATCAGGGTGTTAGACCCTGAGTGGAGAAGGAGGAAGCATGGTGCAATGGTTGTGGTGTCCAGCACTCTCCTAGGACGTGGGGGCTGGACCAGCCCCAGCCCCAGGTGCTCACGTTGTCTTGGCACACAAGCATCTTCTAAGCAAATGTGTTACTTTGCAGATGTGCAGAAACCACCAAGTGAAAACACGCCAGCGGTGAGTTTTCTGTCTCTGATGCCCTGCCGTGCTGCAGGGAAGCATCGCGCCATCGCTGGGGTGCAGAGGGTGCAGGGCCTCCCTTTATCAGCCCTTCACAGGCTTCTCGCTTCTCCTGTCGTCTCTGATGCTGCAAGATCTTTTCTGCACAGCTACAACTGCTTTTTTGCACCTGCAGCACAGCCCCATCACAATCAAAAAACTGCCTGAGATAGGACGGGACCTCTGTAGTCCAACGCTTTGCTCAAAGCGGGGTTATCTTTGACAGTGGATTGTGTTGCTGTAGAAAATGGGAGAAAGTGTTCCCCCCTTGCCAAAATACATTAAGCTACAATTTCTCTTGCTGCAGCTAGTCCCTGTTTCCACTCTTCCCTTTGCTGGGCACTGCCAGGCAGAGTCTGGCTACATCTTCTCTCCAACCCCAATAGGTAGCTGAAGGCAACGACTAGGTGCCCCCTCGCTCTCCCCTCTCTGGGCTGAGCAAACTCAGTCCCAGGCTCTCCTCGAGCACCCTGTGCCAGCTTGGAGCCTGATGGAGAGGTGGGAAAAGGGCGTCTGGCATGACCCTGTCTTCAATGGCTGGGCAGGGAGGAAGCTCCACCTGGCTGAGAGGCAGAAAACTGAGACCCACATGGCCTCGGTGGTGATGCCGAGGCTCACGGTCTGGTTTCTCTGGGCAAATGCTATCCCAGGTCTATGTGTCTTTCTGTTTTGTATTGCGCTCACCCTCCTGGGATGCTTCAGAGCTGGTTTTGGCACTTGCTGTAAAAAGGGGGCTTGTGCTGGGGATGGTGGGTACCTCTGGATGATGAATCACCCTGACGGGTTTTCCTTGCAGAAGGAAGGGAAGCCCCCCATGGTGTCTGTGTCCACCGTGGACTACGGTGTGCTGGAGTTTCAGCGGGACCAGTGCACCCAGATGCCCTCTGAGACCCGACCGGTCGAACAGACGGAATATGCCACCATCATCTTCCCAAAGGAGAAACCCATCACGCTGGAGCAGGCAAAGAAACACCAGGACGAGAGGACTCGGCAGCTGCAGTTACAGCCCTGCTGAATGCTGGGGTCCCTTCTGGCCGGGGGATGCGGGCAGGGACAAGCTGCCCTGGCCCCTCGCTCCCACCACAGTTTGCTGTTGGGAAAAATCCAGCGTGCAAGGACTGGAGCAACAGAGGTGCCACTGCTGGAGTTGATATGGGACAGTCCTGGCCATAGTGGGGGTGGGTACCACGGGATGAGGAAGGTCCCTGCTGGGCTCCACATGCTGCTCTTCGCTCAGGGCAGGGACGATGGGCTGGGGCAGAGCAGCGATGCCAACAGGTCTGTCCCAAAGGTGATTTTACATCATGTCTTGGTTTTCTACCTCCACCCGGGGCTCTCTGGAGTGGCCACGCCGCTTCCCTCGCTCAGGTCTGACTCAACTGGCAAAGCATGACTGTGGGATGAAACTCTGGAGGCCAGAGCTGGAGTGGATCCTGGGAGATGCTGTTCGCGGGAGGCTGGGGCTGAGGGCTTCTGATTGCCCCGGGCAGAGACTGCCTTGTGTACTGCTATTTAAAGAAACCCCAGGGAAGCGGGAGGCTGGTTTTCCTCCTGTCTCCAGGCATTTTCCTCCTCTACAAGAGGGGAAATCTATCTCCCTCCACAGGGGGAGACAGATCCGGCCCTGTGGGGTGAATAAAGGGTTTCACGTCCGGGGAGTTTGTTGACTCGTGATGGCAAGTGCGTGGGCAGGCAAATAACGTCTCTTGGCAGCGTGCAGGCGAGAGCCGGGAGGCAGCAGCGTCTGTTGTGGTTCCTGGGCCTCTCTGTGTGATACACAAGCCGCTCTTCCACAGAGCTGCTCTTAATAATTTAGAGAAGCCGCCGCTCTTTTTCCTCTCGCCTGTCTGAGGCGGTCACCCAGGTGCGGCTGCAAACCAAGCACCCCCTTACCAGGCTTGTCTCAGGGCACTCGCCCAACTTATTGGGGATGAGCATCACTGCTGTGCTGGTGGCCTGGGTGCCATCAGCCGGGGCAAAGCTCACAGCGTGGTGCTCAGTGCAGCTTTCTGGCTCCAAACTTCCATTTTCCCTCCTGAAAGTGATGCCGGGGCCGTGCTGCCTGCCAGAAACCAGAACGGAAAGAAGTGACAGCCGCTTGAGAGGGGAGAAACCTCAGTAAGGAGTGGCTTTGGAGGCAGCAGAGACCTGCCAGGAGACCATGAAAGCCAGCGGAAATAGAGGAGAGTCACTTGCATCTCACACCTCAGTGTCACTGTCAGCAGGTTTCTTTTTCTTTTACCCCTAGTGAAACCAGCGCAGCCCTGTGGGAGCCAGCCTAGGAGCCGGGTGGATGGTGAGATGTACCAGGCACCACAGTTTGTCCCCTGCGGGGGCTGGAAAGTCCCTGAGAAACCTCCACAGGGGAATAGGTGGGATGAACATCCATCTGGTGGGATGGCTTTCACCCTTTCTCAGGGCAGGAGAGTGGATGTGGTGGCCCCCATTGGTCCCTGGCTCCCAGAAGCCACCGTGGGCAGTGCTGTAACTCCCACAACATTCACTCATGCCAATGCATGGCTCAACCCTTTGGGGCTTTTTGCAAGCAGCAGCCCTGCTCCTTGCCCCAGTGGCTCCGGCAGAGACCTGCTGTGGCCAGACAGGCTCGGCTTGCCCGGAAAGCTGAAGCAGGAGGCAGCCGCAGCAGGCAAGAAGCGGGAGCTCAGTCAGCAGTTTTGTTTTTGGCTTTCCCGTCAGACACGACATCGGCGAGAGGGTGGGCCCTGCTTCAAATTTTCCGTCCTGCCTCTTGGGCAGCGGAGGTGCTGGGTCTTCATCCCTTCCTGCATCCTCTCATTGCAGCCATGGCTCCTCCAGGGGCAGTCAGGGCTGGGTCCCTTCCCCTCTCAGCAGATGGTGGTTTGCAGCCAGCCAGAGGCTCCCAAGCTGGCCAGTGGGGCTGGAGGTGAAGCAAAAGCATCTCCCACTCCCATTGGGGATGGGAGAGCACCCAGCTGGTGGCAGTGTCTGTGCCCCTCCAGCTCTCTAGCAGCCTGGCTGTGATCGTGCCCCTTGAAGAGAGAAAGGCTGGGGCTTGGGGACATGTGGGATGAGTGGTGGGGATGCTTCCAGGCACCATGTCCCATCCCTGTTTGGAGGCATGGGAGCCCAGTGCCAGCAGAGACCCGAGCTACGTTCCCTTGTGCTGGGCATGGCACTGGCTGTGCCGACCAGAGCAGGAGCGGGGCTGGGATGAGCTGTGGGTGGGATGCAGGTTTCAAGCTCCCAACTGAGCATCCCTGAACCAAGCAGTGCCCTGAGATGGGTGTCAGCCCCCACGTCCCAGCACCCTGCTTGGGGATGGGGAGCGAATCACCTTTGTGTGCAGGAACTACTCTTGTCTTTCCATGCAAGCCAGGAGAGCAGCTGCTGAGCGTTTTGACTCTCCCTCCAGAGTGGTGATTGTAGTTCAGTCTTCCTGGAGTCACTGCGTGGGATCTGGAGGAAGTTATCTTACCTCCCATCCTGAGAAGTCCCCAGTTCTAGCTTTCACAGGTCCACCATCCCACATCTCACCTTGCCCTATACCTCCCTCCATATCACAGCATTCCTGCTTTTGCCCACCACTGCACCCATACCAGCTGCCTGCCTGCTATTTGCGCCAACTGGCAGGTTTATGCCCCTTTTCTCCGCTCCAAATTAAGCAGGGACCCAAGCAAACTCATTTCCACCTATGACACTAAGGTTTGCGTCAGGTTTTCTGTGCAAGGCTGAGCTGACACCCTCAACTCCTTTGGCTTTCCATGCCTGCACCAAGAAGGGACTGGGCTGCGATGGGCCCGGTATGGTTTTGGGGTACATCCTTTCTGCCGCAGCTGCTTTGTTGGCTCTGGAGGGGCATGGGTAGCACAGTTTCAGCGGTCTTTGGTTTAGGCTGTGGAGAGGAGGTTTGCTGCAGGGTGGTTAGGCAGACCCCACCACCTGGCTCTGGTTTTTGACCTCACTCCCTGTGGTGTCACAGCCGCTGGGGCTAACCCTTGTGCCTCAGAGCCACTGGCCACTGACAGAATAAGAGCTGGGTCCCAGTTTGGTCCTCAGCATCCCATTTTGGGAAAACTGAGGTTTACAGCAGTGCAAGCAGGAGAAGAACAAGACCCTGTAAAATTAGATAGCACCTGGACCTGACTCTTCTGTGCTCTCAGCATGTGCCGTCTCCGGGAATGGCTCCTGCAAGGTCAGAGGGGACAGGGTGTAGGTTTGGGTCTGCCCACCCCTTTCCTACTGGCATCGTGATGTGAGTGATGGTGGACGTTCCTGACAGCTCCTTCCCCCATGCTTTGCGCTCACAAGCGCCCAGCAGCCAAACTGGGGAGGTTCCATGTTTTTTTCCACCCTGTGTCACCCCAGAGCAAGCACCCCCAGCCTGGCTGTGCACCCTTTAGTGCAAGCACACACAAATGCTCATGCACGCACAAACGGGCACACAGCTCCCCATGCAAATTTGTGCGCACACCCCCAGATTTGCCCAGCTACTGTGGGCCAAGTACACGCAGACACGCAGCCCCAGCCACACCATCCATTGCTGCAGTTCTCCCCCTGCCAGGACCCGGCTGCAGCCGAGCGGGCGGCTGCAGGCGCCGAAGCTGCTGCGTTTCCTGCGCACTCTGGTCTGGCGGTTAGAGCAACCGCTTCCGACGACGGCCACCCGGCGCTCCCCCGAGGAGTGGCTGCCACCACCGTCAGTGCCAAAAATGCTTTGTCAGCTCCCTGGGACCGCACATCAGCAGGGACCTCCAGAGAGCAGAGCTCATCCCTGGTCCCACGCCGGGTTCTTGCAGATGGGGAATGTCCATATCCTGCTGGGAGACCTCAGAGAGCCGGGACTGATCCCTGTCAGCATGTGCAGGAAGCTGGATGTGTGCCTTCAGCCTACCCCTAAGCAAGCAAAATCCTCTATACATGTGCTTGAGAGCCAGCCTGGCTCCTTATATACCCCAGCCTTGATTAAAGGTGATTGGGAACAACATGTCAGCAAGTATCCCTTAAAGAAATCTGAGCCCAAAATCTAAGTCTTAAGAAAACTGGGCAGGCAGATGAAGATGGAGAAAAAGTCCTCTCCTACTGCTTGCAGGTCTTCAAGGAGAGCCGTGCCATAGAGGAGAAACATGCTATTCCTGCAAAATGGGACATTGCAGAAGCCAGGGGGAGAAGGGGTGGTCAGGTCATGTGGCAGTAAGGTCACCTACGAGTGAGCACTGTCCTGGTCTCTGGGAGGTTTCAGAGCTGAGTTTTGGTTTGGGAGAGGTTGGGCTGGAGGTGCCACAGCCGGGTGTGTGAGTTATTTGGCTCCTGGGTTAACGGAGTGATCTGTGGGTGGGACTGGTCAGTTGGGCACTACAGTATGGGAGCATTGCCATGGTCTTGGCTTGCTGGGAAAGTGTCTGTTGATCCTGGAAGAGGCAGGCTGGGTTGAGCTGGTGGGTGCCGTGGTTGGTGCTGGGAGGGATGGGCTGCTGGGCAGGTTGCCTGGGCCTCTAACCATGGACAGCTTGCACAGCCCTGGTGTGTCCTGAGGGGTCCAGGCCCACAGCATCTCCTCCATCCTGTCCCACTGAGAACCTCTCCCTGCCTGTCGCCAAGCCTGCTGTAGGCTTGCAGAATATCTGCGTTTCCTCCCACCGCCCTCATTTTGCTTTCTCTAGTTTTGTTTTGAGTCGGCTCCAGGGTTTCTCCTTCTCTCTCTTCTTTCCTTTGTCGGGATGTGCTGCTCAAGGAGGGTGCCGGCAGGCTGGATGCTGGCGCCCAGGGGCTTGGAGGGCCAGGCACAAGCCCTCGGCCTGCCCGCTTCACCACCCCCAAGACCAAAACCACCACCCACAGCACGGGGGCAGAGCCTTGTCGGAGGGGGTCGAGCTCTCTCCTTACACCCGGAGGGACCATCGCGATGCCCACTAGATGAACAGGGAGCCCAAACCCATTTGGGGTGGTACCTGCTTGCATCTTCACAGCCACATCCTCCCTTATTCTCTCCCTGTTGCTTGGCACGCCTCTCCATCTCAGAAGTGCAGGGTGATGGGGCAGTGTCCCCTCTCTGCAGTCCAGCTTGGGCATATCCCTATTTCCAGAGGATCCCCTTTGCCTGAAATCCACCCTGGGACAGGAGGACTTTTCTACTTGAAGGGCTTGAGTATTAAGACAGTCCAGCCTGGAAGGGATCCTACAGCTGTTGCTTGTCCCTAGTTGTGGTGGGTTTCACTGTGATGAGGTGACAACCATTCACTGTCAACAGTGGCAAGGTTGGAGGGGGACAGGGGTGCAGAGAACTGGTGTGGAACCGTGTCCCAGGAGCATATTGATGCGCAATTCACCATCTGCTTCAAGGAAGGGGAAAAAAGAGGATCCAGGAAATAGTAGATGAGTCAGTCTGCCTCCGAACCAGAAAGCCGCTGGAACAAATTAGTAAGGCCACCAAGTGGTAAACACCGAGAGGGCAGTGCTGGGGCTGAGAACAGATTTAGCAGGAACACGTTGTGTCAACCAACCTCATTTTCTCTTCATTAAGGTGACGGGCTGGGTACTGCAGGGAAAGTGGGAGTGATGCTATCTTCGTGCTGCCTTATGTGATGTTCTCACAAGCAAATTAAGGGAATGGGAAATTCTGCTACTGTGAGTGGATGGCTACTGAAGAAGCTATATCCCATGAGCAGTTATCAATAGCTTGTGACGGCAGACACATCTAGCAGAGGTTTTCTGGGGAAGCATGGCTCAAATGAAGGCAATATGCTACTGCGGAAGGGTGTAGGGGCCATCTGGGAGGTGGGTTAGAAATAAAATTCACCCTGATGACCTGGAGAAAAGAGCAGAAATGCCCTGAAAGAATGACTGATGGAAAAGAACTGGGTATATTTAGTGCAGGAAAAGATGAGGGAAGTTTTCAGAGTGGGAAAAAAGCCCTGGTGTGAAGCAAGCAGTGAAAGACAGAGACGTGTTTAGGGTTATGCCCTGTTGCTCAGATGGCAGTTCCATCTGTCTTGCAAGCCTTGCTGTGCCCACAGACACAGCATCCCTGCTGCTGAGGGATTGTCCTGCTCTGCCTGGGGACCGGGGTTGAATGTCCCTTTCTGCTCTTCCCAGGGACTGCTGGCAGGATGGAGCCACCTGGGTATGGGGTGACCCCAAAGGGAAGGGTTGGATGTCTCAGCAGGGATGGGACGCATGTGGGACAAGCGGGACAGTGTGGGCACTTTGTCCCTGGGCTGGAGGGGCAGGGGACGGGGAGGCTGATGCACAGCGAGAAATGGAGAGGAGGAGAAAGAACTTTGGGAAACCTTCCTCCTCTCGCCTGGGCGGCTCACCCGGGGGTGGGAGATGAAGTCAAAAATAATTTCAGGCTGTGTGAAAGCGGCAGGGGAATTACCGCCTGGGCTGCACCTTGTGTTTGCCTCCTTCATGCATCTGGCGGAGGAGCTACGACCAGTATGCCGGGATGGAGAGGATTGGCAGGGTCTGTCCCCAGCAGGTCCGGCCAGCCCAGCAGGGTCATGCTGGGGCTGGGACAGGGATTGTCCTTGGTCCCTGCCGAGGCCAGGCTGCGGGAGGACCTGCAGGAGCATCTTTTGTTTCCAGGTGGGTACCTGTAATTGTCAAGGTACTCAGGCAGCGCTGGGAGGTGTATGTGAAGTGGAACAGGACGTCAAAGCAGTTTCGGCTCTGTGGGTGGCTCTGGGAAAGTCCCTTTAGTAAAAGCAAGTCAGAGGCTTTAATAGAGGGACCAGCGCTGAGCTCCTTCTCAGAGATGACTGAGAGGGCTCAGTGCATCGTGAGTCGTGATTTGACTTGTGTTGCCATGACGTAACGGGGGGCTGGTTTCCATCACAGCCGTGTTTTGGAGGCAGGGGACCATCCCCATGCCTGGGGTACCACCGGACCCCCGTTGAGCTGTGTGCCTGAGGGGTGGTGTTTTGCCCTCCCCGGGTGGGCAGCATGGGGAACAGTGTCTGCCCTGGCGGGGAGCATCCCTTTTCCCCGCAGCAGCAGCCTCGGGGAGGAAGGGCTGGGCTGAAACCACAGATCCCCCAGATGAAGTGATCGGTTTGTTTGGGTGAATATGAGAGTGCCAGGAGAGAGGGCTGCCTCCCCAGGGGGGGTCCTTCTCCTCCTCCAAATAACTCAAGGTGTTCGACACAGCCATGGCTGCCTTCAAAGTAAAGGGGAGATATTAAAACCGTTAGGTTTTTCCTGCACTCAACCACCCCCAGGTAAATCTCATCCCCTAACACAGGGGTCCAAGCGGATGGGCAGATGGCACAGGGCAGGTGATCCCATCCTGGTCACCTGTTGGCTCCCCATACCATGCTGTGGCATGATGATGCCAGGCACTGCATGGTGCCAGCTTCCTGCACTAGGAGATTTGCTGCCCTGGAGACCTCTCTGTGGCTGGCTGCACAAAGGGGTCTTCTGTAGTGAACCTATAGAAGTGGGGTCCCTGTGCTCTGAGAAAGGAGTAGGAGGGTGGGCAGGGACATCTGCTGCTCCCTCTCTTTTTCCCCACGCACCAGACCTGAGCCAGGGTTGTCCCCCTGTCCCCATCTGTGAGCATCAGAAATGCTGGTGGGACAACACCTTCTACACTGTCCTGCTATAGGGTGCTGTCCCAGCCCAAATGGGACCCCATGTCCCCATGGTGGTGCTCTTGAACAGGGGGTGACTCAGGTCCTATCCACAGGTTAGGGCTTTGTTAGCTCTCTGTAAGGATCCTGAAGACCTTGGCTTGGATCCTCTGTTTCCAGGAAACCTCCTTTTCTTCTTTCTAGTTCTACTCCAGATTGTAGCATCAAGGCATAATTAAGGGTGGAAGGACCTCAAACCAGGGAAGAACCTCAAAGCTGAAGATGGGCTCTGCCCCAGGACATTATCACCTCTTAACACTCTCACAGGAGGGGCAGTGCATGTTGTGAAGGTGCTGGACGGCTCTTGGTATAAAATAACTCACTGGTTTTTACCTTCCAGCAGCAAAGACCAGAGGCTGCCTGCCAACCTGTAGTAACTGGGACTTATCTACCTCCTCTGCCACCCTTTTGGGATCTGGAGGATGAGCCTGATGTGCTGGTGCGTCTTAAGACCTCAGAGCTGCTGTCACCTACTGCCAGCAGCCACTGTGCCCCTCTTGCAATCCTGCTGCCCCAGGTGTCTTTTGGGGTGCCATGGAGACATACTTCATTTGACACCAATGTGAAGTATTTTGAGCCTGATTCCTAGATCCTTCTGCCCGCCTCCCTTTTTTCCTTTTTTTTTTTTTTTTTTAAGCAGAGCTCTCTCCTACTGATGGCTTTAATATCCCCCAGTCTTTGCATTAAACTCTCTCTGCTTCTGGGAGCCTGAGTGATGCTCCGGACACTCAACATGAGGAGCTGCCATCTTTCCATGGTGGCTTCATCCTCAGCAGCCACCTGGCACATTTTCCCCAAGGCCAGGCATTTTGGGGAGTTTTGTGCCTTCTCTGTGCCCAAGAGGGTCCTCTGAAAGCTTCAAGCTAGACAAGATTGTTTTATTTCAATGGCAAGCTAAGCTTGCTTCATCAAGCTGCAGATCTTCCCCTAACTCAATACCAGTTATCATTTGGCATCTTGGCTAACCTGCTCCCCATCCTGCATCGGTCTCCGTGGGATGTCCTGGGGACCTGCGCACCCGGAGAGGGGTGAGCTGGGGGGCAGAGGGCTGCAGGCAGCCCCGGCCCCGCTGTTTATACCTTCCCTGGGTGCTCACGGCTCAGAGCACACCTCACCTCTTTCGGTTTTACGTGCGGTGCCATCCTCCCTGACTTTCCACCCTGCGGTTTCACGTCAGGCCTTTTTCTGCTCGAGTTGGCTGAAAGTTGTTAAAAACAGCCCGTGCTTGGTGGCAGCTATCGAGAGAGATAAGGCTACCTGGGGCTTTATCAGCTGCTGAGTTATGCGTTTTTGGTGGGTTTCACTTCTTTTATTCCTACGCTAGGCACAGTCTCCGCTGCTACTATGGTAGTTATGGGGACGGGCAGCCTGGCAGGGCATTTCGTTTCCAACCTCTCTGCCTATGGACAGAACAGCATCACGAGAGCACGGCTTCAGCAGGGTCAGGGGTTCATGTGTGGGGCTTGGGGAAGCCCACCTCGTCCTTGCTTTGGGGAACATTTCACCTGACCAGGACCTGGTGCAACGTCAGCAGAGCCTGTTGGCACAGGGATCGGGATGGGGCGGTGCTGCTCATGTGGGAGCAAAGGTTCCCCTCTCCAAGCACAAAGACATTGTGCAAAGAGGAAAAGTTAGGGGAAAAGACAGTTGCACACATATATTGACACTCAGAAGCTGCAAGCTTGACCTGCGAGCTTGGTCACTGCCTCTTCCCCAGCCCCAGGTGGGACCATGAGGACTTGGCAGGACATTTTTGCGGAGAAGATTGCAGATATGCACTTGACAGAGCCATGGATGCTTCAGGAAGATGATACCCTGCAGGTGCATGTCCTCGAGCCTGGATGGAAGGAATTTGTGCAGCGCCGTGCTCTTGGGAGGTAGGGGCTGCCAGCTCGGTCCCTGTCGGAATGGGACTGGGGATGGTGGGCTGCCATGTGGACCGTCCCTTTCTCAAAGTTTGCTTGTGGGAAACAGCTTTGGACACAAAAGGGGCAGTCTGGAGGCTGGTGAGGCTGGGAGGCATTTTCCCATTTTGTTCCGAGCTTGGCAGGTTATTGCCAAACTGGAAAAAAATCACAATAATTGGAGGGGAGGGGAGTGCGGCAGCTCCACAGGGCCAAAGGGCAGCTGGCATTTGGCCAGTTTTTTTCCATGTTGGTGTCCAGATACAAAGAGCAGGGGTAGTTCTACCACACTAGAGACAAATCTTCTGGGTTTGCACCCAGAGGCTGAGGAGAAGGGGAGTCGCTGTCTGCTGGGACATGGGGCAATGCCTGAGCAGTCCCTGCATCTGCACCAGGCTGTGGGGTGCAGGAGCAGAGAGAGGCTGTGGCCCTGCACAGCTGATGAGAGGCCAGAGGCCCCATCCAACCATTTAGACCCCAGGCAGGACCCTGGGCATTGACCAGACACCCTGCCTGGCTGGCAGGAAATGGAGACCTTGGCTGCCAGTCCCCACATGGATTGTGCAAAACAAAGAGATACAGGTTGCACACCTTTTGGCTCCTCAAGACATCTCACCTTCCCCGCAGCTTCCACCCACACCTTCCTTCTATTTTTCTTCTTTTTTTTTTGACCCCCCCATGCCTGGCCTTGACGTTGGCTTTCCACTGAGCTGTGATGACCTGGCATGGGTGAGGGGCTGGAGCCCCAAATAGACTTGGGGCTTGATGCTTCCCGCTTCAGGGACCCCTGATCCTGGCAGTGGGGCCAGGATGGGCTAGGAAAGGGGACAAGGATGGTCCCAGCAGGCAGCCTGGCTCCTAAAATCTTTAATGCTGGGGCTGGCCCTGAGCTCACGTTTGTATTGAATTGCCCAGACTGGCATCATGCTGTTATGGGGAGGACAGTTGGGTGTAAAACTCACATGGGTGAAGTTAAACCATCAGCCCTGGCTGCCCTGGTCCCTACTGATGGCGTGGGAAGCTGCCGGCTCAGTATGGGGTGACTGAGATGAGCTGGTCTCCTCCGTGCCCTGGCAGGTTTCGGTGCTCCCAGTGCTTGCAGGAGTGGTCTTCGGCCAAAGTGCACATCCTGTTCCACATGTGCCGGTGCCCGGGACAGGGCACAGTACGGATGCGAGCCTTTCGCCAGGCGTGCAGGCGGTGCCCTGACCCCAGGCTGGAGGAGGCTGAATTCAACCAGGAGACCGTGGAGAGGCTCCTGCACAACCTGGTGCTGAAGATCCTCCAGTACTTCTACCACCTCCCAGTCCAGCCCTCTGACCTCCTGGAAGTCGTGGTGGACGCGCTGGTGGCGGGGCCACACAACAGCGATCGCTGCGAGGGCTGCCAGCTTGGCATTTGCAGCAAGTCAAGGCCAGCCCCAGCGTCGGATGCCTGGAAGCCCTCGATGGCCACGGCCCATCACACCCCGAAACGCCAGGGCAGGAGGCCCCGTGCAACCCCCAGCCGCCACCCCTCGCCCTCCAATTGCAACTTCCTCTGGAAACGCTGGTGCTGCATCGGCATCCTTTTGCTCTGTGTTTTGGCAGTGCTTCTCTTCATCCTGCTTTATTTCATCAAGGACTAGTGGGAGCTAGGGCTCGCAAAGAGGAACAGGAGGGATGGCCCAGGGGGCTGATGGAGCGCTTGGAAAATTGGGTGCCCAAGGCCAGCCCTCCCTTGTGGTGTGGCGAGGCTTCCCCGGATCGTGGGGGTACAGGGACACACTGGGGTGCTTCAGCCAAGCACCTCGTCCCACAGCCCTGGGGAGCCTGGGGGGTCTGATGGTTTCTTATGGGACATATTCAGCGTGAGGAAGACCCTCAGCTGCCCCATGCGACATCTGGAGTGTACTTGCAAGAATAAAACAAGCCCTCAGCCCGAGGATGCATTTGTGCTTTTTAATTTTTCCAAAGCCTTTTCTAGGTACGTGTGAGCAGCTTGGTGGGAAGCTGGGGGCTGCCTTTATCCGCCAGCTGGGCTCAGCTTCCAGGGAGACACATCCTGATGCTCTCCTGCCTTTGACCTTGGTGGAACTGGGCACCCAAAGCAACTCAGGGGCACCTAGAGCAAAGTCACGGGGATCCAGTGCCTGCGGAGGCTGGCACTGCCTCCTATGAGCTGTGTACAGCAGCATCTGCCCTTGCCCTGTGCACCCGTGGATGTCCTTTGTGCCACCAGGGCCAAAGGGATTGCTTTGTCCTCCAGAAACATCTGGGTGCTGCGCTTTCGCAAGGGGACTCTTTATCAGGGAGTGTAGTGATAGGATGAAGGGTAATGGTTTTAAACTGAAAAATTTAGATTAGATATTAGGAAGAAATTCTTTACTGTGAGGGTGGTGAGACCCTGGTGCAGGCTGCCTAGAGAAGCTGTGGCTGCCCCATCCCTGGAGGTGTTCAAGGCCAGGCTGGATGGGGCTTTGAGCAACCTGGTCTGGTGGGAGGTGTCCCTGCCCATGGCAGGGGGGTCGGAACGAGATGGTCTTTAATGTCCCTTCTAACCCAAACCATTCTATGATTCTATGACTATGGCTTTGAAAAACACCCTGGCAAACACAAACCCCTCCCAGCTGGCTGGGCACCCTGCCGTGGGGGCAAAGGGTGCCCAAGATTGGCAAGCGTAAGAAGGCTGCGGCAGCAAGTCCCAAGTCTCTGCTCTGTTAGGTCAGTCATGGGGAAATTGCACTTATTGGGCTACAGGATCTGGGCAAAGGGGAGGATGCTGATTCCTGCCTGCTGCTACTTTGCCCTGCAGGGCTCAGGGGGCCTGATGGGCATCATAAAGTTGGGAGGAAAACTGTTGTTCCCCTGCAGCCTGACACCCCTCAGACTCTTACCTTCCCCGCAGGGGAGATGCTAGGCTCCTGCAGGACTTACCCATGAGGACAGCATGTTCTGGGCGCACGACTTGGGCGCAGAAAACCAAGGTGAAAAACACCCAAGGTGAGCGTGCGGTTGCCAGCCCACCACCGAGCCCTGGATGGGTTTAGAAGCAACTCAGGAGACATCACTCCCTGTTGTGCCTGTGCTGTCCTCATCGTATTTTTCATTTTTATTACATACCACATCTCACAGAGAGGCTGGCCGGGGGCTTCTGGCTGGTGAATGACTTTTATTAACTCCATCAACTTCCCAGCTTGTGCCGATTTGGTGGCACCAGGCACCTGACAGTGCTGGGATGCCAGCTGCTGGGGTGGGGGTTTGTAACAACCCCCACCCCCCAAACTGAGCTGCACCACTCTCTTTGCTGTGTTCTCTGGGGTTCATACACTGCCTGGGTGGTTGAGGAGCAGAAACCAAACAGTGGGGGAGCTGCTGCTGCTCACCGTGAGTAGCAAGACAGCTACTGAACAACCCCCAGACTACTCTGGGCACTGAAATTGTTTTTTGGGCTGTCTGGCAAACGAGGGCCAGACCTGCAGAGCCACCGAGGCAGCTGCATCCGTCCCCTACTGACTCTGCAAATGCTTTGATGTTGAAGATGGAGATGGTAGAATAGATTTCATGACTGAATTAATGGAAGAAAGATGGGCTGAAGGAAAGGCAATAACCAAACCCAGCATCACCGGTGCAGCTTGCACAGGATCAGGCCATGGCTACGCAGCTTCTCAAGTGCTCTCCTCCCTTCTGTGTCCTGCTTGCACTGCTTATTGTGGGTTTGCTTTGTTTTGCTGGTGTAAGGTTCTCTCGTATTTTCACATATGCAAGCTGCAGGCTATTGGTTAAAAAAATCAAAATGATAAGAAAATCCTGTGTGATCCAGGGGCCACGCGGATTTTGTTTCTTAAGCTCTCTGTCCTGCTTGTCCCACCAACTCTCCCCATTCCCCAGCACCTTCCCTCCACCGCCGCCTCTGCAGCCCTGGCCGTGGAGCCAGTAGATGGAGCTGCAAGATCTCCGGCACTGCACTGGGAAGCACTGGGACCAGCGACTCACCAGTACTGGGACAGGCCAGCATTCCCCAGATGAGGGGTGCCCATCCCTGTGCCCAGCTGTTTCCCTGTAGCATGGTGCCCCCAAACCATACCCTACGTGGGTACGGTCCTGGTCTGTGGATGAACTGGTCTCTCGCTGTGATATTCTACTCTTGGAGCACTGGAGATGCACATGATGCAAAGCGTAGGGCCTCAAAGCCCTCCTGGTCCCCAGCTTTGCCTGAGGGACAGTGATGCCATGGCAGCAGGGCTGGGGACCGTGTGGTGCCACCAGCAGGGACCTCCCCAGGTAGGAGAGCCAGCATGACCTGTCCCCCTTGGAATGAATATCAGTGATGTCCCGAGCATTTTTGGCAGGGAACTGTGTCTGAGGGAGTTCTTGGGACCCAAAGGGTCTCGTGTCTGAATGGACCTGTCTTTCTGGAGGATGCCTCTCCTTGCTTGTGGCAGCGGAGGCTGAGTGGCTCTGCTGGGGAGGAGGAGGCTGATCCTGCAGCTGGGACCAACTCCCTTCCCTCCTGCGCAGCTCTCCCCGCGCTGGGAGCAGCCCACCCTCTCCCCGCCGGCGTTATGTCATGAAGCAGAGACGTGGCCAAGTTTCTTGCTGCCATTGCCCGTAGCCCTCTTCTTTCCATGCTGAGGTTTTCCCAGCCCCAGCCATCATGTCTGGCTGTCTGCAGCCTCCTCAACCACCCAGCTGCTGAGGGGGAACTCCCTTGCCTCCTCCTGGGAAGCCAATTCTGGTGGAGACCGCATCCCTGCAGGGGTCCTTGTTTTCTTGCTTGGGTCTGTTACGCTCTTTTACAAGGGCAGAGCCATCCCTCACCCCCCCTGCAATGCCCTCTGCACACACTCCGCGCTCCCCCACCCACAGCCTTGCGTGCTTTTTCCCTGGTCCCCTCCCCGACGCTGCCTGCCTGCCCGTCTTATCGCGCTGAGCGCGCATGTCCCCTCCATCATGCAGCCCCTTCATCCCCTCCCCATTACTCAGAGACACCCTGATGGCTGCATGCTCAGCCACAGCCTCATTTTTGGGGTCCTTCCAGGATACACCCTTCTGATGTGCAGTTGTGCCCGTCTCCCACTTGTTTCTTAGCAAACTGCCCTTCAAAGTGTTGTTTTTCGTGGCTCTTGGCACTTTTGGAGCTCAGAGCAAGCCCCCATGGCTCTGCTCATCCCCCAGGGATGGTGAACAGTGGCCAGCCCCCCAGCTGGCATAGAGACAGCGAGCCCATCCCAGGCAAGGCATCTGAGGGATGAAGGATGCTCTCTCTCCCTGTGGGTCCATGGCAAGTCCCAGCTGTCCCCCCTGGTCCATCTGAGGTTGGGCTCTGATGCAGCCAGCCCTCAGCTCATGCCTGGCACTCACCCGCAGCCAGGGATGGGCAAACCTTACCCAGGGACCTTTTCCTGGCCTTTCACTGCAGCCAGACTGATAAATCGCTGTCTCCGCACCCGTCTCCCTGGAGAGAAGCTCTCACCGCTCCAGCAGCAAATGCAAAGCCCATTGTTGCTCTCGCTTTTCTCCTCTGCTGCCCTCTCCTAGCCCTCCCTGCAGCCAGCCACGGTGGCTACGGGGCACAAAGGGCTGGCACTTGGCAGCACGGCGGCTCGGTGAGCAGGGGGCGAGGGCCGGGGATTTCCCATCAGAGCTATCGACGGGAGGCGGAGGAAAGTCTGTATTTATGACTGATCTATTACAGGGCAGCAATATTTTTTAACTTTCCCCGGAGCTGTCTGGGCTCAGGTCCTACAGCTGATGGTTTAATGCTCAGGGGGCCATGACTTGATGTTGCTTTTTCTCTCTCCTCCCCTTCATCCCTCTGATGCCTCTGGACATGTCAGCAGACCTGTGAGTGAGGGAGCCAGACCCGCCGCCCTCCTCCCCGTTGCCAACCCAGAGGAGCTCAGTGCTGTTATTTCAGTTCTGTGCCGTAGCAAAATAGGGATCAATAACCCAGCTCTCAGCCCTGGATCCAGGCACAGGATAGGAAACAATGCCTGTGATTTTAAGCTCTCTCCAAAGGCTGGATTTCCACAGCCTGTGATGTGGAGAAGAGATGCCCGGCAGAGCTGTGTCCCTGCCTCGGCTCCTGTCTCTGCGTGCTGCAGAGCCTCTGCTGTGAAGACGCACGCTTTCAGTCTGACAGCTACTGGGGACGGGCTGATTTTTCACCCCTTTTAAAGCAAAAGTCACATACCTGTTATTTTTTCTGCATGTCAATTGAACCCAGATTTAATTGCTATTCTCAGCATACAGGTTGCTGCACTCTCCTCCTGCCACCGCCCCCGTCTTCAGCAATGTGCTAAGGCTATAAATAATTGAAGAGCAGGATCTTGGTTTTTTGCTGTTTTTTGCAATTTGTATTCACGGCTGGTTGGGGTCTGTCTCAGCCCATGGAGCTGCGTGGGCCATGGCTGAGCAGCCGTTGGGGTGAGGGACATAGGGAGAATCCCCCTGGGCGCGCAGGCGTCCGTGGCGGAGACTTGCAACCAGCCTTGACCATGTCTCGCTCAGAATAAAAGCCTCAGGGCACAAACCCAGAATGTATAAAGTTTTATTTTGTTCTCAGGAGGAAGATTCCGCTGAACCATCCTCACATGACATCGGATATTTTACAGAATGTAGTATCAAAAAAGAAAAAAAAATAATATATAAAAATACCTTGTAGTTACATGATATAGCCAAGAGTACAGTTCTTAGCATGTCTGCAAGTTCGACCTTCCTTAGGCCTTCTGCTCCTCTACATGCTCTACAAAAGTTTTTTTGGACAATAGCAAAATGGCAGAGTGACGTGTTCACTGTGGACTCCTATCTTGCATGGACAAGCCAAAGGAGGAGGAGGAGGAGGACAGGCTCGAAGGAGGCCACAGGCACACAGAGAGGACAGCAGGCGATTTTTGCTTACAGCTACAGGAGGGCTTTGCTGGCAAGTGAAGGAGATGATCTCCCCACTGAAGGAAGGTAAGCTCACCTGACCTTGTTCCTTGGCAGGGCTTATTTGTCTCATGGGCCATGGAGGGAGGCTGGGGAGATATGAATCCTTCTGGTGTGTTGGGTGAGTTGGGGTCAGTCTAGAATGACTTGGATACCTGCAATAGGCCAGAATAGTCATGAGCAAACACTGGACACCATCAATAACCTGTAAATCAGCCAAATCAATGGCCTTAAAGCAGTTAAAAGGGACTAGGTTTCTGCAAGAATGAATGCACTGCCATGCAGGACTACTGAGGCCCCTAAAGAAGATGTGAAACCCCAAGGAAAGGCATTTTATCTGAAATGATTCTGCTGAAAATAAGTATTGCTTAGGTACAGCAGATGTGATGCTGTCTCCTGTGTTGGAAAACTTTCATTGGGAGGTCTGCTGTGGCTGGAAACCATTCCAAGAGCTAGCCTGGGGAGAGGACTGGAGAGGGCCTGAGGTGAAGGAGGGCTGGAGAAGTTTTGGTGGCTGGAAGTGAGCGTGACACTGAGTTCAAACCCTGCTCCCTGTCCTTGTGTCCTCTGTGGGGCACCCATCCCACATGGTGGGGTAAAGGTAGCCCATTTAAGTTGGTGTCGTCTTGGCAGCCATTAGCTTGTCAGCCATGACTGAAGTTTAATGTTAATGTGGGTGTGTCCTCACATCCCTGGGGGCAGGTGGACATCACCTGAGATGCCATCAGGCAGGGACCTTTTTTTACAAACAGAAATAGTAGCAAACCCCCAGGGCTTTCTCACTGCTCCTTGCACAGAAAAGGTGGGGGACCTGTGAGGTTCAGACCTGCCCAGCTGGGTTTCCTGTGCTGTCCATAGCCTCTGTAGCTCTTACAGTTGTGTGAGCTGAAGGGAAGATCGGGCTGGAGAGCCACAGGAATGGGCGCAGTTCTCTGTGCATGGCCCAAACCTTTGGTGGCAGGGAAATGCTGCCTCCATTGCTGTGCCTTTGTCCTGGCTTGGAACGGGGCTCTCCAGGAACATGGGTAGCACAAGCTGAGGACGCCGGCTGAGATCTCGCCCTTCGCTCCCTTCCCCCAGCTCCCTAGCAAGCATTTCCTAAGAGCACAAGCGAAGGGACGTGGGACCAAGCGAAACAAATGACGTGGAGGGCTGGCAAAGGCCTGGCGTGTGCTGAGCATTGTGGCTACTGCTTGCGAAAGACCAGAGTCTGGAGCATATTAAAAAACAACAACAAGAAAGGGAGCTGCGGCAACAGGCTGCTTAATCACTCATCTCTCCAGCTCCGGGTCCAGAAATGTCCATCTCTCTGAGGAGCCTGTTTTCTTCTCCACCCAGTCTACATAGTTGGAGACTTTGGTGTAAACACCATACACCTGCTTGCTGCCGCACTCCTCTGGGCCACCCCATGAGACCAGCCCTTGGGCCACCCATCTCCGGGTTCCTGGGTCCTGGATGACGAAGGCTCCTCCACTGTCTCCCAAGCACGTGTCCTTCCCACCTTCATAGTAGCCGGCGCAGAACATGTTCTCGGTCACGCTGTAGTTCCCTGACCGTGACTCGTAGCTGGTCTTGCACTCTGCGTGCAGCACCACTGGCAGTTTGACATACTGCAGGATGTCAGACAGTGTCCTCATGCCCGAGCTGATGATCTCGTCCACCGTGATGTTGGGGTTGGAGATACCCCAGCCAGCAACCAGTCCCAGCGTGTTAGGGTGAGGCCCCTCCAGCTCGTGCTCAAACTGGGGCAAGCAAACAGGCATGACGTAGTTCCCCATGGTCACCTTCTCCTTCAGCTTGACCAGAGCGATGTCATGGTTGTAGTTTTGGATGTCAAACTCCTCGTGGAGGATGATCCTCTCCACTGTCCGGTTGACAGCCTCCATCTTGTTCCTCACATCATGAAGGGCCAGGTAGACGGTGACGTGCTCCTTGGAGACAGGGATGACAGTCTTGTCTCGCCGTTGGGAGCGGAGGACGTGGGCAGCCGTCAGCACCCAGGAGTCTGAGAGCAGGGCCCCGCTGCCAAACCATTTGTCATTGGGCACCCGGGACATGTCCTCCACCACAATCAGGGCCTGCCAGGGGAAGAAGCCAGGCTCTGCATTTCGTCCGCCAATGATGCGCTTGATGATCCCAGGCAGAGGACGAGCCGGCCGGCCGCACACTGGGGACAAAAAGGACAGGACAGTTACTCCCAGCACTTACCTAGGGAACAAATGAAAAGGGACAACTGTGTAGATTATGCAACATGGCTGGTTATCTTCAAACCAAAAGCTCACTTGTGTCTTTTTTTTTTCCATAGAGGGCAAGTCTTCTCATTTTCTCTGTGGTTAAAGCCCATCCTCCCTGACATCTTCACCTTCTCCTGGCAGGGCGTGCTTCAGAGCTGGAAGCTCCCTGCTCCTGCTGTCCTGGCTCTGTGGGAGTCCATTCTGGGTTTCGCCGTGGGCAGTCAGGGCCCAGTCAGTCCCATGAGTTTGATCAAAAAAAGTAGCTTCCCAGCTGCCCTCTTCTTCACCTTTGCTGTAGGCTGTGAAAAGATTACGTGAATGCTCTTGGCCATGAGACCATGAATTTTCAAGGCACACTTCTGTATACCAGCCCAGGTGGGTCTCAGGCGCAAAGAGTCTCCACTGAGCTTGGGAAGGGTCAGGCCCAAAGAGTGACCACTGAGCTTGGGAAGGGTCAAGCTCTTGGTATGTGTCAAGGTAGGGCTAGAGCACATGTGGCCCACCCTGTCAGGAAAGGAGGTAGAGAGCCCTTGTTGAAAAGGGTGGGCTTGTGCCAAGGGATGGTATGTGCTGGACCTCCACTCCAGAGGGGCTGCAGGATTTACTCTGTAAGGAGCAGGCTCATCTGGTGTAACACGCGGGCTCTTGCCCACTGGGCATGAATACAGACAGTCAGAACTGTGTATAGCCCACTATGGTGCTGTGGAGGCTTTCATCTGAGGTTAGCTACCCCAAAGCTGTACCAGATCTCCTGACACTGAAGTCAGGCATGGATCCAGGAAAACATGTGAGCCAAGGTGGGACTTCAAGCACTCTAAGTAGGATTAGATCTTAGTCCCGGTTTACATCTATGTGATTTATACTCCAGATGAGAACCATGGCGCTACCAGATTCTTTAGGGAAGGGGAAGTGGAGGGATCTTTCTGCTATGTTGAAGACCAGGTAGATGCTATGATTTCTGCCAGCTCTGGATTGCAGTAAAACAGGGCTGTAACTTAAAGGATTGTTGTACAGTTGAGCTGGTAGGTGGGATAAGGAGATGGCTTGAGGGCCATCCTGCACTTTGCAATTCCTCACTTTTCAGCTCAGTTTCTGGAGTGATTTGGCTGGATCCACAACACTTCAGAAGCAAAAAGGCTAAATGAGTAATTCTTCTGCCTCACTGTTCCCTGTGAGCTTGCTCAGCTCTTCCCAGATCATCCAGCCACTTGCCTGGCTCCTGCTCAATGTGCCAAGAAACCCAGGGGAATGCTAATGGGAGGACTGGACCCTGACATCAGCCCAGCCTCACCCCTTGCTCTGAGACCCATCACGAGGTCTGTGGTCTCATGGCCATGGCATTCGCCCTCCTGGCGGAGCTGTGACTGGAGAAGGCTCGGCTGTGGGATGTTGCCTAGCACCATGGGCTTTAATCCCGCATCTCAAGTCCTCACCACAATTCTGTCAGCCAAACCAGCATCCCTCTGCTCAGCTCCTCAACAGACCCAGATTTAATGTCTGAAAAGCCCTGATGTGCTGCCTGGTTTACCTCCAGGACATTTATCCAGGTGCTGTGACCTGGCATGAGGAAGAGGAGGCACTCAGCATGCTGAAAGTGGCTCTGAGAGGGTTGGACAGGGTGGGCAGGGACACTGGGGAACTTGAGCCTTGGGACAAGGGTGGTGGTGGCGGTGGGGCTGGTTCATGCCTGTGGCAGAGCTGTGGAGGGAGACTCCCAGGGTGGTCAACGCTCGAGGGTGCCAATGTCACTAGGAAGTTGTGGGAGGTGATTTGTGCTTTCTCTTCCACAGCTGGAAGAGTCCCGAATCACAGCAGTGCAGGTGCTGGTCTCATCCCTCTGAGTCTGCAAGGGGAACACACCTCCTCTGTGGAAAATGCCAGGACTCTGCCCCAGTGCTCCCTGTGCTGGGAGGAGAGGATTCAGAGCCTCACAGAAAGAGGATCTGACCCCCAGGGTGATGGGATCAGGGCTGAGAGTCAGCCTCGCAACCAGGGCAGGAGCACCAGGAGCTGCTGACGTGGATTTATTGCGGCTGGGGTCTGCCGCTAAGAAATCTGCGACTCTGGCAGAGAGGGTGCGTGGTGAGTGTCTCTGCGCCTGCTTCGCTCCCCTGCCTTCCCCAGTGCTGCAAGGAATAGAAAATGTGCTCAGGCAAATAATTCCTGTGTCCCAGCCCAGCCCAGCTGGTCTGCTGCACCGAAGCTGACGGCTGTCCCAGGGAGATGGTTTTGGAGGAAGAGCATGCAGCCAAATATTTATTCTATTAAATTACATATCAAAAACGCTGACCAGGCTGCAAATGCTCCCGCTAATGGCAGAGGAAGGCGCGGAGTGGCCTGGAAGAGGAGTTTCTATTGATGGGGAGGTGGCGTGAGACACGGGGAAGATCTGAAGAGCAGCTGGCCAGCTGCTGCCTGCACATCCCGATCTCAGGAGAGCGTCACCCTCTCTCTGGGATTTTCCATTTTCCTGAAGTCTCTCTGACTTCTGTCACTAATCAGGAGGTCTGGAAATGGCCCATGAAACCAGCTATGGCCCCAAAAGATGTCCCCATATGCTCCCAGCTCAAATTAGTTCAGGCTGAAACATCAAGGAGAGATGCAGGGAGCAGCCACCGCAACAACAGCCACAGCCCTGGCCTCAGAGCTCCGTGGGCTGCAGGGAATATCAGGGGGTCCCTCCTCTGGTCTTGCAGTCGCTCAGCGTGGCCAGAGAACAGATGCCCTGTAAGACCTGCCATGGGGCTGAGCCAGATCCTGAACCCTTGGGTGGCTGGAGCTGCAGCTGCTGCCCAGCGGCTGGATCCCTGCATGGCTCTGGAGAGCCGTCCCTGCACATCCGACCACAACCTGCACCCGGGGATGTCTCCAGCCCCCCCTGGCTGGCAGCCAGACCTGGCTCCATGCTCAGCTATGGCCAGCCAACATCTCAGGGACTTCTGTTTAATCCTGAGTGGGCGCCTGGCCTGAAAACTTGCTGGCTGCAAACGTTTCTGCCACTGCTAAAAGTCTTGGGACTTTTCCTTCCTTGAGAAGTGGCTGGATTTTTCTGCAAGGCTCAGAGAGGTGCTAATTGCTCCTGCACGTGGACAGACTGCTAATGGGATCTGACAGCCAGCGGCGCTGAGCAGGTAATGCTCTGCCCTTGGCTGGAGCCATCTCCGGTGATGCTGGGGGCTGAATGTGGCTGGTGGGCTCTGCCCTGGGTTGCTGATGCTGCTGGTTTCCTTGTCAGCTGGAGCTGGGAGCTCGGGGAGACCTGATGGCTGTGACTCCACTGCTGCCCTATGCTGCTAGAGGGACATGCCCTCGCCACTGCTGCCCAGTGCCACCACTGCACCCTGACCATCTGGGCCAGCCAGGGTAGGAGGAGGCCTCTGTCCCCATCACCCTCCCGGCCGCACGCTGCAGCAGCTGGATACGTATAGCCAAGACGTATGGCATTGCCACCAGGGAGCAGGGTCCCTGCCCAGGGAAGCAGCAGGTCAGGTGGGGCATGGAGAGGCCCCCCATCCTGCACATCCCTGCTACGCACTCCTCACTGCAGGACCGGCCACCCCAGCACTAGTACCTGGTTGGCAAGTCGGCATCTTGGTCCCCAGCTCCTCGCTCCTCCATACCCCCGATGCATCGCACGTGTAGGTGGCTGGAAGAGAGCAAAGCATTAGGTGGGCTGCAGCCATGGCATGAGGGGATGTCTCTTGCAGCGCGATGTTGCCCAGCTGTCAGGACCTTTTGAACCCTTTTCCAGAGCAGGAGGTGATCTCCCTTTTTCACTCTCTGCGCTCCATTCCCTGGCAGCCCTGTCCCAACAGGGGACATGCCACCATCCTCAGTTTTGTTGCCTTCTGGAGGGCTGTGCTGTGCCCTCAGCCTTGTCTGGGAGCTGCTGCCCCATTACTGCTGCCAGTGCCCGGTCTGCTAATGCATGCCGGCTGCTGGGACCAGATGCACGGGGCCAGCGCGTGTGCAGGGGGATATGAGCAGGGAGGTAGGAATGTGAGGAAATCCTTTGGCTTTGCTTGCTGAGGGAGGAGGAGGAAGGAGGGCTGGGGTGTGTGTGCACAACCCTTCTGCTGCCCAGAGCTGGGTCCGAAGGGTGCGGAGACCTGTCGTGCTTGGCAAAGCACCGTGTGGTCTCTCTGTGGTTGTGGACCAGGGGGATAAGGTGGAAACCCAGTCTGCTATGGTCTCACTGCTGTCTGTTCAGCTTTGGCTACTCTGGACATTTGGCTGCTGGGATGGGGAGCCTTGTGAAGCCCTTTCTGGGGCTGCTGGACCTGGTGCTCTGTCCAACAGCTGCTCTCTTCACAGAGACACATGAAATTTCATCTGCTGCAGGCAGCAGATGGCAGGGTGAGAAGGCAGAGCGCGGGAGAGCAGCCACACTGCTCCGCCAAGGCCGGGGAACACGCGGACAAAGCACCAGGCAGCGCTAACTCCATCCTACCTCGATGTGGAGCAGGATGCGGCCAGTCTGACAACCCAGGCAGTGCAGGCGCAGGGTACCATGTGTGTAGGCTACATCCACCGCCTGCTGCTTGCAGAGCATCCCAAGCTCCCCCCGCTTGCAAACACACGCACACATGGCCACACACCCACCCGCATTGTGCCGTGGGGGCGCGGCCCGGCCCCACCGCTCACCGGTGCTGTTGGGGGCCATGTGGTAGTAGGGGTGCCGGCAGTGGTACTGGATGGCTGCTCGGTAGGTGGTGAGGTTGTTCCTGGAGGAGAAGGTGACAAAGCCGTGCTCCAGCTCCGGCGGCGCTTTGCAGTCAGCAACTGAAAGCCAACACAGAAGTGGGGGTTGAGCTCTTTTTCTTGGGGTGCCCAGCCAGCCAGCAGGCAGGCAGTGCTGGGCTTTGGCATGTGACGATGGTCCTACGGGGCAGAGCAAGGGCCAATGTAGTCTTGCATCCCCTTTCTCTAGGGCACTTCAGTGGGCATAGCCTGACGTGGCCTCAGGTGGCAGCAGGAGGCTGTCCCCATGAAACTCCACCATGGCCACCCTGCAAAGACAGGGCACGTGTCTGGCACCACTGAGCTCCGGTGGCATGGCTCGCCCACAGGTTGTACGGCCAACACCACTCATGCTGGTGGAGATCCCTGTGCTGGGAGACCCTCCTGCGCGCTTCATTAGTGCAAGATCTCTCTGCTATACCTCTGAGAGGGGAAGAAACCTGCACTGGCAGGTGAGAGCTGTTGGGAGATGCTCACGGAGTCTGGTTTGGCATCCTTTACCAATGGGCAGGAAAAACCAGGCAGTGATTCACTAACATACCCCGTGCATCAGGGGAGCTCCTCTGTGCACAAGGCTTTGCTGAGGGCATGACCCCATCTCTCCTTTTCTGGGTCTTGCTCACCAAAGAGTGCTGATAAGCATTTACAGCTCAGGCTGAGCAACCCTAGGTCCTGACTGTTCCTGATGTCAGGAGATGGGGAACATTGAGAGCACGGCTCGGCTGGTCTGCAGGCAGGGGGAAGGCCAGCAGATGTGGGTGAGATCCCACCTGCTCCACCCCCCAGGACAAGGGCAGGTTTGGCTTTGCTTCACCCATGCCCGCTGTGGGTTCAGGGTCTGGTGGAAAGAGAAGGATTTCCAGGATGCGGTTGCCCTTTTCCATGGCCTGTCCGTGGTCCCTTTTCTCCCCCACATCCCTCACAGTGCCCTGCCCAGCCTTTCCTCGCCAGTTTGTCCCCTGGATTGGACTTGTGCCACCCACCCCAGGAAGGACCCCAGGCTGCAAGGTGGTTCATCCACCAAAGCCAGGAGCCACCCCACGGGAGCTGGGGCTTCCCACCACGTGGGCAGTTCACAGCACAGTTGGGTGATGCTGTGCAGCTCCCCCTACATCGTCCTGGGGGATCTGCCCCAGGGGAGGGCAGGAACCAGAGTCTGATCCCGACAGCTGCGGAGCTGGTTTCTGCCACATTTAAGATGAGGGGTTGAGTAGGGGATGGGTGACTTTTTAGAAAGCAGGTCCTGTGGATCAGGGATGACATGAGCTCTGTGGGTCTCCATGTGCTCCAAGATGTGAAGGGGACGAGGACAGGAGCCCTAACTCCTCACACAGTGATCAGGCGAACAGAGACAATTCACTAGAAGCGGTAGGTGGCACCAGGGATGCGTACTGAGGGTTAACTACCTGCTTGGGTGAAAAAAGCCTGATTTATGGCAAAATGCTGCAGCTCACTGTTCACCAGGATCCCCTCCACCCCCCCTGTAGGGACAGCAGGTGATGGGATGGGTGTGGGTGTGCAGCCAGGTTGGGTGGAGGCTCTGGGTACCTGTGCCTTGCAGAGGGGCAGAGGAGGGGACACAGACCCCTCTCACCAGCTCTGGGGGTCCCCGGCTGGCCTGAGCTTTCCTCCTCTCTTCCCATGTTACTTGGGTGCACAGTGCTCCTGTGCCATGGTGCCAGCAACCGTGGGACCTTTATAAGGCCCTGGGGGATGCTGGGGCTTGCAGGAATGAGGGAATGGATGTTGGGGGGCCAGCCTGGCTTGCACATCTGCTCTGGGGTTGTTTACGGCTGCAAGGCACCACCCACTGTCCTGCACTGCCCGTTTCCTCCTTTTGTGTCCCCTCATCCTGGGGCAGGCCTGATGCCTGGAGAACGGGCTCTTGCACAGAGCTGTTGCCCCACCAGTGTCCTGGGCCCCTCTGGAAAGGGTGAGGGGAGGGAGTTTATGCTATGAGCCTTTCCAGACTTTTGCCTTGGGAAAGGGGCCATTTAGCATCTCCATCTTTGTAGGACCAGAGGTGCACTTAGCTCCCCAACACGCACCTCCCCCTCTCCCAGCCTCTAATCCACACCCCAGCATCCCTCCAGTGAAGCCTCCAATGCCTCAGGGAGTCCAGGATGCATGCTCTGGGTTCTTGGGGACATGAATGGGGACAGACACCGGGCTCTGACCTCCTTCAGCTGGCTTCAGCCCGTTCTCACCTCTGCTGGGACAGCACTGGGTAGCAAAGGGGAGGAGGAGGAGCATCCATCCCCCTGTGCCGGTGCCAGGGCTCGGTGCCTTTGGGAAAGGGCTGGAGATGCCAACCCATCCTCCAGGCCGCCTTGCCCGGGGGGTCTGAAAGGCACCAGGACTCTTGGAGAGAGGAGAGGAAGGAGTGTTTCTTATTTGTGACGCTGGGCCAGGGAGGAAGGGCAGCAGGAGGCTGAATCCAAACAAACAAACAGACAACCGGGCGGCCATGCCGTGCTCCTTGCGCAACTGTTGCCTTGGAGGGGGAGCCAAGCTGGGCCGAGGCATCCAAGCGGAGAGGGAGGGATGTGGAGGATGCGCCGGGAGCTGGCGGCAGCACGTGGTCCCCAGGCAGCAGTGCTGGGGCTGGGCAGGCACCCTTCCCATGGGGCGGCATGGCAGCGGGAAAGGGGGGCTTGACTCCAAATTTGCTTCCCCCTTCTCGAGATGGAGTTAAGAAAGCACCAGGCGCGGGGGGTTAAGAGTGCCATGCCGGTTAGACAAGCCACGGAGATGGATTTGGCCAGGGGCAAAGGGGACCTGCCCTGGGTACCGGACAGATCAGAGAGGGGCATCGAGACAGGCTGCCCATCGGGGCGGCGTGGCCGGCGCCAGCCTCACGCGGCCACTTGCTCCGAGCCGGCTCTTCCCTCTGTCTGGTTGTCGGCTCTATCTGCAGCTGCACCGAAAGCAGAGGGGAAGGAGGAGAGCAGAGAGAGAGAAAGCCCAATTAGTAGATGAGCAGAGAGAGGCATGCAGGAAACCCAGCCCCCAAAACACCAGAAATCGTTAATGAGCGCCCGGCAGGCCGTGCCAGGGTGCCACGGATGCCAGCGGGGCCACAGCCATGCCGGGAACCCGTCTTGCTCTGCTCGGCCGGGGCGACCTGGGGACAGTGGCTGGGAGAAGCCGTCATGGGGTTGTGTTTAGCCTCGCCAGGCCACGGAGCTGGATTTTATCCACCTTGGCTGAGAAGTTTTCTATTTTCTGCTCTGCTTTCTAAAACCATTTTTGCTTATGCCCTGCCTCTCCCAGACATCCCGGAGAGGTGGGAGGCATTGCTGTTCGGAGGCCTGAATTGCCCATTTAGGGGCTTCTTGGCTTTCCAAAAAAAAGTCTTAGAAATTTAGTGTGGTGAGTCATATCACACAAGAAGGGACAAGTTCCAGCCTGGCTGGAATAATGCAGGTAATCATTTCAATTTCCTCCAAATAATAATACTTTTGGGGGTTAAAAACATCTGCCTAGATTTTTGTTCTTTTTTTATTAGGCAAGGACAATTTTTATCTGATCTCTGCTCAAGCTGGATAAAATCTATGGGAGACTGTGGTAGTGTGAGTGGTAGGAGTGGAGGGGAGAGGCATTGTTAAGGCAGAGACATCGCTAACCCCTCACTTTCTGAGGAGCCCTTTCAGATATGAATCTATTTAGCAGGTCTGAGAGCTTCCTGTTTTCCAATTTGAATGAGAAAACATGAATTAAAACTCCAGAAATACTCTCCTAAGGTAAGATCCGCAGTTATTTCATTAAAACAAAAAGGATCTGCCCAGAGGGGGAGAGCCTGCATCCCAACAGCCCTTGAGAGCATCTCATCCTGCCTCTCCTGGAAGGTCTTGTGACCTTCTCTGAGCATCTTTGCTGCTTTTCTCCTCTCTGGGCCAGCCTTACAGCAGCCTGAGCAGCAGTGAGAGCCTCCCAAAGGCTGAGGGTGTTTGGGGGAAAGGGAAAAGGTATTATGAGGTACATCTCCCAAGCCTGAGCTGAGAGAGGAGCTGGGTTAGATGAAAGAAGAGATGATGCAAATTGTCACCTGTCCTTTCAAATGGCATCTCCTTCCTTCCCTTTTTTCCTGTTTTGAGGTTTGTAAGTATTTGGGCAAGTTTTGTCTCCCCTTTCACTTAACTGAGCAGTACCCAGTTTAGGCTAGTACCTGGGGCCTCTGAAATGGCCTGGGTCTTAGTAGCCTTCCCATCGGGAAGGAGATTTGGACCAAGAACCAGATTATCCCAAATTGTCCCAGATTTATCCAACGCAGACAGCTCTCAAGAGCCGGGGTTGCTCTTTCTTTGACAGGGAGACAGCAAAGCGGCTCACAAATCAAGTTATATGAGTAATCTAAATAAAAGCACCAACCTCCTGCTTGTGGCATTTGGAGCGAGCCCCATTATGTTATCCAAGAACGAGCCAAAAGAGCTTTGCAGAGTTACGTAGCCTCTCTGGCTGGGTTTGTGTCTCTGAGTAAGGAACTCCGCTCTGGCAGGAGCAGCTCCCTTTAGCATGAAATGATTTCAGCAGGAAAAGAACATTGGCAGAGTGGGGAAGGGTGTCCTTACTTTTGCAGATGGGGATCTTGTTACTCCAGGTCCCATCCTTTAGACACTCGATCTGGAAGGAGTCGCTTTCCAGGTTATCCTGTGCAGAAGATGCCAGCAAAAAGGCACCATCAATATACAAAGCAAGGAAATTCGTCTCCCCATAAAAAGTCAATTTCTCGGTGATTTAGTCAAGATATAACCAGATCCCCATGGAAGAGGACTTTTCTAGCTAAAAAATGCAATAAAATCATAATGAAAAACTTGAAGAATTTTGTTGTTGCCAGCAACTCAGTGGTATGCTGAATGTAAAAGAACTGGAGACATCTATTCCTGTTCTAGGTGCTGGGTTGGGCAAGGAGGCAGCTCTGCATGAAGGATGAGTCTGGGAGGAGATCAGAGAAATATCCAGCTCCATGTCGGAAGTCAAAGCGGGCTACTGGTTTGGAGGGAAGACAGCCACCCCGTGAGTCACCCACGCTCCCTGTGGTTCTCAGCTGTTTCCCGAAGAGGGCCTGCCAAAATCTCGTCCCTCTTGACTTGCCGAAGCTGTCCCAAAGTCCCAGAGGACCTCCTGGGCTGTAGAGGCTGTAGAGGCCTCTGCGGGGCTGCCTGGGAGGCTGAGCCGGTGCCCACCGAGGTGGGGGGCAGGCAGAGCCCTGGCAGATCCCCAGGGCTTTTGCTAACTTTTTCTTGGGCAGAGGTGACAAGTCTGGCATCCTGTGAGCTGGCCGGCTCCAGAGGGACGATGAGAGGGTGGCTCAGGAAAGTGCCATCTCCTCCACTCCTCTGCGTCTTTGGGAAGGAAAGTTGGTGGCTCTCAGAGGAGGCTTTGTCCTTGCCCCTAGGAAGGGGGTAAGGATGGTGTGTGGGTTGCGTTCACTCTCTCAAAGAGCGATGCAGTGGCTTTGGGTGAAAGGATCCCCCCTTTCCTACCCAAGTGCCCAGCTCCACACTGTCACCCCGTACCTTCAGTACTTTGTATCCAGTGTTGCAGCTGATGACAACCTGGTCTTTGAAGGTGTACTTGGCTTGGGAAGGCTCGATTTTCCCATTGATTGGTGGTTGCACCAGTGGGCATGGGTTTCCTTTGAATAAAGATCAAATGAAGAAAACCAAAATTCAGCTGAATAAATGGAGGAAATGAAGAGTCCCAGCTCTGCCACCCAGTCCCTGTAGCGGGGTCTGAGCATCCCTGCCCTGCTCTTGCTATTAACCTACACTAACATGGCTCATCCAGGCTCTTCTCCTAGAAGGAGTGGAAGATCCAGGTCTTTCCCTCAGTCCTGGGCTGCTCCTGGCTTTGGGCATTACAAGACCGGAAGTTAATAACATTAGCTTTTGCAATTATCCTGCCCAAAACTGCACTGCTTTGCAGTGTGGTCTTGTTTCAGGGCCCATCTGGCAGAGGAAAAAAACCCACCCTTTGATGGAAGGGCTCCATGCTATTTTATTCCTCTCTTGTGATTTCTGGGACAGACACTTTCTGGAGACAGAATCATGGACCACCAAACTCATGGTCTCCACCTGCAGGGTTTATAAAGCCCTTCCCATTGCCCAAGCTCAGCAAACAGAGGAACGCATCAGGAGTTACCAATTGCTGTGTACGACAGCTTCCAGCCCCTGTTCTCTCCCGAGTTGTCACTGTGGAAGAGGATCTGCACGCTGTTGGTTTGGGTTTCAATGCGTCCCGGGGACTTCTCTCCACAGAAAGGGCCAAACTCTCTATGGCCAGCTTTGATCTGCCAAGGGAAAGAAGAGTGGGTGGCTTGATCTACCAAGGGAAAGAAGAGTGGGTGGCTTGAAGGGGATCTTTGATCTGATCCCTGAGGATCACTTCACCCTGAGGCTGATGAAGTGGGGTCAGTGGGGCTTAAGCAACATGTGTTTAGGGAGATATGAACTGGAAGAGGGTCACCATTGGCTGAGAAGGTCAAAATCAGGCATGGTAAGAGACATGGGCTCAACTGAGCACAGGGCTCCTGCTGGCTTCATCACCCCCATTTAGATGGGGACAATCACCAGGGCACCGGGGAAACAACAGGAGAGTGGGACAGGAGGAGTGTGCAGATCTCAGCTCACCTTGATGTAGTCATAAGGACAGGTCACCTCAGGGTGGTCTTCCACGTCAAAGCTGTCCTCGAAGCTCAGGGTGATGAAGAAACCCTCCTCCAGCTCGATGCGGTACAGGCAATCCGAGCTCTTGGGGTAGGGGCTGGGGAAGTCAGCGCTGGTGATCACCCCACTCCTCTGGGTGTAGAGGTTGTCGCTGCACTCCACTGAAACACAGCCATGGCTCTCTCAGGGGCTTGCCAGCCACATCCCAGCCCTGGCCACACTCAGGAGCCCTCCCAGTGGAGTGGGGTCTGCTGGGTGGCCCATGGACCCTGAATATGGGTCCGTGCAAGGAGAACCTCACAGCCAACCTCCAAATATGCCTGTGGCATAGAGGGTCCTGGTCTGAGAGCTAATCCCAGCTAATCTACATGACGCAGATTCAGAGCAGAGACTAAACCTTTTAATTTCTCTCACTTGAGGAGGTCTATGGGGCTTAGCTGAGGAGCACAGCTGATGGGGGAAACCACATCTCCTTCCCACACAAGAGGACTGCAGGTCCTGGGCACTCTCCAGACCCAAGCTATTGGTTTGTAGGAGAAGAGACATCTCGTCTCTCCTGGCAGCAAGAGAGGGCAGTTTTGACTGTGCCTGGTTGCCTGCTCAGGGACCCCTTTGTATGACCATCCCCATGTCTGAGCTGTGTCTGGGCAGTACCTTTGCAGGTCCTGTTGTCAGAGTGGAGGATGTAGCCGAACCTGCAGGAGCAGTAGTACCCGCCGATGTAGTTGTGGCAGTAGTGGTCACATGCCAGCTCCTCGTCGCTTTTCTCCAGGCACTCGTCCACATCTAGGATGGAGATAGCAAGGAAGGGAGGTCACCCTGCATCACTCCTCATGGGGACACTTACCACAGCACCAAGAAATTAGTTGTCCCATATGGTGGGTCACACAAGCACCCACTGAGTACGATATGGGCCATATGGCACATAAGGACATGTCTTGCTAGGGTCCCCAAGGCTGGCCTAGGATGTGATCCTAGCCAATTTCTTCTGCTGCCCTAGCAAGCCAGTCCTGCATGTTTAACCGCTGCTTACCCACAGCTGTGTAATGGGCGTCGAAGCCGGTGAAGCGTTCCTCGTTGGAGAAGTCGGACCTGAACGTGAGTCCCATGTAGGGCCCCGGGGACAGGATCACTTGCTGGCCGGGGGCCTGCTCTGTGTCTGTCGTCTCTCTGCCGCAGAAGGTTGCCAGCTCCTGGTCCTCAGCTTCAATCTGTGAGCAGAAAGAATGGGTGAGGACTCGGCAGGGCTCAGGACTTGCCCCTGGGCTCTGCTGAGCACTTGGATAGTGCAGGACTTTAACATGTCCCTGGGGTGCTCCCCAGTGCTGCTCACCTCTGAATTTTCTCTGTATGGGGCTGTGGGTGTCTGCAAGCTTGGGGAGCCCATGGTGCTTTCCTGGGGGAGGTCAGGCTGGGCTTGGAGTCATGTTCTGCTCCTGAGAGCTCAGGTCTCTGCCTGCGCTTGCCCAGCATGTCCCCTGCCACGGCTCAGCAGTGTCTCCATGGGGTAGGCTGCCCATCTGGCAGCCTTTGATGGCCACAGCCTACGGATGCAGCTCTGCACCCCTGGGTACCCCGTCCTGCTCAGCCCTGTGCTGCCTTGGCCCTAAAAATAAATTTCCAGCCATTCCCACTGCATTCACCTCACCTTCTGCAGCCAAAGTGTGACGCCGGGGATGCTCAGAGCACGGCAGGTCTGACTCCCACTGCCCCGTCTCTCTGAGATGCCATTAATGCAGTAAAGCAACTAAATGTTTTCTACACAATGAACACAGGGACTCAGGTCTGCCTGCCCCTGCCTGTAGTCACCCTCTGAAGGAGATGCATGAGAGCAGGCAGCCTCCTGGATGTAGGGAGGAGCTGGGGTGAGGATGTGGGCAGGCGACAGGTGGATGAGAGGGTGTGAAAATCAGCCTCAGGCCATGTTGTACCTACTCTGAGCTGTTGGTACCTGAGATGCTCCCCCTCGCCTCCTCCCTCAGCCCAAATGCCGATCCAGGCAGCAGCATCTGTGTGAGGGCCGTGCTGCTGGGAGGGCACCGGGACCCCAGAGGAGCCCCTGCCCATCGGTTTTCCATCAGCTCAAAGCAGCAGCTGTAATCTGGATGGTGTTTCTGTCCCCTGGGCTGGTTTGGACAATCTCAGTCCTGTCCTTGCCACCCAGGGTCCCTGTCTGGTTCCAAACCTGCACTACCAGGCACTGTTTGGACTCCAGGGCTACAGGAGGGGACCAAGGGGCCAATGTGCCCTGTTGCCATGTCAGCATGTTCACTAGCCTCTGTGTGCATCCCTTTAAAGCACAGCCATGCCCGTGCCTTCAAGCACTGTAATGCCTGTGAAAAACCCACTGCTTTTCCCTGGAAACCCCCTCCCTTCCTTTTCCCTCCATGTTTTCCCCTATTTCAGCATTGACCCCATCTCCTTCTCTTGCAAATCCCACTCCCAGCCGCTGCCTGGACCCCAGCCTCTCCCAGCTCGTTCCCAGCACCCTGCCTTGCTTTCCCCCAGGAGATTTGAATATGAATAACCCCTCGGCTTGAGGAATGCGATGAACTTCACCAAGCCAGCTCCCACTGCTCCTGCTCATGCCAAGCCAACGCTATTGAGGCCGTGATGAAGCGTGCAGCCCCCCAGCCCATCCCGGGGGAAAGCAGCTGCCTGCTCAGGGACCCACGGGGTCCCAGAGTTGTCACAATGCCATCCCCGGCTTGCGTGGCCTCAGCGAAGCAAGACCCTCCTCCGGCTGCATCCCCGTCTCCTGGAGACCCTCGGTATGCGCCGACTGGGGAGAGTCTCGGGCTGAAAGGGAAATTTCCCAGGGCTGAACAAGCAGGCGGAAACTCGCTCACACCAGGGAAAGCCAACGTGGAAATGGCAACTCAGCATGCCTTGACATTGCCTCCAGATATTTTCCATCCTCTCATACGAGCTGGAGCTGGCCAGAAAGGAGAGAGACTTTCCGATGACAAATTTTGAGAATTTGGAGAAAAAACACGCGCCCCACATTGGGACAGAAACCCAATTGAATTTTTTTTCTTTTTGTGAAACAGTGTTCTGAAAAAAAAAAAAAAGGACAACAAGTAATTTGGGATCCATCTGGTTTCAATCCCTTTGAAATATACTGTGGTGCTTCAGAATCCCTTTTAAATCTGAAAGAAAGATTGTTTTGAAATGAAATAGTGTTTCAGACTGAAAAATGGGAGCATCATCACCAAAATTGAAGGAAAATGGCATTTCAGCCCTGACATGCAGTCTTGGCTGCACAAGCACGCGGCACGCAGCCTTTTCTGCAAAAACTGCTTTTTCTTAAGGAAAACTGTGGGAAGGAGCAATTTCCAGCCAGCTCCTTTGTGCGGGGCTGGTGGCTGTCACCTCTGCAGGGACACTGGAGTCACCGTGCGAGCTCCCATCCCTCTCTTCCAGCCCCAGACGGCGTGGGACCTGCAGCACAGCATCACCGATGCATGAGAAAACCTCCCTGGTGCCCTGCGTCTTATCCTGAGGATGCTCCCACCACGGAACCAGCCCCAATGCCACCCCCAGCATCCCTGGATACAGCCCCGGAGTGGCAGGATGAGGCCCGAGAGACCCTCGCTCTCCTCACCGAAGGTATCCACGGCCCCTTATCTGTGACGGGTCCCATGCCCCGAACCACAGGGAGCAGAGACAGCCCTCCGGCAGTAAACTAAACAGAGAGGTCATCATCCCTGGTTAATATTTGCTGCTTCTGCTGAGGACTGTATACTTTTTCATAGATCATTTACATCCAGCGAGCAGGCTGGTAATTAAATCCTGGTTGTTTGTTTGGAGTTTCTCCCTCTCGGGTCACGATGTCGACGTTTTCACTAGAGAAGATGTGTCCCTGAGGGAAATATCAATTGCCGCAGAGAAATTCCCTATAAAAATACGCTGAAAGAATCCTCCTTTGAAAAATAAAATATAGCGACACTCTCGTGCCTTAAATTTACCCTTGCCGCTGCCTCCTGCTGTCTTCCCTGTTTCTGCTTTGCCTCCTCATTCCCTCGTTAAGATTTCTGCCCCTCTGGATGGAGGCAGATGGGGGTCCCTCCCCGGCTGTGGCTCTGTCCGCCCTGCATTTTTGGCTTGAGCTGTGGCTAAGAGAAGTGGTGACCCAAGCTGTGTGGCCTCCCTCTGGCCCAAATTGCCCCTTCGGGGCAAGAAGCAGGAGCTGGGGTGCCCTGTCTGGGCAGCAAAAGCTGCCGCAGGGCATGGACTGCTGGGGGTGCCAGAGCAGTGATGCTCCAGAGATGCCTCCTGCAGCAGGCGGGTTAACGAAACACCACGAAGACCAAGGGGAATTTGGCCCGGCGGTTCAGTGTCTGCCGCCGGAGAGGAGCAGGCAGCCGGCAATACGGAAATGCAACCGCCACCCCCCCCCGCTCCCCCTTCCCCTCCAGTCCTCCAGGAATGCACTAATTGGACTGATGAAGGCCAAACATACCACTTGTAATATATATAAATGGCTCATTAGGCAGAGGAATCGCAGCGCTGGGCTGAAGACACTGGGAACATGACATGGGGAGGAGGCGTTCAGAGACAGGGAAGGGCATGAAACAGCCCCTGCCGAGCTGCCTTGCAGTTAGAGTGCACGCAAGAAGGCAACACCCAGATGAAGGGGATTTTTTTTGCAAAATGACTGCTGCTGCTGCTGCTGACTGTTGGAAATACGGCAGGGATGGGACAACCCCAGCAGCAGCCTCCACCTAGGTCTCCTGGAGATCCTCTCCCCAACATGCATGTGTCCTCTCCCCGATATAGGTTAAGGGACCTTTCCTGTGCAAATGTGCACCTGAATTTCCACGGGAACATCCACAGCAGGCATGCCGTGGGGGAAAGGGGAGAGTGGCTGGTTTCCCCTGCTGTGGACTTGGCTTGGCATCTGCAGACTGACCCCCTCCGCAGGTTGCTGTACCCTCATGTCCTATTTCTGGGCCAGGTCTATTTCCTGGGGGGGGGGCTGGGGGTGCAAGGAGAGCCCAGACGGGATGCTGGGGTGCTGATGGAGCTGCTGGCTCACTCCCATGCCTGATCCTCCTCCTTTCCCTGCACAGGGGGTGACTGTGGTCCCCAGCGGTGCAGGGGGTCGCTGGTGCCACCAGACTCCTCTGCGCAGAGCCAGCGTGAGGGAAAAGGAAGCAGCAAAGCCCTGGGCCCTCCCCTCCTCTCAGCTGTCTCCTGGGATTTGAAGTGCTCCTCTTGGGACCCCACACCGCCGGGGCATGGACTACCCTTTGGCTGAGGCCGGCTGACAGCACTGAAAGAGGATGCTCTTCTCCTGTCCCCTCCATTCATCCCAAGCCCCGATTTGTGCTTTTTCCCCCCTCCCTTGAGCAGAGGAAGGTGTAACTGGTTCCCAGCAACCCCAGGCTGGGCAGGCACTGTCCTGAACGCAGCATCGAGCTCCCTCCCTGGCCCTGCGTGGCCCCTGCCAGTGCCATGCCGAGCACTGAGGGTGTCCCTGGGGACAATGCCACCGAGCGCTCTGCCCGGCGCAGCACGCAGCCCTGCCCCATGTGAACTGCCTGCGGCAGGGCACGGCACACGGCGAGCCCAGGACATCACCTGCAAAACCAATCTGCTACAAGCCCTAAATGCCACACCAAACCTCAGGAGGACGTGGCTCCATCACATCGCAGATCTTTCATAATCCCCCTCCCTGAGCGCCGCTTCCCGGGGCCGATGCTCTGCCTGCAGCCCTGCCTCCATAGCTTGGCCCACACCCCTGTTTTGCCTTCACCAGTTCCTCACTGGGGCCAGCAAAAGCTGTCTCCTGCACTCGGTTGGGCCTCTGGCCACCCTCGAGCAGATTTATTTGGAACCACTGGTTTTGCTTGGGATGGTTGCCCAGCTCCTGGGCACCCACGCAAGGGCTTAGTAGGAGTCCTGCCTGGGTGAGCACCTGATGGCACGGATCCTCCCTGGGAACACGGGTGTGAACAGCAGCTGCAGAAAATTGTCCCAAGTGCCACACATGGGCAGGACTCTGAACACAACATGAAGAGATGCATCCAAGGGAGACTTGGCTTGTGTCAGGGGAGATGGCACCCACCAGACCCACAAAGTGTTACGGACCCCTGTCCATATGCCTCCCTGTCCCCATGCACTGTTGGAGGGACCCATCACAGACAGCCCCTGGGCTTGAAGGAGCGAAGGGAAGGCCCTGTGGCATGTGCTGAAACCTGCCAGGTCTCAAGTGTGTGCCACCCTGAATTGGGACCCAGTGGTAGGGATTGGGATGAAGAGCTGTAACCCCATGAGGCCCCAAGCAAGGACTTGCCATGGGCTGGCCAGAGGTAAATCCTCTCACCACAGGCCCCATCTTCGGTTTAATCAAGGAGCTGGTCCCAAGCTGGCTGCCAAGACCTCAGGGGCCCATTTCATTCCAGGATTTGACCGAGTGATGTGCAAAACCTCATGGACAGGACCCCAGGCTGAGATCTCCCTAATAAGCTCGGGGATATACTCTTGAAGGCCCCTCAGAAGTCAGGATTTCATCTCCTGTCTCTGGCCCTCCACTGGAATTTCATCTCCCATCTCCCCAGCTCTGCCACAGCACTCTTCAGTGACACTAGTCAAGTCACTTAACCTGATTTCCCGGTCACGGTGGTGGCTTTTGGGGGTGCCCTGGGCCAGTGCTGGAGACTTGTGGGCAAAAGTGCTCAGTGCTGGGTGACCCCAGAAAGGAGCTGGGCAAACCACGCTGAGACACCCCCCCCCAAAAATGAGGACACGCACAC